>CAWUFW010001431.1:2400000-2845788 GCA_963921515.1 Calotriton arnoldi
CAACCCTACCATGATTTACCAATTTCAAATAGATATCAGGCTTTGAGCACTCTCCAAGAAAATGATTGACATAAGGGTATTAACCATCCTAGTCCGGAGCCATATCCTACTGGAGACTGGATTGATGCCAAAGATGCAGGGGGCCTACCTATAATCGATCTACCTCAGATTGAGCCTACTGACACCACAGACACCGAGTGTATTTTTATAGAGGCTCCATCAGTAAGTTTAGACAAAGGAAGCAATGGCAAGTACACCCGAGTCAATTCAGGGAAATCACTTGAGAACGGATACATTATCTCAACTTGGAATGTTGCAGGCCTAAGGTGCAAACAGGATTCACCAGTTTGGCAGGATTTTATTACTAGCGATCTTGATATAATCTGCCTGCAAGAGACCTGGTGTACCGAACCGGTATATGTAGAAGGGTTCACTTCATATTGGCTCCGGGCTGTGCCTTTGCCAGCTGGTAGAGCCAAAGGGGGGCTCTTGACCCTTATTTCAAATAAGTCATCTGCTATTATTGTTAAAAGAGCTATCAATATAGGAACACACTCTCAGATTTTATGGTTGCATAGCAAAGATAGCAGGGATGTGGTCATGGTCAATTATTACAATAACGTGTTCGATTCAACTCGCAGTAACATTGTATTAGATTTAGACAATGGCCTTGATAAATTGCTAAGCACTATTAAGACTAATATTGTTATAATTTGGGTGGGGGATTTTAATATTAAATCCTGTCCATTGTCGATGACCAAGGTCTGTGGGAACATGGATGGTGAGGATCGTGAAGGAACTCTCCAACCCCAGCTCCAACACCAACGACATCCAGCCGTCGCGAGACCTGTGCGACTCACTGGCCACCTTCTTCCACCGCAAAATCGCCGACATCCACGACAGCTTCAACACCACGACCGCCCCGGCAACCACCGAGACCACTGCCCCCACAACCACCAACCGCCTGCTCTCCTGGACCAACATCAACGACGAGGACACCAGCGAGATCATGAACACCATCCACTCCGGTTCACCGCTAGACCCGTGCCCTCACCACATCTTCAACAAAGCCAGTACAGCCATCGCGCCCCATCTCCGGAAAATAATCAACATCTCCTTCGAGACAGCAACCTTCCCGGAAAGCTGGAAGCACGCCGAGATCACCGCCTTACTCAAGAAACCCAAGGCAGACCCCAAGGACCTCAAGAACTTCCGACCCATCTCTCTGCTCCCGTTCCCCGCGAAGGTCACCGAGAAAATCGTCAACAAACAACTGACCCGCTACCTCGAGGAGAACAACATCCTGGACCCTTCCCAGTCCGGCTTCCGCAGCAACCACAGCAACGAAACCGCCCTCATCGCCGCCACCGATGACATCAGGACCCTGCTAGACAACGGAGAAACAGCAGCCCTCATCCTCCTGGACCTATCAGCCGCCTTCGACACGGTCTGCCACCACACACTACGAACACGCCTTCACGACGCCGGGATCCAAGAGAAGGCCCTGGACTGGACCACATCCTTCCTTTCCGGCAGAACACAAAGCGTCCGCCTCGCCCCTTCCGATCCAAGGCCACCAAGATCATCTGCGGCGTACCCCAAGGCTCCTCCCTCAGCCCAACGCTGTTCAACATCTACATGGCACCCCTTGCCCACGTCGCCCGACAGCACAACCTCAACATCATCTCCTACGCCGACGACACCCAGCTGATCCTCTCCCTCACCAAAGACCCTCACACCGCCAAAGCCCACCTCCACGAAGGAATGAAGTCCGTCGCCGAATGGATGAGGACCAGCCGCCTGAAGCTGAACTCGGACAAGACGGAGGTCCTCATCCTTGGTTCCAACCCTTCAGCCTGGGACGACTCCTGGTGGCCAACATCACTGGGAACAGCCCCGCCACCCACCGACCACGTACGCAACCTAGGGATCATCCTCGACCCCACCCTCTCCATGACTAAGCAGGTCAACGCCGTTTCCTCATCCTGCTTCAACATCCTCCGAATGCTCCGCAGGATATTCAAGTGGATCCCCACCGAAACAAGAAAAACAGTCACCCAGGCCCTCGTCACCAGCAGGCTGGACTACGGAAACGCCCTCTATGCAGGAACGACGGCTAAGCTCCTGAGACGGCTGCAACGCATCCAGAACGCCTCTGCACGTCTTATCCTCGACATCCCCCGACGCAGCCACATCACACCCCACCTGAGAGACCTGCACTGGCTCCCTGTCAACAAGAGGATAACCTTCAAGCTCCTCACCCACGCACACAAAGCACTCCACAACTCCGGACCAGCCTACCTCAACAGACGACTCAGCTTCTACACCCCCACCCGCCAGCTCCGCTCGACCAGCCTCGCCCTCGCCACAGTCCCCCGCATCCGGAAAACGACCGCCGGCGGCAGATCCTTCTCCCACCTCGCCGCCAAGACCTGGAACACCCTCCCCACCAACCTCCGACAGACCCAAGACCTACTGGCCTTCAGAAGACTCCTCAAGACCTGGCTCTTCGATCAGTAGCAGCACCACCTCCCTCTTCCCCCAGCGCCTTGAGACCCTCGCGGGTATGTAGTGCGCTTTATAAGTGACATGATTGATTGATTGATTGATTGATTGAAAGTATGCATTTCACACACAATGATTATGGAGGAGCTCTTAATTTATTGATGGCTAAATATGACCTTGAATTGCTACAGTGTGCACGGGATACCAATGGTGGCTTTATACCAAAATTTACTGGCAGAAATGCGGCTTCTATTATTGACCATATGCTTATTTCAACCAGCAGCAGCTATCTGTGTTCTACTCCATGGATCACTGAGCAGGTATTGAGTGACCATAACTGTATTTCTATGTCAACTTTAGTTTGGGGACCAAAAATGATAGAAAACCAAGATTTCATTACTAGTGTTGTCCCCATTTGGCCTAATGGGACACATATTAAATGGGTTGGTGTGGATCCCGCAAAAGTTTTACATGAAATTGTTACTAAATGTGATACAGAGATTTCTTACTGCCTCAACGAGGATGTTAACCCCTCCCTGCTGTTAGCCAACTTTGGAAAAATTAAAGTTGTAATCGAGGGGATATTGACTGCACCCTTCAGGGAAAATAGCAGGCTAAACAGAGGATGGTTTGATCATACTTGTACCCAGGCCCTAAGCCAACTTAAACAAGCTTTGGGTAGTAAACCTAGAAATACTGAGATTATTAAAAACTTACGTCTTAATTATAAATTGGCCCTTAAGGCAAGGAGAAATAAGCTTCAAGAGTTAGCGTGGGACAAGTTATCCTTGGCAGCGGATACAGCGAATAGTAAGTTATTTTGGGAAACTGTTAACTCGCCGTTTTTAAAGAGTGATTCATTCCCAGAATTACTCTCTCATGTCAATTGTGACGCGTGGGTGAGACACTTTTCTAGTATTTTTAATCCATTTGATCCCGATGTATCTAGGTTGCTAAGTATAGTATGAAGTAAGTGGCCGGTAATGCCCCTAGATATTACCATCGACGAAGTTCATGAAGGATTGATTGGCAGTAGGGGTGGCAAAGCACCAGGCCCAGATGGGGTCCCCATTGATGTTTACAAAACCGAAATAGATCTATGGAGTCCTATTTTAACTAGAGTTTTTAACTTAGCAGTGACGGAGTATATACCGCCGTCATGGGGTCAATCTGTGATAATCCCTATTTTCAAAAAAGGCATTAAATCTGAAGCTAAAAATTATCGCCCCATCTCGCTTCTGGATTCATCAGTCAAAGTGATGAGCAGAATACTATTGGTGAGACTTGAAAATTGGGCTACCGAAAATGAGATACTCACACCAGTTCAATATGGTTTCAGAAAAGGACTAGGAACCCTCGAGCAATGCATTAACTTAGAACTCCTGATAGGCAAATATACGCACGCTAAACAGGGAAGATTATACCTGTGTTTTGCAGATCTTAGCAGTGCGTTTGACCTTGTTGACCATTCTATCTTGTGGCCAACTTTGCTCAATCTAGGGGCCCCTAAACAAATAATTTTCTTCCTTGCGAGGCTGTATGAGAAACTTTCGTGCAAGGTACGATATGGCCAGCGTGGTGAGTGTACACCACACTTTGAGATTAAAAGAGGTATCTGCCAGGGCTGCGTCTTGGCACCATTACTTTTTTCTCTATTTATAAATGAAGTTGACAAAGCCCTTAGGTTGGTACAGGCAGATGCACCACAAATTGCTGGCAATCCCGTACCCATCTTACTTTATGCAGACGATGCGGTGCTGCTCTCTAGAACCCCAGTTGGTTTACAACGACTAATGGATAATTTTAGTCTTTTTATCAATAATAGGAAATTATTAATTAACAAGGCCAAAACCTTTGTCATGGCTTGTGGCCAGAAACCCAAGAAATGCAAAACTTTTTACGTAGAGAATTCCCCAGTGGAATCTGTTAATACCTTTTGTTACTTGGGAGTAACTTACTCAGGAAATGGGAATTGGATGCACGAACTTGTTAATGTCCGCTCTAAGATGGTTAAGAGTGCCTACGGGATTTTTAGATTCGCATCCAAGCTAGGCAATCGTCGTATTAAGGACATGGTAGACATATATAAGGCTAGATGTGTTGCTATAGCCCTTTATGGCGCAGGGGTTTGGGGCCACAATCATAATCAGATACTACAGCATGAAGAAAATTCTTTTTTAAAACGCCTTTTATGCCTACCCCCATCAGCATCTACTGAAATTATACACTGTGAAGTAGGCATTAACTACCTATCGGACCAGATTGCTATGCGGCCATTACTGCTATGGAGATCCATTTGGGCTAAAGAGGAGACTAAATTTACCCAATCCATCATTAAAGATTGTTTACTTCTGGATAAAAGTTACAGCATCCCCTGGCTCAAATATATTCGCGATTTGTTTAGTAATTTATTTAATCTTCAGATCCAGGGAGACCCAGGCAGTGTGACAACCATATCCAAGCAGGAGATCAAGGATACCCTCTTAGCTCATCAAACAGAGATTCGCAGGAGAGTGGTAGGGAAGCAACCCACCCTCGTATTTTATCAACAGTTTGAGGTCAGAGTAGGACCTCGCACCGCTTTGTTCTGACCCGTTTGAGACTAGGTATAGTACATCACCTAGTTGCCTTCCCCACTATGAAAATGTGTCCGTCGACCCCATGCCCCTGTGACGGGCTATCAAAACAAAGCACCATACATTTTATGCTCTTCTGTAAGTTTTATTCATTTTTAAGACGTTTTTGCTTGAAACCCTTTTTTTTAAAACTCAATGTGAGAACAACCCATGCTGCTATGAACTTATTGGTTACTCTTGATGATCCTGGAATATGTTTTTATGTTGCTTCTTTTATTCAAAAAACAATTGCTGCTAGGAAATGTATCATGTTTGATAATTAATTGGACTGTCTTATGCATTGGATGTTTTATACATGTGTTTTAAATCTTGTGTTTGCTTTTATGGTTGTTGTACACACCGAATAAATCTCTTTTGAATTGAATTGAATTGAACTTATATACTAATTAATATTATTTATATAAAGAATATAAATAATATTACCAAAAAGAAAACATTATGGGGCCGATCCCGATCTCGCTCGGACAGCCCTCCGAGAGCTGTCCGTAGCGTTACCTGCCGACCGACTCGTTCCGGGAGCCGGTCCGTCCGAACGATGAAGTACGATGCGCAATTGTGTCCAAATCCCGACCGACACCTAAGCTCCGATTCCAGCCACATTCCCCGTACGAGCCGTAAATGCTGAATGGAGTCGTCCGGAAGGATTTACACAGCACTTTCCGGCCGGCCAAGTACGATGCGCACTTCCTACGCGCCGAACAGGTCGCCACCTCCAGCACGTCACAGCATCCGGAAGAGCAGTACATCAGGTCCAATTCGTGCCACAACACGATCTACAACTACGAGACGAATCTACGAGCAACGCCTACGAGACGAACCAACGATCAATGCCTACGAGACGAACCAACCATGAATCCAATCGCGCAGGTCATCCCTGTCCTGTACATCTATGACCGGATCAACAACCGGAACCGACGCGTAAGTCACAGATGGTAAGTCAGACACCCACCACACACAAAAACGTCACGAACCCGCGGAATGTTACACACACATAGGGGGTGGATATCCATCTCCACTAGCATTGTCCACCCCATTGGGGGATGGATGTCTATCACTACCAGCAGTCCCTACCCATAGGGGGATGGATGGCTATCACTACCAGCAGTCTCCACCCATAGGGGGGTGGATGGCTATCACTACCAGCATTGTCCAGCCCATAGGGGGATGGATGGCTATCACTACCAGCAGTCTCTACCCATAGGGGGGTGGATGGCTATCACTACCAGCAGTCCCTACCCATAGGGGGATGGATGGCCATCACTACCAGCAGTCCCTACCCATAGGGGGATGGATGGCTATCACTACCAGCATTGTCCAGCCCATAGGGGGATGTATGGCTATCACCACCCATAGGTGGGTGGATGGCTATCACTACCAGCAGTCTCTACCCATAGGGTGGTGGATGGCTATCACTACCAGCAGTCCCTACCCATAGGTGGGTGGATGGCTATCACTACCAGCAGTCTCTACCAATAGGGGGGTGGATGGCTATCACTACCAGCAGTCCCTACCCATAGGGGGGTGGATGGCTATCACTACCAGCATTGTCCAGCCCATAGGGGGATGGATGGCTATCACTACCAGCAGTCTCTACCCATAGGGGTGTGGATGGCTATCACTACCAGCAGTCCCTACCCATAGGGGGATGGATGGCTATCACTACCAGCAGTCCCTACCCATAGGAGATGGATGGCTATCACTACCAGCATTGTCCAGCCCATAGGGGGATGTATGGCTATCACTACCAGCATTGTCCAGCCCATAGGGGGATGGATGGCTATCACTACCAGCAGTCCCTACCCATAGGGGGATGGATGGCTATCACTACCAGCAGTCTCTACCCATAGGGGGGTGGATGGCTATCACTACCAGCAGTCCCTACCCATAGGGGGTTGTATGGCTATCACTACCAGCAGTCTCCACCCATAGGGGTGTGGATGGCTATCAATACCAGCAGTCCCTACCCATTGGTGTTCTACGCCAAACACTCATCCACTACTATCATGCCAATAATGTTTTTTGTGTGCAAACTGCTTGCTACAGTGACACTGAAAGAGAAAACTTACAGGAACTCCCATCACAGTTGTGCCCAAAAGGTGAGTGTGGGGTTCAAACCCCCAGCATTGTCAGGAACATTGTGGATATGGGGTCTAACCCCCCCTCACTGTAGTGACCAAAAGGTGAGTGTGGGGTTCAAACCCCCAGCATTGTCAGGAACATTGTGGATATGGGGTCTAACCCCCCTCACTGTAGTGACCAAAAGGTGAGTGTGGGGTTCAAACCCCCAGCATTGTCAGGAACATTGTGGATATGGGGTCTAACCCCCCCTCACTGTAGTGACCAAAAGGTGAGTGTGGGGTTCAAACCCCCAGCATTGTCAGGAACATTGTGGCTATGGGGTCTAACCCCCCCTCACTGTAGTGACCAAAAGGTGAGTGTGGGGTTCAAACCCCCAGCATTGTCAGGAACATTGTGGATATGGGGTCTAACCCCCCCTCACTGTAGTGACCAAAAGGTGAGTGTGAGGTTCAAACCCCCAGCATTGTCAGGAACATTGTGGATATGGGGTCTAACCCCACCCTCACTGTAATGACCAAAAGGTGAGTGTGGGGTACTAAATACCAGCATGTGCAAACAATCAGGGATGATTTCTGGTCCTAAAACCACAAGCAATGTAGTGACACATTAGTGGTTGTGTGCCAGACAAAAATAGTTCCGTTAAGGATAACATTGTTGTGCCTACAAAAATACCCTCAGCCATGTGCAGACAACGCTCGCACATGTGGGCTGACAAAGCCTCCAATGTTCAAATGGACAATGTAATAAGTGACCATCATAATGCATTAACACATAGGTTCACTAACAGACACACATACAAAGGAATCCCTTGGAGACCGCAGCATTTAGGTGATCACGTTCCATACTGTGCCACCAATGGGAAATAGCAAACATGATGAATGTACATACTGACGATGTAGGAGTCCCAGGGCCAGGAGATAAAAACCTCAAATAAACATCCACTCAATGCCCCACAAAACCAACATCAACACATGGGTGCAGATGCACAAACACAACCAACCACCCAGCCACACACTGCATATCAAACACAACATGTGTGTGTGTGTAAGTGTCTTCACGCTACAACTACACACATGATGGGGGGCTGGACTCAAATGAGACATATGCGTTGTCAGTCCAATCCTGAAGTATCTCATGAATTGGGTTCCTGTTTGTGGGAAATCGGGTATTGTTAGATGAGCGGCTCACAACAGACACATGTGCAACAAGCTGGGCGGGACAGCAACAAACACATCAAGAAACAGACTCACTCCAGCATTACCCTCAAGGACCCTACATTGTGGTGACAGTAGCCTGCATGATGATCCCTCTGTGAAGACAGATTTGGATGTTGCCCATACTGTGGAGCACATTCACCTGTGCGCACTGTGTCATGTGTCTTGACAGATCAACTTCCATCACACATAGACAAACACAACTCACTGGGCATGGCCTGAAATGTAAGGCCACAATGTAGGTAGGGGCCTAGCCATGAGACAACTCACTTTTGGTCAGTCGCAATACCACACACCTTGATATGCACCAATGTGCATCAGCTTAGCCCACATTGACTGGTGACATTGCACATGCACCCATGACAATCCCGGCGGGGGGGGTCTAAGGTGTACTAACATATTACACATGGCCAGTCACCAAACCGTGTGAATGTCTGTCACACTGCATAGTATGAGGTACATGTGCATGAGGGGACATGTATCAGACACATTGGGATGTCGGTCACAGACCCAGACCAATGAAAAACCCTAGTAGACCCACAAAGAACACATGTTGACATTATCCAACATTGCCGGCTAGGACCTGATCAGTGGGAGCAGTCACACACAAATACAAGTGACAAAGTCAGAGGAAGATACCACATAGTGAAAAGAAGCTGATGTTGGAAACACAAATGTGACTTGGAGAATCGTTAATATGTCACATGTGCGTTTGACCACAGTGCAGGCCCGCACATCAACCACACCCAGGGATGACACCCTAATGACTATTAGTTTTTCATGCACGTACATCCCAGAAACCCAAGGTCAAAGAGGTATAAAAAACACAGCAAGCATCACAAACAGGAACATCAGCAGGGAATACAGGCTGCGTAGAAAAAGGGATAGGAACACACAGACTCTGGCTCACAGAACACACACCAGGGGCTCAGGCAATGTCACTGAATAACACACTGCAAGAAGGTGACGTCACCCATGTGGAAGGTCAGCTGTGTTAAACGTTCTCTGTGCAGGGCTCTGTCATGTCAGAATAAAACT
This sequence comes from Calotriton arnoldi, assembly GCA_963921515.1. Lineage (NCBI taxonomy): Eukaryota > Metazoa > Chordata > Amphibia > Caudata > Salamandridae > Calotriton > Calotriton arnoldi. The sequence goes on from CAWUFW010001431.1 coordinate 2,409,473, forward strand.
CGGACATTGTGCCAACAATTACAACACACTGAAAGCTCTGGTCACATCAGCCTGTGTACAGGAGTGTCTCTTAAGTCATCTGCACATACACAAAACACATGTATAGCAAGTAGCACTGATGACACCGATGACTTGTCCCTCATCAATGTGCCATTCTGCCAGTCCATTGGAGAGGGGCCTACAGTTAGAAAAAAGTACAATGTGCACCAATGTCAGCCCAACATATGTGCAACAGTGTACGCCAAACATGTGAAGTGGTGAAAAGAAGGTTACACTCCCTGTGCCAAATGATTGGGATCATGACAACCTCAAATTGCAGCAAATGACGACATGGATACATACTGTAATAGGACACGTATACTATGGACCACATGCAGTCCATCACCTCACCAAATGACTTATTGTCAACAAACACTATTACAACAGCAACTTCAGGACACTCTTCAGCAACATCATGTACATTAAATGCAATTCAACAACATAACTAGAATAAGCTTTATTCAGCTTGTCAAAAAATTAAATTGTAGCACAACAAAGCTAAAGGCCAATGGCCAGTCCATTGCAATTGTCCATCATGGGTGACACATGACAAGTTGTCACAATTTGCTCGCCTGCACTGCTACAGCTAGGGGACATCTCCCCTTGGAGGGGCATCCATAGGGGCAGGCCAGGCACCGCAGGGACAGGATCATGGAATAGCAGTATGGGGCAGGGGAGGGGTGGTGGGTACAGGGGCCTCTGTGCCAACTGCAGTGGACCTGTCAGATTGAGTGGGTGGGGTCTCCACTGCAGTGGCATTGTCCGAAGGAGTGGGCGGGGGCTCAAATGAAGTGGGCAGGACAGATTGGGGGACACGGCCTCCACTGCAGTCGCAGGAACAGGCTGAGGCTGGGATGTGGGAGTGGAGGTGCTTGTGGCAGGGGGGATGGCCTAATCATTTTGGGGATGGTGTACCGGTGTGTGAGGGAACCTGGGACAGGGTGTGGCATGGGAACTCTTGGAGTGGTGGCCTGGGGGCTGGAGGACGGAGACTGTCTGGTGGAAGTGAGTGATAGTGGTGGGCTTCTGCTCTTTCTGGTCCTGGGGGATTTGCGTGTGGGGACCTCAGTGTTCCTGCTCCTGGGGGAGTGTGTGGGCATGGTGGGGGATCTCCCCTCTGTGTGTGGAGACTTCCTCTTCCCCTTGTCAGTTGGTTCAGATGGAACTGTGGGGAAGAGGCCAAGGTCACAGAGGAAGAGCTTCTGGGAAGGGGGGTTGCAGGTGAGTCAAGGGAAGGGGTTTTGGAGGGAGAGGTATCTGAGGACTGCGGAGTGGTTGTGGATGGCTGTTTGTGTTTCTGTACCCTATCCCCTGTGTGTGTGCTACCAGTCCCCTGAGTGTGCATGCTTGTACGTTTTGCCTTTGACTGACGTTGCTGTGTGCTGCTTGTGTCTGTTGTGGTGCATGAATGTGCCTGTGTGAGTGTGCGTTGGGCAGGTAGGGTAGTGGGGATTGTGGATGGGGCAGAGGTAGGAGGGGTGAGGGACTGTTGGAGGAGGGACACTGCTGCCGTCATTGAGGAGGCCATGGACTGATTGGTCCGCTGTAGGGCAGACATGTCAGATGAAATGCCCTCCATGTACAACACCAATTGTGTCAAAAGACTGGTGTGGGCATGGAGGACACTCAGCATCGATGTCTGCCCCACATGGATCTGCTTCAGCAAGTCCACAGACTCCACACTCAGGGCAGCAGGGGAGACAGAGGCAGGGGGTGCGGTGCCTGGACCAAAGGAGACATGCTCCCTAACACGGGAGCCTCCACAGACATCTGGGATGGGAGCAGCTGGGAGGGTGGAGATGGTGGTGGTAGCGGGGACAGACTCGCTAGCTGGGGTCTGTGTTCTTGTTACACCCGCCTCCACAAGGGAGTCCTCACTGGAGCCAAAGTGTTCCTCAGCTGAGGTCGATATTGCTGAGTAGCCCTCAGTGTGGCTCCCCTCACCCTCCGTACCACTGGGTCCCTCCGCATCCTCCACAGCGGACCCACTCTGTCTCTGCACCTCCTCTCGGTCCATGGAGCTGTCTCCTCCCGTAGCCGTAGATGATGCTGTGAAGAAGGAGGAGAAACAGAATCACATCAGTCATCTGTATTGACTTGACACATGAGTTTAATTGCAAGACATCACAGAGCAAGCCCTGGCATAATGTTAAAGCCACTGCTAAATTGACTGACACATATGTGAACCAGGCACTTGTCAGTCTGCCTGTAAACCATGCTTCTCGTACACATGCTGGCAATGGAACCATCTGTCCAATGTATGTATGATGTCACTTATTACATGGGCAGGCATGCACCATATTGCCTGTTGTCTGAGCTTTACTGATTGTGAGTGTCATGTGTCATAACACACGTGTCTCGTCTCATGCCAGTGACTCAGTAATTGGGACAGCAAATGGGATGGCCAAAGTCATTGTTGACAGGATGAACATACTTCCATCCCCAGACACCATGATGGGCTCATGTCTTGAAAGTCAATGCTAGAATGGTGTGTATGCAGGACAACAGACAAGTGACAATACTGCATGCTCTAGATTTGCATGTGGCACACCATGCCACAGGCCTGTGTGGCCAATCAGTCAGTACTGACTCCTGTCACAGTGGCAGTGCATCCCGACTCCACAGTGAGCACTGTGTCACACTCATGTATGCACTGTGAATGCAACCTCTGTAGTGCTCAAGTATACATGTCAACCCCATGCTACACACATTTGACATAATCTGATAATCCCACAATCTCCTAATGAGACATTAGAGTTTGTGAGTCAACAAATCTGCACAAATGAACACATTACAGGCCCACAAGAAGAAAGTAAAGCTGTTTACACATATATGTTGAAGCCACCATTAGGTACAGTCAAGTGATTGCACACATATGTTTAGTCCTGTGTGCTGATCCAAATTCCACATATCAGATGTCTTTCCATGACAGACAAACTTCCCACTTTTGCAATCCAAAAAGCTATGCCAGTACACAATGACACAGAGTCTGACACATGATTACCAATTTCACAATGGGCAAACTGTTGTCTGACACCCAAGATTAGGAGGCCAGAGTGTCTCAGATGTCCGGAGTTGGCATCCCTGTCCATGGGCCATGTGAAACATAGGATTACCAGGAGCACTAGGCAGGTGACTACGCATTAGTTACACTCATACATTTTCTTTGTGTGAGGCCTCAACATTGGTCTTACCTGCTGCATGGGTGTGTAGTTAATACCTCAGACACCTATGCTGACCCAGATCAGCAATTTGCACAATGATGTATGGGCCACACAGAGTACAGGTCATATTTCAGTCAATGTGCTGACACATGTCCGACAATTGCCTCACTCATGATGCTCAACTCAATGCCCGTGTTGCAGATGTTGTTCTCAACATTGACCTGGGACAACAGCAAATACACACAACCCAAGTGACACATGTCACAGAGGGGAAGGGACACACCTGGTCATCAGATGAGAATGGGACATCACCAAATTTAGACACATGAGTCTTGTCTCAGCAGGCAGACGAACAGTGGGAGTGTCACCAGGCTGAAGGAGTGCAAATTGCATGTTATACACAAATCACCACGAAGGCATGGGCTTACCCCCTCCTTGCTGCTGTCTGTCCTTCAACTGCCCATCCAGGTCAGGAAAGACCACTGTCAGTATCCGGTGCATGTGGGGGGTCAGGGTCCGTCGTTCGGCCCTGCTGCGAGGAGGCGACAGCTTGAGCTGGACTCTGGCTATCCTCCTGGTCCAGCCACGAAGGTCCTGCCAACTCTACTGGCAGTGGCGGATGCAGCGCTTGAAGACCCCCACAGATCTCACTGCCCGGACGATGGTCTGCCAAATCTCCTGTTTCTGATGGGCATCAACCTGTAAGGATGACAAAGTGAGACATCATCACTACACATGCAACATGTTTGTACATCACACAGTTGGACATATATGTTGTAATCAGAAGGGCACATGATGTATACAGGTAGTGCAACTATGGTCATGGGCAGTTGTCCTGTGTGCAAGCCTGCATTGACAACATGAAACAGTGCCTGGAAATACAAACCATGAGAAAATACACTTTTTCATCACTGCATCTGTACAGTACATGTATCCACACACTTTGAGACTGAAAATTACTTGGTGTGCATGCTTGCCCTTGGTAATCACAATGCTGGTACTAACAGTCAGATAACATGTACAATTGAAATGGCAGTGGACTCCACACTCACCTGCTCCCCTGGTTTCCCATACAGCTTGCAGTACTGTGGGAGGAGGATGTCCAGCAGGGCCTGGTTCTCCTCCTCTGTGAATGCTGGGGCCCTCTCCACAGTACGTGCCATTTCAGAACACAGAGGATGCAGAGACAGCAGCAGTGGTAGTGAGAGATGTAGTCCTGTAGCATGTAGTGCAGGCAAGTGAAGTATCTGGGGAATAGACAGCCTTATATCTGTGCTGCAGAGGCAGTATCTGTTCCATGCGGCCAAAGAGATAGGTCCGAGACGTTCGCATTATCCGAAATTAGCCAATCCATGACATTGCACGCATCGTACATGCCTTCCGCATCGTTCAAATATTCCGCATCATGACACCATTGACTTTGATTCATTGTTGTTGGTAGCCAATGGAATTTGCACGCGATTCGTACACGTAGCAATACCGCGTCCGTCTCCATGTCAGTCAATAGCCAATGCGCGCGTCCGGATCGGTCCATGAGTGTACGACGCGTCTTTTGAATACTCACCCGCATCCGTCTCCATGACAGGCAATAGCCAATGCGTGCGTCCGGATCGGTCCGTGAGTGTACGACGCGTCTTTTGAATACTCACCCGCGTCCGTCTCCATGACAGGCAATAGCCAATGCGTGCGTCCGGATCGGTCCATGAGTGTACGATGCATCTTTTGAATACTCACCCGCGTCCGTCTCCATGACAGTCAATAGCCAATGCGTGCGTCCGGATCGGTCCATAAGTGTACGACGCGTCTTCTGAATACTCACCCGCGTTCGTCTCCATGACAGGCAATAGCCAATGCGTCCGCCCGGATCGGTCCATAAGTGTACGACGCGTCTTTTGAATACTCACCCGCATCCTTCTCCATGACAGGCAATAGCCAATGTGTGCGTCCGGATCGGTCCATGAGTGTACGACGCGTCTTCTGAATACTCACCCGCGTCCGTCTCCATGACAGGCAATAGCCAATGCGTGCGTCCGGATCGGTCCATAAGTGTACGACGCGTCTTTTGTACACTCACACAAGTCTGTCACCATTACAGATAACAGGAAAAGGATGCCACCCACAACATTTTGGCAGAGACTCAGGTGCTTTACAACAGACATACAGCCTGTCATACAGGAAATTAAATCACTTTTCAGGCTTCACAACATGTGTGTATATGGCTTCACATGTCATATTGTAGGGAGCACATTGTAGCACACACTCCCAGGATATGGCATGTTTCATGGGGACCAAAACCATTGTGTGTGATGCACATCACTACTGTGAGTGACAACTTGTCAGATCACCACCCGTGGCCTGTACACAGTTCCAGGGGCCCATTGTGTGATGACATGATTACATAGACCATGAATTACAGCTGAAATTGACTGTGTGTAACAAAGTGTGCCAGAGCTAACAGTGTGAGGTTAATCCAGAGTATTTGCGTATTGTGCTAGGCAGATGTGTCTTTTAGTATGTGGTAGATGTAAGTTGTTTCCAACATCCTCCTGTTTTTGGCATGTGAGGTGCATGTGAGTGTCTGTGTGTCACATACATCTATGTTTGCCATGCCAAATTAATCTAGAAGCACATCATGTGTGTCATGGGTGTGATGGTGCATGTACATCAGACGTTACATGATGACAGTGGCCATGTGGCATTACAAGATCCCTGTGTGTGGAACTTACTAGCACCAGTCATTTGGACAACACATCTATCCTCACTAGTCACTAAGGTGTGTGTTTAGTATGTGACATTTGATCAGGTGTACTGTAATAGACCCCATAGATTGTTCACAGCACAGCATTGCACTTGTTGTGTAACCATCTGGAGCTGATATGTTAGATGGGGGCACATAGCTGGCACAAGTGTCCATGCTCAACAGCACACAACGGACTCAATTGTGTCTTGCTATGATGTAGCATGTGATATTTAGCATGGTCTTTTTTTATTTTATTTTATTGACCAATCCATAGCATATAAATAATGATACATAGTAATGACATGAATATTTCTTCAAATAAACATCATAAGACGAAAGAAACAACAACCCAACAGCGAACAAACAAAATTGCCATGATCAAAACAATTAACTCATATGTTCAATCATTGGAGCCCATATCTGGGTACCAAGTTTTTGTTTTTTGGTGATCTCAAACAATAAAGGCTATATTCAAAATTAAAAATATTATAGAATTTAGCTCTCCACATCTCAAACGAGGGGGCCTCCTTCTGTAACCAACATGAGGCTAAGCATAACCGAGCCACAGCAGTAGCAATAAACAACATATACCTAAACTTAAATGCCGATTGGTCAATTTGGAGATTGCCCCCAATCCCCAGTAACATAACTTCTTTAGTTATATGTATTGGTATCCCTGTAATTTCAGACAAAAACAAATCTATATATAGTTTAAATTGTGTAAGCGAGATGCAGTCATAAAACACATGCACGATGTGAGCTCTATCTATGCTGCATCTAAAACACTTCACATCATTAGTTCCAGCCCACTTCATCATCCTCTCCGGGGTATGATATAGATCGAATATAGTCTTGAACTGTTGTGTTTTCAGATTTGCTGACATCAAAATCATCCCTGCGGTATCAATAGATCTTTGCATATACTCTCCTTCCTGCCCGAGTCGCTCACTCCATTTACCATCTTGTACAGCCAGATCGTCTGACTGCGCCTCAATTATCATGGCATATAGTGTCCCTATCCTTTCCCTTTTCCTAATTGCCTCAACTATCGAAACCTTATGTATTCCCTCATACATATTATGTTTAAATAGGAAATCACGAATTTGCAGATATTTGAAGAATTCATTTTGTTGAAGTCCGTATCTATCAACTAGCCCTGAGAATGAGGCTAATATTCCCCCCTCAAATAGATCTCCTAATTGTTTAATCCCCTTAGCCCTCCAACCCACCATCCTATGGTCCCAGAATATAGCAGGGAACTTAAATGTTGAGTTTAATGGTGTATAGTAGCTACTCTGTGGGATATCTAGTTTTTACCGTACCAGTTTCCACACCTTATATGCTGCAGTCAATACCTTGAATCTTCTTTTTTTAAAATAGCTTGGCTCACAAAATTTTACTAAACAGTTTCTAGCTTCTGCCCCTAATAACAGCTGATATATGGACGGTGCTTCAGCAGTCGCCACATCCTCCCCTGTCAACAAAATCCGCATATTTTGCAGTAAACATGCATAATAATAAAAGGAAAAATTGGGGACCGACCACCCCCCCTGTCGTATGGTAACATCATATATTTAAACGCTCGCCTTAATTTCCTTTGTCCCCATATAAATCTATCACATATAGATTGTACCCTCTGCAATTGTTTTTTAGTTAATTCAAGCGGTACCGCCCTAAAATAATACAACATTTTGGGGAGTACAATCATCTTAAGTACATTGCATCTCCCAACCATCGTAAGGTGAAGACATTCCAACCGGTCCAGCTGCTGTTTAACCCCAGAGACTATACTGCCCCAATTCACCTCTATCAAATCTTGCAGGGACATTCGTATTTTAATGCCTAAATATCTGGCTTCATCGGTTACTCGATTCTCACCCGGAGAAGCCATATTGGTACACACAATCTGTGTTTTAGTCAAATTTAATTTGTAGCCAGAAACCGCCCCAAATCTTTCAGCCAATCTTTCAATCTCAATTATTGCCTGAGCTGGATCTGCCGAGGCTACGGCAATGTCATCTGCATAGGCTAAGACACGCACCTGAAATTGCCCACAGCTCATAGATCTAATACGTTCGCTTTGTTCTAACATAATCAAAAATGGATTGATATATATAGCGAATAGCAACGGAGAACAAGGACATCCCTGTCTAGTTCCTCTGCTAATTAAAACTTGCTGTGATTCCCTGCCCACCGACAAATCCTCGCTCCTGGTGATTTATACATACTTTGAATAGCCCTAATATATCCCTGCCCAAATCCAATCTTCCGCATAATACTCCATAAAAAAGCCCAGGAAACGCGATCGAACGCTTTTTCCGCGTCAAGAAAGATCAGCCCCAACCTTCTATGATAAGCATTAGCATAGTCTATAAGAGTAACCACTCTATTTATATGATTAGTCGTGCTTCTGTCAGGTATGAACCCATGCTGAAATTGAGATACCAAAGGCGTAATTACTCGCGCCAACCTATTAGCTAATATCTTCGCATAAATTTTACCATCTGCATTTAACAGAGAGATAGGTCTGTAGGCTCCAGGCATGTTCGGGGGCTTCTCCTTCTTTTTGAACACCACTATATTAGCCTCATCCCAAGATGGAAGCGGATTCCCAGCTTGAGCTTCTTGAAAAGTATTCAGCATATCTGTTTTCAATACTTGAAAAAGCATGCGATATACCTCAAGCAGTAGTTTATCTGGACCTGCTGCTTTACCGTTCGAAGCGACCCGATTGCCTCCTCCAACTCTTCCATTGTTATTATCTCATCCAATTTCACTTGCTCCTCTAAACTTAACCTACTCAAATCCAATTGTTGACAAAAGTTCTCTATCTCATATTGATCCATATCACTCTGCGTATACAATTCTTGGTAAAATTCATGAAACACCCCCACGATTCCCTCTACTGTTTCAACCGTATTCCCAGCTGCATCCTGCTTTTCTGTACAGACTGCTTTACTCTAAGCCTCTGTGCCAGACATCGACCCGTAGCTTCGCCATATTCATATCTGTCCTGTTTATAAATTTTATATTGGTAGGCAATTTACTTACACCATATCGCATTTATTTAAGCTTTACAGCATGCTATCTTAGTTTGAACATCCCTACCTTCTAATCCCTGCATAAGCACCTCTATCAACTCTTGTATCAGAATTTGTCCTTGTTTCTGTTTGGCCAATCCAAAACTAAATTGCCTCTCCACGAATTCCCGCTTTAAGAGTGTCCCATACTAAAGAATTAAAAGAGGATCCCCTGTTCACCTTCAAAAATTGTTCAACCCAATTAAACATATGATCAATAAAATCTTTATCCATTAACAATTTCCTATTGAACGTGAATGTCCTCCTGACCTTTGCCTGCCTTAAGCTATATATATCTAGCAATAATGGGCCATGATCTGCCGTTATCCTAGGCCATACCTGCATTTTTGCTCCAACTATGTAGGACCTGGGAATAAATACATAATCCAGCCTCACTAATTTATGATGAGGATATGAATAGAAGGTAAAACCTGGATCAACATCATATAAAGACCACCACACATCTACTAACCCATGGCCCTTCAACAATTGTTTTAAAGCTCTAAAAACCTTGGGTTTTCGACCCATATATTTGACATTTTTATCATCAAAACCTTGCCCATCCGTATGTATATTGAAGTCCCCACACAGGATCAAGGGGGTAGGCCACAAAGCCAGTTCTACGTTTAAGCTCTCCAATATAGCTGCTTCATCAAAGTTTGACCCATAGACAGTACATATTGTACACTGAGTCCCTCCCACCATACATTCAGTAATCGCCCATCTTCCATAGTTGTCTGTCATTATCCTTCCTGTCCCAGTGATCCAACCTCGCGTTAAAATAGCCACTCCCCTACTAGTAAAAGTCTGCCTGGTCACAACCAAAAGTGTATATCCAACTCTTCTAATACACTACGCTTTACCCAAGGTATATGCGTCTCTTGAATACACAAGATGTCCGGTTTCATTAATCGCAAATCTGCAGCTACCCTTCGCCTCTTATTATTATTATTCAGGCCACATACATTAAATGAACATATACGTACCCCATTAGCCATTGTTCATCCCGTATATCTTACCTAAATTACATAGCTCCCTGCCAATCCTGGAATCCCAGAATTGTAAATCTTTTATTTTGCTCAACAATATTCTGCTAAGGATTGTATTTTCTTTTTTTAACCCCCCTCCCACTTACCCTTCCCTCCCCCAGATCCCCCACTCAACACCCTCATACCCCCCACTATCCCAAACCCCCCTTCCCCAATACACAGGCAATAGGGCTCATAGCCCTTGTGATAGAAGGTGAGTGTACCACCCCGTGTTCACTCGTCCCCCACTTCATACCAGTTTCGTTTAGATTAATACAGACTCTTCTGAGAGACACTTATTGCTAAACCATGAATCTCTTCACAATGAATGCAGATACTCTCTAGCTTGAACCTCTGAAATGAAAAATCGTGTTTGCCCCTTACAAACAACCTTAAAAGTGGCAGCATTTAGCAAAAAAACTTGTGCCCCCGTTGCCTGAAAGGGGGTAATCAATTGGCGTAACTGCCACCTTTTCTCTACCGTATGGTGACAATCCGGTCTAACAAAAAATTGCGTTCCTTTTCCCATCCTCTTCTTATCCAGTCGTGCCAAATCATATAACATCTGACGAGCCAAAAAATTGTTCAAAGAGATCAAGATCGCCCGTGGTCTCAGTTCGGTTTGCCCTCCTTTCGCAACTCTCTGCCTGAATGGGAATCTATGTGCCCTTTGCACCTCCACAGCCCAGCTCCACTCCTTCAGTTCAGGAAAAGCTTCCTCAAATAATTGAACCACAAATTTGCGAACATCTTGCCCCTCAATCCTCTCAGGCACTCCCAAAATTCTAAGATTGTTTCTGCAAAGCCTATTTTCCAAATCAACAAGTTTAGCCTGCACATCGTCCTTATTAGCGTTTATAGCCTCTGTGATCCCCTTCTGTGCCTCCATTTGATCTTTGAGTGTTGAAATTTGCATCTCAGCTTCTGCCATTCAATCTGTGAAGTCATTGCATGTTTTAGCTAGTCTTCTAACAGTATTTTGAAGCTTACGACAAGCCATATGGGTTTTCAAATTCTCTGAACGAGTTTCCATCCTATGATCTGACAAACATCTATAGATTGACTCCAGCGAGATTTTATCCTGTGGATTTTCCATCACCCCACCCGTTGCTTGGTCAGATAGATTAATACCATCTGGGGTCATCACCCGAAGAAGAGAAATCCCACTGAGGAAAATTCATTGCCTCTGCTCCAGTCCCTCCTTCCTTGGTTACATTTTGTTTTCGCACAGTAAGCAATTCCGTATGCTCTAAATTTCCTTCCTCCTGAGCAACACTATTCGAATCACTGCCAACGCTTATTAATGACCCTTGCAGGGAGTCGTTTTTATGGGCTAGATCGCCTTCATCATCAGACATATCCGAAGGTTCAGAAAGGGAAAAAAACTTCTCCCCTGAATCACTTTCCTTGCTGATAACATCCATCCTATCAGCATTTACTCCAGCATTTGGGTCTATATTTTCTGGTAGCCCGTTATCCTCATTATCACCTACTGTTACTCCCATATCAATGATACTATCAATAACAGATTGTTCCTTATTACTTGTTCCTTGTTCCTCCAATGTACTATTAACCCCCTGCGGCAAAATTGATTTTTTCCTGATTGCAGCCTGGAATATCTGTGGAACTTTCCTGATCACCGGTTCTTGCTCGTTGCCTTGAAAATTATTGTCCAAATCACCTCCTCCTGTAGCTTAGCTTTCCTAGCATTGCGCCCCGCTAGCGCTGCTCTAGTCCCCACCAAGGCTTCACCTGCACCTCTTGTTTTACCACCACGGGCTGCTTTAGGTGGCATCGCGCTCCCAGCCACTGTTACGGGTGTCTGATAATACACAAGGTTAGCACACACTTACTTTGCTCAGCCGAAGATATTCACGAACATACATCACCACTTCTGCTACCCGCCCCTACGGCAGGTTCTCAAACATCTATCGGCTCTGTTCGCAGGCAGCGCCTCCTCTCGTGTCAGCGGTACGTTCCTGCTTGCAGACAGTTACAGCGCCTCTAGCCAGGGAACACACTGCTTCATTGTTTCACATTTAAACAGCCATTCACCTGGTCGTCACGCTCCTGCCTGACTCTGCCGACTCCGTTCACCGATACACTCCTCCTTCCCTGCTTCAGCTGCGTTTTTGGCCACACGCCACCACCGGCCTGGAATGTCTCCGCTCCTCCAGTCCGCTACCTCCACAAGTCCTGAGACAGCCGCACCAACACCACCGCTTCGCCACCGTTCCCCGCCGGCAAGCAGTACTCCAGTCAGACCGCAGCCTCCACAGCTTCCTGCCTGACTCTGCCAACTCCGTTCTCCGATACACTCCTTCTTCCCTGCTTCAGCTGCGTTTTTGGCCACACACCGCCACCGGCCTGGAATGTCTCCGCTCCTCCAGTCCGCTATCTCCAAAAATCCCGAGGCAGCCGTACCAACACCACCGCTTCACCACCGTTCCCCGCCGGCACACAATACTCCAATCAGTCCGCAGCCTCTACAGGTGCGAGCCACAGGTGAGCGTGCCTTACCCTGCTGCTTGAAACTTAGTCCGGCGTGTCTTACAAACCGCCACGCTGAGCGGTTGAGAGGTTAGGAGGTACCCTCGATGCTTTTCTGTTACTTTGTTTCTCTACCACAATTATAACTACAGTCCTTCATAACATTTTAATTTTCTGCCGCATACACCGCTCCAACTTCTCGACCCTCATACACCTCAATGTGGAGGAATAGGCGAACATCACAGGAGCCACTCACACATACGTCCAGCCAGTGGACGCCATCTTGCCTCGATATTTAGCATGGTCATTGCCACATATGTAGGGGAACTGACAATCTCTCTTTGCTCACCTATGTACTGCAGGGGAGCAGCTGTCCACAGATCGTTCCCAGACCTTGCAACCATGGCTGAACGTGACTGCATCCGACGGTACCGCTTCACCAGGCCACTTATTGAGGAGTTGGTGGAGCAGTTGGCCCCACATTTACAACCTGGACGCCCATATCCATTATCGCTGACCCCCAAGGTGAAGGTGATGGCAGCCCTACACTTCTTTGCCACCGGAACATTCCAGTACACGGTGGCTTTTGCTGGTGGGATGTCACAGACCATGTTCAGCCGTGTGCTTCGCGATTTTTTGGAGGCGAAGTTGTATTACCTGACCGGTACATCCAAATCCCAACCCCACGACAATTTACTGACATAAAGAGTGACTTTTATGCACTGGGAAGGATGCCACATGTCATCGGCTCCATAGATGGAACACATGTGGCTTTGGTACCACCACATGCACATGAGCAGACATACCGGAACAGAAAACATTTTCACTCCATAAATGCCCTGGTGGTATGTCTGCCGGACATGACGATATCACATGTATGTGCACGTTTCCCTGGTTCGGCATACGACGCTTACATCATGAGGAATAGTCGTGTACCACAGATGATGTCACAGCTGCAGAACCAGCGTGCCTGGCTTGTCGGTGTGTAATATCTGTTTACCTTGTGTGCTTTTTATATCTTGAAGTTTCACACTCTTTTCTGACCCATGAAATGTTTGTTTGTTTGTATGTAGGTGACTCCGGATACCCCAACATGCCGTGGTTGCTGACACCTCTCAGGAACCCTGTGACACCTGCGGAGATACGCTATAATGAGGCACATGGGCGGACCAGGAGAGTGATAGAGCGGACATTTGGTCTACTTAAAAGCAGATTCCGCTGCCTGGACCGGACAGGAGGGGCCCTCCAATATGCACCAGAGAAGGTGTGCAAGATCATAATTGTCTACTGCATGCTACACAACCTGGCAGTGAGGGAGGAGTTGCCCCTCATCCAGGATGATGACAACCAGCAGCCACCAGCCGTGGAGGATCCTGCCCTGGGTCATGTTGCGAGTGATGATGAGGGTGAGGGGGATGTTCGCACACAGCTCATCAACAACTTTTTTGCATGATTGTGAGTATACAGTGATGACTTGTGTACGTTTTTTCATTGCCTGATATGTGTGTGTAGTGCAATGTTGCTGCATACGTGTGGCTGAATGCTACTTGACAGGAGGCTTGCAGTTATGTGTCCATAGAGTTCGTATGTTCTCCCAAACAGTGTTGACATGATTACTAGGTTGCTTTCATGTATCTTCAGATTTGTATATGGAATGTCTATAGGTGATGTATGCAGTTATTTAGTCATTTAAGTACTGTTGTATATCTGTCCTTCACAGGTTCCTTTGGCTGTTGTCTGGTGACATGGGACCTCCAAAACACTAAATACTGTTTTCGTGGAGAACAGATGCAGTGCCACACACCCAAGTACTGACATTTGTTACACACTTGGTTACTGTGTGCTCACTGTCACATGAGGTTACCTTGCTTCTGTTGTGGAGTTAACATGTTGTGATTGTGGAATAAAGCAGTGCTTCACTTTGGGATGTGCTTCGTCTGTATCCACACATCCGACATTCATTTGCATTCTGTACCTGTGGGCTGATTGCCACTACCTCTGGATGAGTGTTGTGTATGTGCATTCCACTGTATTTTCAGTTCACAATAGTGGAGGCAATGAGTATGATGGCCATGGGAAATTTGTGTTGTGTTGACCTAGGAGTGTGTATCGCTTATATGTGTCACATCACAATGACTCACAAAACAGTGTTTACATTGCTGTAGTTGTTTTCATGCACAGTCTTTGTTTAGCAGGTAATCATCTCTATGTCACCAACCAATGATGATTCACAACAGAGGCAAGTATTGTGTGATTATGAATTTATTTACATGCATGTGTGAGAATAGTAAACGCAATTGAAAGTGCTGGACAGTGTGATTGAAATCCAAAGTTCACAGAGGAGTTGGTAGTGTTGGTAGATGAGATTTCCTGAGTAAAGTCCACAGTCATTTGATTCATTATTCCAAATTAGACCCTCCATCACATGTGGGAGAGTTAAGTGACAGTCAACAAGGTGTACGCTTTGCACACAATGGAGGATGTCATGAGCAGGTGTTCACTTCCTGGGGGATATGCATGGCCATCTGCCTCTCACTTGTCCTTCTTCGGACGACCCCTCTTCTTCTTTTCAGGGGGACCCTCAGGTGCAGGCTGCTGTGGTGCCGGGGAGTCTCCGGCAGAGTCCTCATCCCTCCCTGTGGCAGTTGCAGATGATGTGGCAACAGATGTAGTGGGCACACAGGGAGGTGTGGTCATGTTGCCAGCAATCTGGCGGAGGCATGTGAGTATGTCCCTATGCACCGCCGTGAGTTCATCAATTTTGTCCATTCTGGACTCCATTCTGGACTCCATTCGGGACATGTGTGTCTCCACCCGGGACATGTGGGAGTCCAATCTGGCATGATGGGCAGCCTGCTGTTGTTGGATGTCCGTGAGGATCCCCACTACCTGGCCAAAGCCTCCGGTGCTTTCCTGGTACACATCTATGATGCGTCGCAACTGTGGATCACCTTGCAGTGCAGACCCATCTTCAGGCCGTGGCCTCACCCTGCCCACACTCCCACCACCCCTACCCACACGAGCAGGACCTGCGGTAGCTGGGACAGACGACACTGGGCCTCCTTCTGTGTTGGCACTGGTGGTGTTGTCCGCCACCTCCAGAGTGCCCTGTGTAGCTCTGCCGTCGGTGTTATGTTGACTTGGTCTGTCCGTATTGGTAGAGGTCATCTGGGTGTTTGCAGATGTAGCAGGAGTGGTGGCAGGGGGTGCTGATGTTACAGCTGCTGGTGCTGCACGCTGACCCACACCGAAGGGGCCAGGTCGTTCTTCGTCGTCCGAAGAGGACTGAGAGACATCCACATCAGAGAGCTCAGGGTCAACCAGAGTCTGGGACTGGGATTCCTCTTTTGTTCCTGCTGTGTCCCCAGCATCCCCTGTGGGTGGAAGAGACACACAATGTATGTTGTGGTTCAGCACACATCAACGGATCACACACATTGCAGTTGCTACTGTACTTCACGATGAGTGTATGTACCTTGCATTGTCCTGAATTGTCACAGACTGAGGTCTATATTGGTTAAGCACATTGTCATGACAACCTGAAGAGTTTTGATGGGCACATGGAGCTGTGTGCATGAACAGCTCATGTATTCATTCATTGACTGTACATGGCCATTGCTACTCAAGTGCAATCCCGTGCATGACACAGGTGTGTTGTCCTTGTCAACATTTGTTCTTTAATAATGACATACGTGCACTTCCTCTCACGATGTGTTGCAATATTGGGGCATGTGTGCTGGCATTTGTGCATGTATTTTTGAGTCACATTGGTGTGTCTATACGACATGGTCAGAGTCCGGTATGTCTCAGAATTCTTGAGAGATACTATTTTGTTGTATCTGTTCCTAGTTTACATCTCATTGCACACATGTGATGGTGTTACCGTAGCAAATGATGTAGCTGCTGAGCTTTGTACATGATAACGTCATTTGTCTTGTCAATGTCCTCCATGGAAAGAGGAGTTAACCAGGGCAGCTCTCTTGATTTTCCATGCTCATGACAGTGAGGGCCAGAGATTTGTGTGTTTGAGTTATGCTACTGTCAGTTGTATGCCTCCTCCAACCCAGTCCAGGTTACTCCTTGTGTTGAAGTGTCAATGACAGTGAGGGTAGTGTTGTGTCAAGGATGCTGACAACGCTGCATGATGTAGGAGTAGCATGCAGCTCACAACAGCGCCTTTTGTAAATGACACCATGCAACAGTGTCAGCTATCTTGCAGTGGCCTTTACATTCCCTGTCAGGTGTCCCCTGTCAATGATGTATATGTGGCTTTGTGTGTGTGTTTTGATATGTGCTATGTCTGCATCTCCCCAATTGTCATAGAACCCACACACCTTCACACCCAGGCCAGGCGGCACCCCTGGGACACCACATCCCCAGACAGTGAGTGGAAACATACAGTTGAGATGGCTGTGAGTGTGAACATGTGTGATGGGGCCAGTGCCTAGGTGTGACTTGCAGCCAATTCATACATCAGGCCCATGTGTCAGCCATCTTGCCAGGGCATTTACTTTCACTGTAATGGAGTGACTGTTCCCAAGAGTGCTATTTGTTCTGGCTGAGATGGTGTGTGTAGAGCTGGCCTTGATAGCATTTGGAGGCATTGCAGGACCTCCTTCTCCCACAGAGGCCAGGTCTCTGTCTCTGTGGCATGACGCATGCTTCCATTGTAGGGAGTCACAGTCAACTTTCAGGATGGCTGACAGTGGTGTCCTGGTGTTTGTTTGAATACAAGTCCCAACAGGGCCTTGTACTTCACACAGCAGAGCCCAGCGTGAGGCCTCTTTGTAGGAGATTTTACTTGGCTCTGAGGGAGTGGATTATCCCAGGTGAGTTGTGTGGAGTTTGTGGGAGGGTGTGTGTGTGTGACAGGGCCTGCTGGTAGATGTAGTCAGAGCTAGCACTCCTCCTCCCCCCTGGCCCAGATAGGCCACCATGGACCATGCTTCCCTGGCAGTGAGTCAAAGTTTACGTTCAGGATGTCAGGCAGTGGTGTCCTGTTGTTTGTTGGTGCACAAGTCCCACCAGGGCCTTGTGCTCCCCACAGCAGAGCCCAGTGTCAGCCATCTTGGCAGTTCTTTTCCACTCCCTGTGCAGTGAGCTTGGTTCAGGGTGGGCTTGATGGGCCATGTGGGAGGAGGAGTATTGGCTCTGACTACGACTCCCATCATGCTATCGGATACACCATCTTCCCAGAATACCCAACCTTCCTTCCTGTGACTCAACTTCCCTGTGAGGTAGTGTAACAGTGCTGGCAAGATGGCTGACAGTGGTGTCCTGGTGTTTGTATGAGCAGTACTCCCACCAGGGCCTTGTGCTCCCCACAGCACAGCCCAGTGTCAGCCATCTTGGTAGTTCTTTTCCACTCCCTGTGCGGTGAGCTTGGTTCAGGGTGGGCTTGATGGGCCATGTGGGAGGAGTATTGGCTGTGACTATGACTCCCATCATGCTATCGGATACACCCACCTTCCCAGAATACCCAAGCTTCCTTTCTGTAACTCAGCTTCCCTGTGAGGTAGTGTAACAGTGCTGGCAAGATGGCTGACAGTGGTGTCCTGGTGTTTGTATGAGCAGTACTCCCACCAGGGCCTTGTGCTCCCCACAGCAGAGCCCAGTGTCAGCCATCTTGGCAGTTCTTTTCCACTCTTTGTGCGGTGAGCTTGGTTCAGGGTGGGCTTGATGGGCCATGTGGGAGGAGGAGTATTGGCTGTGACTACGACTCCCATCATGTTATCGGATACACCCACCTTCCCAGAATACCCAACCTTCCTTCCTGTGACTCAGCTTCCCTGTGAGGTAGTATAGCAGGGCTGGCAAGATGGCTGACAGTGGTGTCCTGGTGTTTGTATGGGCAGTACTCCCACCAGGGCCTTGTGCTCCCCACAGCAGAGCCCAGTGTCAGCCATCTTGGCAGTTCTTTTCCACTCCCTGTGCGGTGAGCTTGGTTCAGGGTGGGCTTGATGGGCCATGTGGGAGGAGGAGTATTGGCTGTGACTACGACTCCCATCATGCTATCGGATACACCCACCTTCCCAGAATACCCAACCTTCCTTCCTGTGACTCAGCTTCCCTGTGAGGTAGTGTAACAGTGCTGGCAAGATGGCTGACAGTGGTGTCCTGGTGTTTGTATGGGCAGTACTCCCACCAGGGCCTTGTGCTTCCCACAGCAGAGCCCAGTGTCAGCCATCTTGGCAGTTCTTTTCCACTCCCTGTGCGGTGAGCTTGGTTCAGGGTGAGCTTGATGGGCCATGTGGGAGGAGGAGTATTGGCTGTGACTACGACTCCCATCATGCTATCGGATACACCCACCTTCCCAGAATACCCAACCTTCCTTCCTGTGAATCAGCTTCCCTATGAGGTAGTGTGACAGTGCTTGCAAAATGGCTGACAGTGTTTGTTGGTGTTATGGGCCAATGCCTTGCTGTATTTGTTGGTAAGTTTGTACATGTTAGGACATAGTTCCATATTACTCTGAGATTGCAGGTATTGTGTTTGTCTAACTGGCATACACATCACAGGGTAATTGGCTTTCGGTTGATGTGGCTTTGCTAACAGTGATTGGTTTCACTGTCCCCTTGACAGTGATGTGTGTGTATTGGCTCACAATATTGGCTAGTTGGTTATGTACTCACCAGACTCTGGTATTCCTGTTAATCCATAGATGCCCTCCGGTGGAAGGATGGCTCGCACCTCCTCCTCCCAGGAAGTGAAGTGCGTAGGTTTTGCAGGAGGGCCACCGCCGGTCCGCTGGCTTAGGGCATGGTCTCTGCCAATCAGCTTGTTGACCCTCCTTCGCACATCATAATACCTGTTCCAGATATCCTCCATTGTGCGCAGGCAAGGTGCTTGTGCGTTCACCTTGTTGACAATCCTCTCCCACATCTTTGTTTTCTGGGACATGGGGGTCTGTTGGACCAATGTGCCAAATAACTGTGGCTCTACTCTGAGGATTTCATCTACCATGACTTCCAACTCACTATCTGTGAACTTTGGATTCTTCTTTGGGGGTATGGTGATGAGTGGTGGTGGAGATTGATGTGTGTGTGAGGGTGCAAGTGAGGGTGAGGGGCTGTCAGTTTAGCTGTGTGTTTGTGTGTGTGCTTTTGAGAGGTGCTAATGGTGTGAAGGTTGTGTGGTGGGTGAGTTGTGAGTGTGTCTCTGAGTGCAGTGTGGTAGTGTTCTCTGCTGTCAGATCTGTAGAATTTGCAAAGGATCATGGTAGGCATTTTGGCCCTTTATGTAGGTGGAGTTGTGGGTGTGTCTTTGTTCATTTATTTATTTTTTCCTTTTTTTTAATTGACTTTGGCAATGCTTGTTTGGTCTTTTTCTGTCTGTTTCTATTTGATTTTGTTGAGCATGACGGAGACGTTCAGTTGTCCGGGACGGACGCTTACAGCGGCAATTGCGGGCTGATCCGAGTCTGTCACACTCACATTTTGCTATGTTGCAGCGTTCGCGTCGGTCGCGATGGGCTCTTTAACGTGGTAGTCACTGTGTTCCGTACGTTACGGTCTTACTGATTGTGCTCCGTGCGAGTCGGTTTAGTTTAACACGCATTGCATCAGAATGCGCCGGTCGTACAGCGCGTGTTCGTGTCGTTCGGAACAATTCCCGGTCCGTGTCGTTCGGAATGCTTCCAGGTCCGTTTACGGGCGATTCACTATTTTCCTTACGTTTCGGTCTTGCGGATTGTGCTCCGTGCGAGTCGGTTGTATTTTACACGCATTGCATCGTACTTCGCCGCTCGTACAGCGAGTGTACGAGTCGGTCGGAATCCAGTCCCGGTCCGTATCGGTCAGAACGGTTTACAACCGGGATCGGCCGCAAAATGTTAAAAAAGACAAACAATTATAAATATGTTTTCAATTATTTTTTGTCAAACTACATATATTATTAATAATATTCACTATGTGTATGAATGTACAAAATTATGTATAATATAAAAAATTTATGTATCTACTGTTACCCAAAACATTATGGGTCCGATTCCGATCTCGGCCGGTAGGGCTCCGAATCGGATTCGGCATAACCGGATCCGATTCGGAGCCCTATTTCCCGACCGATTCGTACGCGCGTCCGGACAAGCGAGTACGATGCGAAATCGCCGACTGACTCGTTCGGGCGTCCCAACCGCTCCGACTGACTCGTTCCCGGGTCGAACCGCACCGACCGCCTCGCTCGGACACGACTCGCACCGCGCAATGGAGATGTTCCCCGGCCGGGTAAGTACGATGCGCGCCGCGAGCAGTCCGACCGACACGCGCCGCCCGGCTCGAAAGAGCAGTCGGAGACGAACTTCGGGGGTCCATGTCGGACCCCCCTGTACGCGTAGCCGTGCGAGTCGCACACAGGGGGGACCCATGGGTCCCCCTACCAGTGCGTGTACGGCGCGAGTCGCTTCGCCGCGTACCCGCTGTAAGGGGCGCCCTTGTTCGCCTCGCACCCATTGAGGCAATGGAAGCCCGCGTACGCGTTGTACGACCGGGTCCCATTGACTTCAATGGGAGTCCGACCGACTCGAGTCCGATAGCATACGGACGCATCGTACTCGTTCGGTCGGGCTGCACGGGTCCGATTCGGTCGGAAATCTCTCCGGGTCCGGCTCGGTCTGAGAGATTTCCGGCCCGAATCGGAATCGGCCCCTATATGTTTTAAATATTGTACAAAAAGTGAGTAATAACTACTTATTTGTTGTCCAAAAATAAACAACTGAATAATGTAATAAAACAACAATTTCTAATACTATTTTTTCCAAAATGTTATATATAAATATTTAATATGTACCACATATGTAATGTATAAACAATTAACAACATTTTTTTTTTCCTGGTTAGAACAATAAAAATAAATATACTTAAAAAAATGAAATACTTTTTCAAATTTTTTATTAGCAATGTCTCATTATAAATAAAAATATAAATAAAATATGAAGATGTTTCTGTGTTTTTTTTACGTTATGAAATATTGCATCTATAATAAAATATATTTATTGTATCAATGTCCTTTAAAAAGTATTATATTTGTCCAAACATTTATAACTATATCTTTATCCTTACACCATAATATATTTTTATTTCTTCACTATACCCACTATGAACTACATTAACTCAGGAAAGGTGTTAAATAGCAAACATTATAATTTACTACTAATTTATATTAAGTCAGGGAAGACACTGGACACTAACCTTATATAATTTAATATTCCCACTCCAAACTACATTAAATCAGGGAAGGTGCTGGACAATAAACATATATAATTTACTATTCCCACTCCAAACCACATTAAATCAGGGAAGGTGATGGACACTAACCATGTATAATTTACTATTACCACTCCAAACCACATAAAATCAGGAAAGGCGCTGGACACTAACCATATATAATTTACTATTCCAACTCCAAACCACATTAAATCAGAGAAGGTGCTGGACACTAACCATATAAAATGTACTATTCCAACTCCAAACCACATTAAATCAGGGAAGGCGCTGGACACTAAACATATATAATTTACTATTACAACTCCAAACTACATTAAATCAGGGAAGGTGCTGGACACTAACCATATATAATTTACTATTCCAACTCCAAACCACATTAAATCAGGAAAGGTGCTGGACACTAAAGATATATAATTTACTATTCCAACTCCAAACCACATTAAATCAGGGAAGGTGCTGGACACTAACCATATATAATTTACTATTCCAACTCCAAACCACATTAAATCAGGGAAGGTGCTGGACACTAAACATATATAATTTACTATTCCAACTCCAAACCACATTAAATCAGGGAAGGTGCTGGACACTAACCTTATATCATTTACTATTCCAACTTCAAACCACATTAAATCAGAGAAAGTGCTGGACACTAAACATATATAATTTACTATTCCAACTCCAAACCACATTAAATCAGGGAAGGTGCTGGACACTAAACATATATAATTTACTATTCCAACTCCACACCACATTAAATCAGGGAAGGTGCTGGACACTAAACATATATAATTTACTATTCCCACTCCAAACCACATTAAAGCAGGGAAGGTGCTGGACACTAAACATATATAATTTACTATTCCAACTCCACACCACATTAAATCAGGGAAGGTGCTGGACACTAAACATATATAATTTACTATTCCAACTCCAAACCACATTAAATCAGAGAAGGTGCTGGACACTAACCATATAAAATGTACTATTCCAACTCCAAACCACATTAAATCAGGGAAGGCGCTGGACACTAAACATATATAATTTACTATTACAACTCCAAACTACATTAAATCAGGGAAGGTGCTGGACACTAACCATATATAATTTACTATTCCAACTCCAAACCACATTAAATCAGGAAAGGTGCTGGACACTAAAGATATATAATTTACTATTCCAACTCCAAACCACATTAAATCAGGGAAGGTGCTGGACACTAACCATATATAATTTACTATTCCAACTCCAAACCACATTAAATCAGGGAAGGTGCTGGACACTAAACATATATAATTTACTATTCCAACTCCAAACCACATTAAATCAGGGAAGGTGCTGGACACTAACCTTATATCATTTACTATTCCAACTTCAAACCACATTAAATCAGAGAAAGTGCTGGACACTAAACATATATAATTTACTATTCCAACTCCAAACCACATTAAATCAGGGAAGGTGCTGGACACTAAACATATATAATTTACTATTCCAACTCCACACCACATTAAATCAGGAAGGTGCTGGACACTAAACATATATAATTTACTATTCCCACTCCAAACCACATTAAAGCAGGGAAGGTGCTGGACACTAAACATATATAATTTACTATTCCTAATAACAATTATATTAACTCTTGTAAAATACTACACACTAAACTTATGTATGTATCTATAATTAAATATACATTGCATAGTCATTTTAAAAAAAACCATATCTGTTAAAATATCTCAAACATATTAATATCAAAAAAATATCATAAAATTGCCAATTTATTTTTACATTTTTACCGAAATACAAAATTATAACCAATTAAATACAAAATAATTACTCTCATTAATAAATTTAAATTTCAAAAATAATTTTAGAATTTAAATTTTACAAAATTAAATTTTAATGAACTTAAAACATAGTCAACTTCAACAACTATAAACACAATATCCCAGTACTACAATAATTAAATTTAGAAAATAAAATTTAAATTTTTGAAAATTATGATCAATAAATTTTAAAAACACTCACCACCCTTAAACACAATAAATGCCATATTACACTCATAAATAATTTTTCTAAATTTTTAATTTAAATTAAATTTTTTTTTAAAAATTTAAAAATTTAGTAGCAAAAAAATACCCACCCTTATCCCCTATTAATACAAAATCCCACTTTTATATATTTTTGTAACATAAATTAAATTTTTAGATTTTTTTTTTAATTTCTTAAAAATAAATTTTAAAACTAAAAATTTTAAACCCAAAATCCCACACCTAAAAAATAAATTTATAATGTAATATAAAAATATTTAAATTTTTTTAAATTTAAATTTCAAATTTTTAAAACATTACCCACCCTTTTCCCCTATAAACTCAACATTCCACTTCTAAAAATATTAAAATTCTTTAAAAAAAATTAAAATTTAAAATATTTTAAATTTCGAATTTTAAAAACACTCCCCACCCTTATCCCCTATTAACCCAACATCCCATCCCTAAAAAAATATTATACATTCAATTTAAATTTTTAAATACATTTTAAATTTTTCCCCAATTTTTTTTAAAACACTCTCCACCCATATCCCCTATTAATTAAAGGTGGGCGGTGAATTCCGCTCCGCTCGCGGATTTTGCAAAATTTCGGCAATTCCGCGTTCCGCGCAGAACGCGGGATTGCCGAAAATTCTGCGATCCGCGGCGTAGCGGAATTCGTGAGCATGGTGAGTAGAGGTATTGCACAAAACTGTGGCATCTAAGTCATGAATGAACAGTAAAAGCATCGCGAATGCCATTGAACGTGACCAGGTAGAAATACTAGCTTGAAATAAAACAGTGAAAGGTTCAAGTCAATATATGTGCATAACAACGTACAGGGCACATAGACTGTCATGCAACACCTTGTCACCTGTTTGTGTAACCGCAGCCTGTGCAGTCGACAAAGGCATTGAGCAACCCTTATTGAGACATCGCTGCAGGAACCTGTGGCCTTTAAGCGGGTGGAGCTGAACAGCCGCAGAACAGAGTCAATTACAGGTGTGCTGTGAGAGCACATAATTCAGGCTTCGCAGGCTGTCGCCGTCGGCCCAGCCCTTCATCGCCCTGACAACCGGATGACCCATTGCACCTGCATGCAGGCGGTACACATACTAGGCACGGCAGCCGCGGCGCGCTGAGGTAACGTGGGGCACGTCCTTACTCCCCACACGCAGGCTGGATTCCCCGTGTCGCAGGGTAACATAAGACAGATCCAAGGTAAGACTTTTTGCTGAAACATATTTCTAGAAAGCATCAGAAAACGAGCTGCAAAGCAGTTATCGGAGCTTTCCTGTTCAGTAATGCTGTACGGTAAGAGAGTTTTGACAAAGTTGCAGCTCATTTCCCGCCCTTTACCCACTATGATGGACAGCTCACTCAAGGGACCCTGGCGCCTTTCGGCGTGGTGGCAAAGTTACAGACACACATGGTCACTGGAGACAACTCTTCTGGCCCTTTACGCAGCTGTAGTGTAGGAAAGGCACTATACATTTACCCAACGAGGTGGCACTTACTGATTAGCCAGTAGTACTCCAGTTGAGTAGAGGTATTGCACAAAACGGTGTCATCTTCTTGGATAAATATGCTGGGCAGGATTCATCCTGGCACGATGCTCTTGTCACAAAAATTAAACCTCAACAGGAAGCACTTACAGATATAAATAAAGCAGGTGCCTGAGTTAAAGCTCAAATTCGGTAACGCATTAATCAGCCCAAAAAAATCGTGCGCTCGGTCGAGGCTGGGCAGGTGTGCTTTCTCTCCATATCTACCGTCAAAAATTAGCTGTGATGCTTGATGGAGGTCTTTGCATCCATGACTTTCTCGATCGCAATCCCCGTGTAGTTCCTGTGACCAGGAGGTTCTTTCTCCTCATCTGCTGCTCAGATCGTGCTCCCTCTGACCCTTTATAAACAAGAGGCATGTGAACTCGCATAGAAGACCCGCCCCGCACACACTAGCGGTATACAACATCTTCCCGCCCTTTCCCGACTATGATGGACAGCTTATTCAAAGGACCCCTGCGCCTTTCCGGCGCGGTGGCAAAGTTACAGCTGTAGTGTAACGGGCGGAACAAGCAATTCCGCAAGCTCGCGGAATTCCGCGTGCTCGCGGAGATTTTTTGCCGTTTCGCGGAACTTTGCGTAGCGCGACTACGCAAATTCCGCCCACCCAGTATTAACCCAACATCCTGCCCCTAAAAAATATATACATTCAATTTAAATTTTTAAATAAATTTTACATTTTCCCCAATTTTTTTTAAAACACTCCCCACCCTTATCCCCTATAAACCCAACATCCCACCCCTAAAAAAATATCATACATTCAATTTAAATTTTTAAATAAATTTTAAATTTTTCACCAATTTTTTTTAAAACACTCCCCCCCTATAAACCTGCTCCTAAAAATTAGTATACAATTGTTATCATCCCACAGAGGGGAGGATCATATGGCCTTGAAGAACAAAACAATTTTTTGGTTGACATTTAATTCAGGATGGTCCCATGACTTATCGAAGGAACTCCTCTCTGTTAGAAGGACCCACTGGTTAGGCATTCACCCAAATGAATCTCCTTGGGATTGTGTTGTTATTAACTTCAAGAACCCTCATGTTGTCAAATCCTTATTGCAGGGTTTAACTTCGATGAAACCTGCTCAGAGTACAGTCAAGGTCCTGCCGTTTAATTTTGTTTCGGCCATCTTAAGATTAGGCCAAGTTTATGTTGACCATTTCCTCATTCCTCATTGCACAGTGGACCAGTTAAACTGACCTATTCTATTGCCCCCCATTACACCTAAGATGACTCACCATGTGGTTATTAGAGTGTTCATTACATACTCTATCCTATATGGGGATCAGGATATTATTCTCTCCCACTTCTCTCTATTATTGAGGCCATAATTGTAGGTACTGAATTTTGACATAGAGAACTGTTCTCTTTGCTTACTTGTTTATCCAGATCACCCCCTCGTATTGTTACATTTATGTTTTTCAAAATAAACCACTTTAGTTCGTCCTCTTTATGTTTACACGTTAGCCAGTGTTCCACTAGGGGTGCATTTCTTCTCCCTGTTCTAATCGCTGACCTGTGTTCATTCAATCTATTTCTCATCTCTCTGCTTGTTTCTCCCACGTATCCTTTAGCACACGGACAAATGATTAAGTAAACCACATTCCTGGTTCGACAGTTGACCTTCTTGTTTATCACATGTGAAGCCCCCTGTAGTTCAACCTTATTGCTCCTAATAATCAAACGGTGGATGTGCCACAGGGGAAAGTCAAATCAGTTTAGATCAATCTCTGATACTCATTTGCTGTGCCCCTTTCACCTCTCTGTATGTCTTCACTACATGGTTTCCGATCGTTTTATTCCTCCTATATGCGGACATTGGTTTCTGTAACTGTTCACCACCTACTGTATTCAGTAGTGCCCAACTCCTATTAAGTAGAATTTTTACCTTATTACTCAGGTTAGATAAATTAGTTACACAGACAATTCTCTTGTTAACCTCTTTACTTCTTTGTCTGCCTTCAAATAGGCTTTCTCTATTATAGTACTTGCCTCGCTTATAAGCTCTATGGCAACAAATGATCAACGAAATGCTGAATGAATCAAACATTCACCCCCATTCAAGACATATGAGTTAAATCCATCAATCTTTTGCTCACTGTTCTGGAGTAGCATGCTACTCGCCAAAAAGCACTTAAACCCCTCATCGGGGGTAGCAAGCACTATATAAATGTAAACCTTCCTTCTTCCATCCCTCCACTATCCTTTTCAATCCAAATCACAGACTAACCTGTTCACCGCTGAAATTAATTTCATATTTCCCTAGACTAATTCACCACTAATCCTATTGTGGCAGAAAAGCATAAAGAAGACCACGAGGCCAGGTAATGGATGTCATCTATAGCCCAAGCTTTTTTTGATTGAGTTAGAGTGCAACATTGATGGGAAAGGGAGCTGTTCTCCATGGCAAATAGGTCCAACCATGGCTGGCAAAACCTCTGCGCAATCTGTTGGAGTAACAGGGGTGATAAACAGAGGAAGATTGAAGTTGGAATTTTCTGACTCAGGCAGTCGGCAGGCCCAGTCTTCTTCCCCAGCAGATAGACTGTTGACAGAGATAGAAGATTCTCCTTGGCCCAAAGTGGAGAAAGTGAATACAGTTACAGATAAGTTCTCCCTTGTCGGTTGACATTTGTCCTCACCACCTGATTGTCTGTCTGGAGTCAAACTGAGCGAGATTGAAGGAAAGGAGAGAACCAAAGGATAGCTTTCCATATGGCTGATAGTCACTACCAATTGGAATATTGCACACTTTCCAGAGCTTTCCACTTTCCTTGGACCTGGAACCCCTCCAAAACTGCTCCCTATCCCACCCTACTGTCATGTGTGGTGAGGATTGTGGCAGGAGGAGGGCTCAAAGATTGATCTCGAATCCAATTTGCTGCTGACAACCACCATTGAAGGTCTCAAGAGATGTCCGTTGTGACAGGGACCAAAGCTTTGTAATCCTGAGAAAGGTGGTTCCAATTACTCAGGAGGTGATGGACTAATGGTTAGAAACATAGACGGCCCTAGAGAAGGACAGCCAACTTTGAGGCCATTTCGCCCCGGCTCCTCAACCAGAGTTGTGCTGATGCCTGAAGTCTTGACAATAGAAAGGCAAGTTGAGACATTGGGTTAGTCTTTCTATCGTTGGTCAGGAAAACTCTTCTCAGATCTGGTTGAAACAGAATTCCACTGAACTGAAGAGATTGAGAAGGGTAAAGGTGGCACGTCCTGTAGTTGAGAAGGAACCATGCCTTATCCAAAGGTTGCAGACTTGTTGAACATGATTCTTTGCCTTGGCAAGTGAAGAACAAACAATTAACCAGTCATAAAGATATGGGTAGACTTGAAGACGTTTGGAATGTAAAATACCCACCATGGGAGCCAAGAGTTCGGCAAAAACTCTAGGGATATGAGGAAAGGCTGGAAGGTAGCACATGGAACTGGTAATGATCCCCTTTGACCGCTTAACGGAGGAACTGTTGATGAGGCTGGAAGATAGGAATGTGCAGGTACGCATCCAACATGTCCAATAATGAGAGAAAGTCTCCTTGATTCACCAACTGAAGAATAGTGTGTATTGTTACCATTGTTAGTGGTTTGTAAGGGATGCAGTGATTCACTCCTTTGAGGTCTAGTACCGGGTGATATTGCCCAGATGCCTTTCTCACTAGAAAGAGAATGGAATAGAAGCCGAGCGCTGCTCGTCTGGTGGAACTGGAATTATTGCTGACTTCTCCAGTAAGAACTGTGTTCCAGAAAGAAGCACCTGGTGTCATACTGGAGTCCTTGAGAGCAGAGTCTGATGAAAGTTGGCATGAGGGAGACTGGAGAACTCGATGTGATAACTCTCCAAAACCGTCTGAAGGGCCCAGGCTTCACCTGACACCACTCTTGATTAAAGAAGCGCATCCAACCTCCCACTGGAAAACTGGCATAGTCAGGCTTTAGGAGGTGCTGGAGTTGTGGCTGAGGCTTGGAACCAGGATTTGTCATTTGCAGGGGTGTCCTGGCCATGACCCCCTACCTCGAAAGGGCTTGTTGGTAGAGCATGCAGCAGTTGAAATAAAGGCTCTGCCGTACCCAAAACCTCTGCTCCCTGAAAACTGTTCAGCTGGGGCTATTAACTTTCTGATCTCAACAGACTTTTTCACCATCTCCTCCAACTGAGGGCCAAAACTCTTAGAACTCTCAAATGGTAACTTTACGAAGACGTATTTCTGAGCATAGTCATCTTCCAAAGCCACATCCAAATGTGGAGCTGAGCTGCTATTGCAGCGCCAGATGCAGCAGCAGATGGGCACAAGTTATTGAAGGATATTTCTGACAAAGGCTGGACTTGCGACTCCATTAGAGCCAAGAATGTTGACAAATCCAATCCTTCATGCATTTGTTCCCCCAGTGCCTGAAAGTCCTTCAAGAGGGATTGGGTAGTATATGTCAAATAGGCATAAAGCAGTGCCTTCAAGGTTTTAGTTTAATTATGAAATTTCACTTTTGAATGTGAACACGTTTTGAGCGTAGCCTTCCTCCTCAAAGGTGGGGAAAGGATGTCCATGCGGGTGTTCTTCCCCAGAACACGGGTTAGAGAATTTGTTGATGGCCACCTCCCAAGTAAGAGGGGACAGATTAGATTTATTAACCACCTAAAAAGACCAAATTATGTGTACATACATCATGGTTTTAACAATTATTGAGTTCCCCACCCTGTCAGACGAATGGTTCACTCAAGTCTAAGGTAACGTCCCTGCCTGCCTATCAAAAATGCACTTTCTCAAACACTTTTTGTGCTCGTGATCTGTTGATGTATCTTGTGCTTGTCTATGATAGGTGGCTGTTGGCACAATGTTGAGGCGTGTTTTCACTTGCAGACAAAACAAATGGGTGTGCTGCACCGAAGAATGCCGGCCTAGGAGCAGAATGAATGGCACAGGTACCAGGAGGCAAAGACTGAATGAGTGGATTACTGGTGTCGCAGATTACAGTTTAAAAGGCAAAAGACAAGTGAACTAAGCACTTCGTTATAAAGTTACCCGGTGTATACTTCCTGGTTGAGCATTTGCCAATAGTCACAACTTCTTGAACGGGGACGACAGGATACCACGGAAATGCAATCCCCAAGATCACCCAATTGTTTGAGGTAGCTCCAGTGAAATAACAGAACTGGACAGGCCTCGTCTTGGGATCAAGGCGGAACTTCCTGACAATGAATTACTTGAAAGTCGGTGTTTCAGTCTGCCTGTCTTACTGTGTCGGTGGAAGACCCGGGATTGCATCCCATTGGGAGGTGTCCACGAATACAAGTCAGCTGCTCCCCAAAATGTATACTGCAACATGTAATCAATTTGATAGAGAGGCTCCATAAACCCAGCCTAGTTATATAGGGTTCAGCTAAAAGGGAGCAGAGAGGGACTCTGGAGATGGGGAATGCCAACCATTTCCTGTGAACTCCAGGAAAGGGATGAGTGCGGCCCTGTCCTGCATCGGAGAGGACGGTTGGGCTCAGCATCTTTTTCAAAGGGATGAGAAGGTCTCTATCTATGTGTTGATATGCCAGTAGATGAGAATGCAATGGTCCATGTGCTAAGACCCTATCCAACACAAGGTGTCTAACCTTCGTCATCAGTATCTCTATTCTAGATGACTGGTGATAGTGTTAAAACTGGAGTCGGAGGAAATGTTCTCGAACAGTTTGATGTGAATCCATGTCCAGCACAACTCTCCCAGAATACCAGATGTCGTGGTCACCATAAGTAGGAACATTCAATGGAATTGAGTTTGAAAAAATTGAAGTTTTCCCGCTGGGGACCCCATATTCTAGTGTGCTTGTGAGGGCCTCCCCTGGATTTGTACACTGCCTCTTCATCAATTGAACAATGATCCAGGCCTCTGTGCCATTCATGGAAGGGCGGGGTTCCTCGACCTCCAATGTCTAGCAATGTCACGCTTGGCCAGCACATATCCAATGCCAACCAATGTCCACTGATCTTGAAGGCCATCCCACCCCTGGAATATCCCTAGAACTGCCATTTTGGGATTGCGGTCTAACAGGATGCAGTCACATCTTCCAGTGTTCCACGGATTCTGGCCCTGTATTTCTGGATGACTGGGCATTACCAGAGCACATGCATCAATGTGCTTCTCACAAATCTGCATCAAAGACACTGGTCTCCGAGTTCTACCCATCCTCCACAACGTGTCAAGGCTTTAATAATTCTGCCGGTTTTTTAATTGAATTCATTTAAGCGGGCAGGAATTACCAACTGTCTAGTAGCCATCTTCACCTCAGCTCAATCCTCGACCTCTAATGGTCCAAAGTCAGACTCCCATTGTTCACGCAGTGGCACCATGGGGTCTGGTTCGTTGATCACCTCAGTTTTATACAAACTGGAAATGTCCTGTCCCCCAATTTCTTCCATCGCGAGTTTAGGTTCTAGTGGACTAGAGTTTGGAATTGAGGTTGGACGTTTTCCCAGGGCCTCCAGTGCTTGTCACAATTGTAAATAAAGACAGAGCTGGGATTAATGCAGTTCATATTCATCGCTCAGTTGTTCAAAGTAGAGTATATGACTATGTGTTCAGCTATCATCCAGTTTGGAGATACCCAACCTGTCCGATTTATTGAATCCCTGAAGCTGCACCAATTCATTCAACAAGAGCACCAGCTACTGTGGCGTTTCTCTCGTGATTGTCTGGCTCCATCCCATCCATCGAAAAGCCTTGTGCCAACTTTCAATCGGTATCGATGTAACTTAGGGCATCATCAGGGGAATCTGGTTTCTGCACAGCCAGGATCAAGGGGCAGAGCGATCACATCTAGCCAACTCCAACCTTGTGGCCGGGTCCTTCTAATCGCCAGAGATCCAATCATTGATTGGAAACATATGCGCTGCCCAATAGTATAACTGCATGTGCATGGCTCCAATATCCAGTCGAATGGTGCTTGAATGCATTTCTTATGTGCTACTCTCGGGGAGCCACCACCACCAAATGTAACTGTTGATACTGGCCTGTAGTGTGGAGAACTACCTCGGAGGTATCTTATAAGGGTAGTTGTGAAGGATATATAACAGATGCAGCAGCGCGATCATCTTAACGAAGGAGACACATCCCAGCATATTTAAAGGTTGCATGCTCCAACACGCCATGTGTTCCTTGATTTTAGTCCCAAGGGAGAAATATTTAGTGTCCAACAGACCTCAGGATCTTTACTCATACTGAGGTATTCAAAGCGGATGCACAAACATCTAATAGGAGGTGTCCTGGCGTAAAAGTGGAATATACCCAACCAAAGTGACAAGAGCTGACTTGCCAAAGTTCACAAGGAGGCCGGAAGTGTCTCTGCGCACTTCCAACATATGCATTCGTCTGGGAATCATGGCATTGGGCCTCTGAATATGCAAGAAGGTATCGTCCACTTACATGGAAATATGGTCCTCAAAACCATCACCACACTGCACTCCCTAAACCTGCGTGTCCCACTGAATCCACTCAGTTGGTGGCTCAATGACAAGGGCAAAAAGAAGCGGAGACAGAGGGCAACCTTGGTTGGTGTGTCTCCATATCCTAAATCTCCAGGATAATGTGTCGTTAACTCTCAAACTATCCCCCAGGGAGCATAACAGTTTATAGAGTTTCTGAAGTAGGGGCCAAAATTAATTCATTTCAGTACTGAGTGAAAGAAAGGCTACTCCACAAGTTGAAGGCTTTCTCAAAATCCAGTTGGGCTATGAAGGTCAGTTCAGACACTTCATGTATGCAAGCCAACATTGTATGGAGTCTCCAGAAGTTATGCCTCCCCCCCCCCCCGGGGAGGAATAAAACTGTTTTGATTCTTTGTTATTAATGATCTAATAACCTTCAGCAGCCTATTGGCCAGCACTTTTGCTCGGATTTTAGCATCAACAAGCGTCAACATTGATCAGTGTGGTCGGCCTATGTGATGCATGATCCACTGGAAATTTATCTGGTTTGGGGATGATCACCACAGTGGCCCCACTGATGCCTGCAGACAGGAACTTAAGAGCATATTTATGAGGTTTGTGGCGCAGGGCTGCACTGTCCTTTGTCACAGGGAAAGGGCAGGAATGCACTGTATTTATAAAATTCGGCACATTGCTGTCCTTTCTCCTTGCGCTGGCACCTTCCTGCACAAAAACAATCATGAGAGGCTTTTTCTTCGTTCTATATGTGCTGCAGAATGCAGTACACATATAAGAAAGAAAGAAAAACGAGGAGAAATAGACATATTTCTCCTCGTTATTTCTCTCCTGGGGAAGCATATCTTTCTGGTGCATTCCCAAGTTTACCAGGTTTGGTAAATCTGGGAATGCGTCAAAAACCATGGGAGTTGCATGGGAACGCTAAGTGGCTTTTGCGTGGTTTCAAAAGCATGACGTAAAGCTCTCATAAATATGCCCCTAAGTCTAGAGGGAATCCTCAAACATTGCCAGCAGGGAAGGAACCAATTTAGATGCACACACCTTTTTAACAACAAATGGTTTGGATTGAGGACTTAGTAAAACTGTGGAACAAAATATATTACAGAGACCATTTGGCAGGCTGGTAATGGGAATGTATTTGTCTGCCGAAGAAAAATTCAAGTGCTTCTCTCATAGTTAATATCTTATTTTTTTGTATAAATAGATGCTTGCTTAAAGAAATACTAGTCCTTAAGTCTACCTAAAAGATTCTACAAAAGAAAAATGCACTCTATGCCTCCATTGCACATTTGTTAATATTTCTGATTTTTGTGCATCACTCTTGCCACCTGTCTGTCCCTTCAGAGTGCCTTCTGTTGGAGATGAAGCATCCTAGAGGACATGGAGGGAAGACATAGTCATTTTGAATGGTGGTGTAGGGTAGCAGTGCGAAGGAATAAATTATCCATCACTATTCCGGTGTCAGAAAATAAAATACCATCAGAATTCTTGATGTTAGACTCATTGATGCCTTTATTATAAACCAGGTTGCTTCGAAACATATATGTGAGAACTGCCCAGATATTCAACAACAATCTAAATGCACAGGGCAAGAAAATATTGTAGTATCGAATTTCAACTAAAAGAGGAATAACTGTGAGGTGGAGCAATCCGTGAATCATAGACAAGGCAAACAACCGTTTGAACTTATATACATATTACTCTAAAAAGTCTTCTCAGTTGAAGTGACCTTATGGTTACACGTCAAAACTGGAAAACACATAAATTCGCTAGTTACGATAACCAGCACAATCATGACTCTTTGATTGCACAGCTTATGTCCTCATACCCGATGTCACAAATGGCGTCACAAAAAAGAAATTCATGTCATTACATAGCCTGCCGCTATTAACATCTTTATGACATCTCTAAAGGTGATCAATGCCCTCTGTGAGTGCGCAGTCACTTAGACAATCTGTATGACAGTGGTACCCCGGATGTTGTGGTTGTTGAGGATGGTGTTAAGATCAAATATTATGAGGTAAAGTGTAAGCCTGGGCGGTGAACTCCAGTCCACTCGCGGAGTTTGTGGAATTTTCCGCTCTCCGCGTTATGCGGAGCTTGCGGAGTTCCGAAAAACTCCGCTCTGCATAGTGGAGCGGAGTTTTTTACCTCGTTCGCGCTCGTCAATGTCAAGTTGGCGAGCGCGAGCGAGGAAAATCCACCTCCCGGCGAGATTTTTCCTCGTTTGCGATCCTCAACGTCAAGTTGGCGAGCATGGAAAATCAATCTCCCCGCGAGATTTCTCAACGTGGGCAGTCGGATTCGTCATTGCGAGTGGTCGTGTATGCTCTCGACCGCTCGCATTGAGAAACCGTCCGTTCTCGTTGAGAAAGCTGCAGCTCGAGTAAAAACTCTACTCGAGCGGCAGAAAGGAAGCAGCGCCCGCTTGCGCTAGGTGGAGTTTGCGGAAGTGCAAAAAAAACTCCGCCGCGCTCTGTGGAGCTCTGCAAGCATTAGATAAATGCCGTTCACGGTGATTTTCAGTGCCGGGTGTTTGTCCGCACTGTGCAATCATCGTGAAAGGCATTTATCTAACGCACTCCGCCGCTTGCGGAGCTCCGCATAGCACAGCAGAGTTTTTTTTGCACTTCCGCGAACTCCGCCCAGGCTTAGTAATGTGTTGCTAGAGAGATCCAAAACAACAACAAATAGGACAGCCTCAAAAAAGGAGCACAAGATCACAAATTTAGGGAAAACCATGAAGGCTTATTACAATTTTCTTTTTTTTTAAACATAATTTTATTAATTTTGGTATAACACAGCACATCAGCATAGTACAATATTTTGGTCAGCGGTAAACATTAGAGCATTTTATAATTAGCATATTGACAATGTGATCATTGTTTTATGATTACTTGGTGTTATGCGTCATTCGATATCTATGATCCTGTATTCACAAATTAACTCCTTCCGTATACATAGTTATGCATTTATACATCTCTTAATGTTCCACTATAGGGGAATCCGAACGAAAAGAAACATCAAACCCCAACTTCTCGTTTGCCCTTCCCCCACCCTCCTTCCTGGCTCACCCCCGTGATTTATGATCCGGGTCAGGGTTATGCATTCCATGCATTGGATTGCCGTGCTTAAGCTCTTGTGTTTTCAAACAATGTTTCTATTGGGTGGCGTAGTATGTAGTGTAGGTCTGCGTGGGCTTAGTTACCTACTGCTCAGCAGAGGGGGTGGGGGATGTCATATTCTGGGGACTGGTGGGGTCCAAAGGATCAATAGCCTTTAATGTTTCTAGCATTTGATCCCATTCCATAGAAATGGGTGTTTTACGCAACCCACGGAGTTCCTCCCTTCTGATAACAGCACTCTCCGCCTCACCCCAACGAGGCTTATTACAATTTTAAGTGCAATACAGAAATGAGAAAAATGCAAATGCAGCAGTCCTCTCATTAAGAGATACACAGGTGTAATTTGCCATTAAGGCTGTCAATTATAGGAATAATGAAATTATAAGCAAAAGTCAGAAAAGTAGACTAAGTCTCAAATGTGTAGTAAATCAATAAGAAATCAAGTGGCAGTAGCAGTAATAGAGATTCAAAAGATCTGGCTCACCACCAGATTCAGGGGTTTTTATAGACATTTTCAGCATAGGAAATAATGGAAACTGTAAAGTCAGCATGGTGTGAGCATTATTACAGCAAATCACATTTCATATTTCTAAAACGTCACATAACCCTACCATTTTAGCACCAATCGACTACATGAATATAGATTTGCCCCTTCTAACCTACTGTCACCTGGAGGTGTCAGAACAAACCAGTAACATAAACAACAGAAAATAATTGTGAATTAATGCAATACATTATACTACCAGAAAAAGACTTCGAAATTAGCAAAAGGCTTACTCCAGTGATTTCTTCGAGAACAATATGCCAAACAAAATAAACAGTGCACCCCATGCTGCGGGTGGTGTCAAGCGAGAAATATAAACACAGAACATCATAATTAAGGATCCCTGTTTTCTGTTTTTACTGATTTTTACAGATAAATACAGACAGAAAACATTCATTTTCTTGTCTGTATTTATTTTTAAATGTGGATATAACAGAAATTGGGTTGCTTTTTGAGTTATTCTATATACTCTGCCACGACTGCCAGGCCAATAGATGTGTGGATTAATAGATAAGGGGATTAAAAAAGAAAGGAATTTTAGTAAAGAGGCTTTAACAGCAGTAGATATGCACATAGTTGATACTGAAATGTGTATATTTTCATAGAAGTGCACAGATTTATCATCTGCGGGTGTTCACAGCACTGAAACCTGGCAGACATTCATGCATGAGTGCATATTTGTCGGATAAATAAATGTGGAAATTTACCTATTTCATCTTAATTTTTCCACAAAATCCAAAATAAATATGGATAAATACAGATAAAATTAGCAAAAAATAAATATGGATAAATACAGACGGAAATGGCAAAAAAATAAATACCATAAAACCGGGAGCCCTAATCATAATATGGTAACCGTATTAACAAGTCGAGGCTTGACTGAGGCTTAGTTTTGTCTAAGCCAGAAAAACACATTATAACACGTCATAATAATTTCATTTGAACTGCAATAGCTCCATGTTAACCCACATGAATGAAGTCAAATGTAGAACAACTAATATTAATGCACATATATATTTCAAATGTGGAATAACTTCCACACCTCACACCCCAGAATCCACGTTTAAAAAAAGTTTAGCTTTATCCAGCAACTCTGGAAGCAGGGTCTGGTCTTGAACAAATCCTGTATTGAGTTTGAAAGGTGTTAAAACCAGAACTCACTACAGCGACTCCCAGTGGGTGCTGGTTGTGGGGCCTGCACCAGGTACCCCTACTCCCAGTAACCACTGAACACAGCATTCAGCCATGTTTATTGATCTCTACGTGGAATGCCTCTCCTCCTTCAACCACAGCCTCTTCTTCAAGAGCCCTCTGGGCACATCCTTCAGCCATCTCAAGTGAGCTCTGGTACAAGTGATACACTCTGTCCCATTGACATCTTGAATGAAATGATCAATAGTGCATTGTGGGGCGATATGGTTGCACTGTTCATCATTACAGGTGACTTTCAGGGTTTTTTGGTTTTGCATCGTAATTATAACATTCCTTCAAATTATTTTTTTGTTTTTGTTTAACAAAATGTATTTTCCCTTCTGAGTAAAGAAGCATCACTTCTCTTTAGCGAAGCGTGTTTCTGTGATTTTTTTGTCTGCTTTTAATGATATACTTAATCAAAACTAAATTAAGAGCCCTTTATGCATTGCTATTGCCGTGTTCTGTGAGATAAGGTGCACACCATGCAAACGTCTCTTTACTCCCAAAAGTTGCAGTGCACAGATTATTTCCAGGAGCCGCATAATCGGGGCATTGACTTTGGTCCTACAACCAGAACCCGGGTCTCCGTATCCCACTTTGCAGAGCCTTCATCTGCACTGAGAAGGATCTGAATGGGGAATGGTCTTTGGCCATAAAGAGCATGAATGCCAGATGGTTCTAGAATCCACTGCCTGTGGTTGAACTATGTGTAGGAAGGCCTGGCCACAATGTACATCCCTTAGCCAGGCTCTGCCCCCAGTCCATGAGCCCCAGATCTTTCAACCATGACCTGCACCTGGCTCATGTGGTCTCAGAGCCTGCTGCACAAGAGGCGCTTCCATGGCCATACACAGAGTATCTTGGATTCAAGAGGTGGGCTCAGTACCCACGGCCCCAGAGATTACCGCAAATGGACTTCGGCTGAACACTAAACTCTAGCCACAGGATTTATGAACTAAGAAAATACCTTTCAGGTAGTTAATTTGAACATGTGTTTGTTCCCTTTGTATTTGTTGAGGCTTTTTCTCTTCAAGAATGGTCGTTGAACTGCTGCCAATTTTTTTTTTTATTGGTAATAAACAGATATTGTCCACTTTTCAGGAATGGCCCTGATAAAACCTGGGGTTCAGGTGTGTACCCCTTTCCCGTCCTAGGCCACGGGATGTTTTAATTTAATACATGATCGAGGGCTGCCTGCATGTAATGTTACCAGAGCAAAATTTAAATTCTGTGTTGGCTGCTGTTCGAGAACCACGCAATACATGACGGGAAAACAGCTATCAACCGAATGGCTGACAAACCGTCCCTAAAATCAGTACTAAATGTACTAAAATGGACAAAAGATTAGAATTAGTGAAAGTGGGAGTGGGTGCAGGGGGGTGGGGTACTGCGGAAAGGGTAGGGTGGTGGATTGAAATGACTGAGTTGGGATGAAATGAGCAAGGCAAGTTGCAAGGCAGAGGGTGGCCATGGATTACTGCAGGTTTCCAGCTGGACTATGCTTCCTGGCAGAGAGATAAAGAATTGTACGGCAGTAAGGAGTGGTGGGTCATGGTGTGGGAGGTTGAAGTCTACACATATTGAAAAAATGACAACTTTCCTGATGGGAGAGAATGCATTTTGGGTAGTCCCACGAGTAAGATGCTGCAGGAGCCCAGTTTAGTCATGACAAGTGTATGATAGAGATTGAGGTGGGGTGAATTATGCTTAGGTTGGGGAGCTGATACATTGCTACTGTGATTGTGGAAGAGATAAGAAATCCAGAGTCAGCTATAAATCAGAGATCAGACATAGGTTTCTGGCAAGAGAACAATGGAGTGAAAATGTAAGGGGAAGGGACGAAAGGGGGAATAAAGGGGAGCTTGGTGAATGCGGGGAAACATCGAATTTCAGTCTTGGAGGAGTTTATGGATCAAGATTTTACTAACTCCTGAGGAAAGGCATGAAATAGCAGACAAGAACGAACCATTGGTGTCAAGACAATGACTATTTTAGTATCCCTCCGCCTCCCTCATTCCCCGACCACATCCATTAGTGTCTGAAAGCATTAAAGGGAAAGAACATTTCTAGGCCTGATGTAGTGCGTTCAGGTTAACATTTTGAGGTTCCCCGTCCGTACCGTTAGCAGATAGCAGTCACTGTGGGCAGCTGTGATAGTCCCGGATGTATTATTCTCAGCACTCTTAGGTACTTAGGCCTTGTGAGGCCTCTTGATTCAGAATTCAGAACGACAGAAAAGGTAGCCAATTTGTTTCAAAGACCTCTCTTTTCTGTTCAATTGCCATAGATTGTTTTTCCTTTCCGAGAAGCTCCCAGAGAAAATAAGTCCTATTCCCCTAGTCAAGGGTTCCAAGTTTATCCCATAATGTGGTTATAACGTATGTATATAAAACTAAGGACAGTTGTTTTTCTCGTGGTGAGTGCTGTGGAAATATCTATTTGTCTGTTTGGAAGGCCA
This sequence comes from Calotriton arnoldi, assembly GCA_963921515.1. Taxonomy (NCBI): domain Eukaryota; kingdom Metazoa; phylum Chordata; class Amphibia; order Caudata; family Salamandridae; genus Calotriton; species Calotriton arnoldi. Next base: position 2,449,584 of record CAWUFW010001431.1, read on the forward strand.
AAGAGAGTATAACCTGAAAATCTTGGGATGTTAGTGTGAAACATTGCGTCAATAGCTATAAGGACGTCTGGCCTGTATGTTCAGAACTATGGCCAGTCTCATAAAAGGTGTATTGGAGTGCCCCTCTCTCTTCAAGCCCTCCAGCATCTATCTAATGCATATAGTATCAGTAAAGCTTCAATTCTGTTATTTTTACCTCGGTGTTGAGCTTTTGGCCATTAAGGGACTGATTACGAGTCTGGTGTGGTTGCACGGTGGTTGCACGGTGGCAGCGGTCTCCCGACCGCCCAATTACTATTAAGGTGGTCGGACAGCCATTGCCCCACCACAGCTGCCAGGGACCCACCTTTACATGGCGATGTTGCGGTGCTCAGGAGGCCCAATATGCTTGGCGGGACCGCCACGATCCCGCCTAGCATATTACGAGTTTCCTCTCCGCTGATGGTGTAATGGAGGTTCCTCCTCCATGAACGCTGTGGCGGAGAGGAAACAATGGGGGCCCATGCATGGGGATGCACGCAGGGGGGCACAACATATGCCCCCCTGTATGGATGCACCCCAGTTCCAGCATGGCATGGACTTTTCAGTCCATGCCTTGCAGAAACTGTTTTTGGCGTTCCCATTGCGGTGCCCATTTTCTGAGGCACCGCCGTGGGAATGCCAAAAGCCAGCCCGCCAAACAGGAGGAAACTCCTATTCTCGCAGGCGGTCTGACCACTGCTTTGGCAGTGCGGGGCAGACCCGGCACTGCACCACCAAAGTCGTAATCAGGCCCTAAGTGTGATCTTAGATATAGATAAATTGAGGGTAGAGGCTATAGACATCCGCACCAGACAAAACAAATGTAGTATCTCCAAATGTAGTACGCTAGTGCAAAGAACCAAGGAGCACTCCCCTCTATACTCCTCACTAAGGAAAAAATTCCTTTGACAACATTACGAACAAAAAGGTTCAGCCCTTTCCAATAGAATAATAAGACAATGTCCAAAGTACAAAGCACACAAAGATGTTCAAATTCCAGAAGTTGATTTCTTTGCAGAGTTCTTCTTTATTGATTTTTAAAAAAATTCACAAGACCATAGCCGACGCATTTCGTCTCAACTTGAGACTTCTTCAGGGATCATTCATATTATAATAAACGTGTTCAAAAGCAAATGATGAATGGTTTCAATAGGGTATCCCAAGTTCCAAAGTCTGCAAATACCATATATAGTTCCTTATTTATGTCATGATAAGCACATTTGGATAAGATGAATGGTTTAAGAGAGTACCATGAGTTCCAAGACTGATGCAATTTTTATAAGATGTGCATCTCCAAAGTTTCGGCTGGATGACCGGCAGCAAGTACGCTCGTCTGTTTCTCCCCAAAAAAAAAAAAAAAAAGTGTGATTTTTTTTGTTGCAGTTTTATATACCGCGAACTTGACCCGCAACCGGGTATCAGAGCACATTACATAGCACCAGTTACGTTACATGAAGAGACACATTCATTTTTGTTAGGCACGGGGAGATTAAGTGATTTGCCCAGAATCACAGGATGCTCAGAGTCATTACCGAGACTCGAACCCAGTTCCCCAGGTCTGAGGTCGAACGCCCTAGTAGTTAGGCCAACTCCTCTCCCCTCCCATCTTATATGAATATCCTCCTACTCTTTCCCAGTGAATATGGACTCCAGTTCATTTTCTCATCAAATCTGTCTCATGGATTTACATATCTGGGAGCAGTATTTAATTTGAGCTCTTGGTTGCAGTTGGGGGCCACTGGCACAAATTTTTGGGGACCCAATTTTATTTTTCCTCATCATTTATTTTTCCTCATCAGATGTTTCCTGAGAGCAAGAGAAGGAAAAACATACAAAAGGAAAAGACAGAGGAAGAGAAAGATGGAAAATCGTCGCAAAGGGAGAAAGCAGGAACCTGCAAAAGTGAGATAAAGGGTCAGGGAGTGTCAGGTAATGGATTAAAGTTGCATGAGGTGGGTTCGAGCCTACACAACCTTGGGTTTTGGCACAATGACATTTAATAGCACTGGCTGTGGACTTCTGGGAAGAACTTTGAGCACTGGCACTCATTCTGTTACAAATTAAGCACTGTTTGGGAGTATAGCACACAGATGCAATATGGAACGCCCAAGACGATAGTAGCTGAACACTTTTAGCCCGTTTGAGGTGTCCTCTCTTCTAGACTATGGGCCATGAGAGTGGGGATCTCAACTCAGCGGTCTACGCACCAGGCCCCTTTCTACTACATGCCCTGAGCTGCCGCTCCTCGGGATCCGGACTACGTTTTCACTCCTTACTGCTAGCTGTGTTCACGCAGGAGCAACTAAGGGTGGTACGAACCCCCCACAAAGCCATAACCTGGGACACATAGCTAAACACCACTAGGACTTTACTTGTTGTGGCGGTGTATCGAAGACGACCACTCCCTAGGCTGAGTCAGCTGACTCTCAAAGAAGCACTAATGGGGCGCACTAAAACCAAAAACAGTGGACCTGTGACCCACGTGCGATCCCGCTCCACACCCTCAGAGTGTTCGCCTGCCCAGTCCCCAAATGATTGCAACACCTTAACAATATCCCCCATGGACAAGTTGGATGTTATCCTTCCAGAATTTCGAGACTCCAGAGCGGATATTGAACAGCGGCTGGGAGCGATCACAATAGAAATTAGCATGTTGAAGGATGACTACCACAAGTTGATGGATAGAGTCAAAACTACCAAATTGACGCTAGCTACGCTGTCCCCGAGCCATAGGGATCACTCTGCACGAATTGCGCAACTGCGTAGACAGGTGTATCAACTCCAGGAGCGGGCAGAAGGGAGGGCACGCAGAAATAATGTGTGGATTGTGGGGATCCTTTGAGGAACAGAGGGCCCTCGCACAATGCAATATGTTGAAGACTGGCTCCAGAGGGAGATAGCTCCCGCTGGTCTATCTGAACTATTCACCGTCAAGAGGGCACACTGAGTGTCCAAGAGAAGACCTATCCCCGGCGTGTCACGCTACCTATAGTGGCCAAGATCCTCAAGTTCAAATACCGAGATGTTCTACTGCAAGTGGCTCGTGAAAAAGCACCCATCCTTATCAACAACTCGAGGATCTCCCTGTTTCCAGACTACACAGTTGCTGTGCAAACGTGCAAACTTCCAGGAAGTAAAATGCCACCTACGGACTGCTGGCCTCACATCCAGTCTTTTATTCCCAGCTAAACTCAAGGTAATTTATGAACAATGCACCCATTTTTTTTAAAATCCAGAAAGGGCTGGGGAATGTTTGGAACAACATTTTCTAGAATCTGCATGATGCAACACCGGTGGTCCTACTCAAAGAACACCGTAAACCTCGACAGCGGCGGTGTGGGCGAGCACTGGGGTGGCTCGGGCAGGGACCCTCCTCTACGCAACAGTGTCTGGAGGGTCAACTGGCTGAAGTCCAATCTGCGAATACTTTGAGGACCACTTGTCACCTCCAGCTCCTCACAGGATAGTGCACTGGACTCGGACTCTAACAGCAGCATGGCGCTGCTCCCAACGATCACTCCTCAAACGATTAATGAATTATTGGGGTGACAGCTGTGAGTACTCTCAGTATGTACATGTCTAATTACATAAGATCACGCTTGTGGGGTTTATACTCCTAGGATGGATTCTGACTGTATCTGAAGCAGCAGCTCCACTAACTAGGGTTCTCCCCAAGCAGGAACTAAGTTTGTGTTTACATGCCTTATTGTGAATCCATATGCAATGTCTTTTTGTCTTTGTTTTTCTCCTTTAATTAAGCTGCAGTCCAGCCTCTTGACACTTCATCATCTTGGGCCCTGGGTCTGGATGGTCCGTGTTCATTGTCATACACGGACTGCAAAAAATTGTGCCCCATTCTGTGGTAGTAACTGTATGCTCTGTTTGCAAAGGCACATAGTTTTCCATTGTTCACATTGTTATTCTTTGTCTTAATTTTGGCGAATGATGGAGAATCTCTGGACTGTGTGTTGTAGGAATGTTTTTCTTGTTTGACGTGGTCACCTAATGTATTTGTGAGAGATAAGGGTAGTGACTTCTTACATCAATTATGTCGACTGTAACCAAAAATTATAGCATTATCTCTTTGAATGTTAGGGGTATGGGGTCTGCACACAAAAGACATAGAATACTAGCCCATTTGCACAGGCGTCGCACACAAATTGTTTTCTTACAAGAAACCCACCTAGTGTCCACCGAAGCTCAGAAACTACGTAAACGGTGGAGAGGTCAACTATTCCATACATCCTACTCCACTTTTTCTAGGGGTGCCGCAATCTGGTTAAGGGTGGGGGTCCTATTTGAGATGATTTAATCTAACGTTGACACACAGGGTCGCTATGTCTTGCTCAGGGGTACACTGGATGGCAACTATTAGTGCTGGGATGTATACATGCACCTAATACCAAACAGGACACCTTCCTGGCTCACTTGTCATCTGTATAAACGGATTGGTCTCCATACCCCTGGGTGCTTGGGGGGACTTCAATGCAGTATTGGACACAGTATTAAATCGTTCGCATCCACCCCTTCCTAGTGCAGGACCAGTGTGCCAGGCTAAGAAGTTGAGTCAATGGGTGGACCCTATCAGATGTATGGCATAACCGTAAAGTGGGTTTGCGAGAATACTTTCTTTACTCTTACCCCCATGCCCTTCATTCCTGCCTTGACAGATTCCTCTGCCCTCATCAGCTGCAACCCTGCGTAACACATGCCACATATCTGGGTAAGACAATATCAGATCACAATCTACTGGAAATTACACTCTCATGGGTATGGGTTCCAGCTCAGATACCAACCTGGCACCTTCAGCCACGTCTGTTAGAAGACGTCGTGTTTAGGGAAACTTTGACTACAACCATTACTACATATTCCTCTGAAAATGCTGGTATGGCTTCTTCGCCGTAAGTGAAATGGGAAGCTTTTAAGGTGGTAGTGCATGGTGCCTCGATTGGGGCTGTAGTGGGTGCTAGGCAGGAGGTTCTTCGGGAACTCATAAGCTTAGAGAATAAATTAGGCCCCCTGGAATGGCAGGCAGTTGAGAATGATGAGACCGCTGCCGACTTGCAGGAAGCCAGGATAGCACATGCTGAGCTTCTAGAACACCTCTGACTGATATACCATAGGGCTTACACTCAGAGGACGCACACAGAGGCTGACAGGTCGGGCACACTCTTGGAGTGGTTTATTCAAGCAGAACCATCTCCTACACCCATTTTATCAATCAACACACTTATGCAAGGACCAGTAGTGACACAACTGGAGATCAAAACGGTCTTCCGTGACTATTACACTGCCTTATACGTGGCTCCACCACCTGCCGACCACATAGAAATATCTGAGTTCCTCCACCGGGCAACGCTGCCTCAGGTGCCCCCTACTGAAATGGAGGTTCTCGCTGCTCTTATCACAGCGAATGCGATTTGTGGCGCCATCAAAGTGCTGGATTGCAACAAAACTCCAGGCTCTGACGAAATTCTGGTGGAATTCAACTCTACATATGCCACGAAATTGGTGCCACAACTTGAGAAACTATATAATACGGCCCTCAATATGGGAAGCTATTGTACCATCATTGTTAAATGCGATAAATTTCCCACTGAGTTATCCTTTCTACAGGTCATTATCATTATTGAATATAGAATATAAAATCCTCAGTAAAATTCTGGCCCGTCGACTGCTCCCACTACTTTCGCAACTGGTACACACAGATCAGTGTGATTTTGTGTCAAGACGCAATACTTCCTTGAATATAAGGCATCTGTTTAGAATAATGGGTGTGGCCCGAAACCACTATCCATATGCTGGCTGCTTTTCTTTAGATATTTGACAAGCTTTTGATACCCTAGGCTGAGACTATATACCTGCCGCTCTGACTCGTTACTGGATACCCCCCGTTTATGTCAAGTGGGTGAAACTGCTGTATTCATCGCCTACGGCCAGAGCTAGAACCGGACCTGAGATCTCTGACTCCTACCAGGTGTCCCGAGGCACACTGCAGGGTTGCCCTCTTTTCCCGTCCTTCTTCATATTGGCAATCCAACCGATAGCACAGCGGGTCCGTCAAGTGGCAGAGCATAGTGGGATCCCTATAGATCATGTAGTGCATTCCACATTACTGTATGCCGATGATATGCTTCTGTATTTCAAAGACCTCCGAGTGGAACATGTAGAGATAGCCCATATGCTCTCCTAGTTCGGCCACTTGTCTGGGCTGCACATTAATGCAAATAAGTCTTGCGCTTACTCCTTTATTGATACTTATACGGAGCCCACACTTGGAATCAGTGACACACAACTACCAACAGCACCACTCACCTTTCGCTACCATGGGATTCATTTATACCGTGAAACACATGATCTATTAGAGGGCAACCTCATATGTACGATTAATATGCTAAATTCTCAGGTGGCTTTTGGAGTCACATTACCTCTGTCGGTAGTGGGCCGCCTTGCCCTGGCAAAAATGGTGATGTTGCTACGTTTATTGTAATGTAATGTAATGTAAATGGGTACTTCTAAAGTGCACGGCTACTCCACAGAGTGTCCCGGCACTAAGGACCACACGACAGAAGACCAGCCAGTATCGGACAAACACTATAGACTGTTACTGCTGGAACAGCCAGGTTTTTAACTGTTTCCTAAAAGAGAGCAGATTCTGGACCTGCCTAAGAGGCAGAGGCAGGCAGTTCCATAACCGGGAGGCCAGCACTTGGAAAGAGCGGCCGCCTAGTCGGACGCGGAAAAACTTGGGAATTGACATCAGAAGTTGTTGTGAAGATCTTAGGGCTCTTTGCTGCACATAATGCTGAATCCTATTCCTAATATAGATGGTGCCCGTGTCATGGAAGGCCACTTCGTAAATTTACCAATGATAATATCGGCATGGGAGTTCAAATTGCTAAACACTATACTGATTGACCTCATATGGGGAGGAGGGCGCCGCAGAGTCAGCCTAGCTAAACTGCAGCTGCCAACGACCAGGGGTGGTATGGGGCCTGAGAGTTCAATGCCTATTGTATAGCGGGTTATCCTACTGGCTGGCTGGGCATAACCTATTGGAAATAGGATATACAGCGGCCCAACTTAGTCAAGGATGGCTACATAGGTTGATTTGTCCTGGTACATCAGCACTGCATACACGTTCACTTTTGCTGCGCATAGCCCTGCCTTACTGGAAGATGGCAATGAAATATTCTGCTACAAAAGAGCCTTATGCACCAAATATCCCACTTGGTGGCTTACCCACTTTCTCAGGTACAATGACGGCGCATAGGCTGACCCCATAGGAACAGTCAGGGGTAAATACTGTGGGTTCACTGTTCGTTGATGGCACCTTAATGTCACATGTCGAGTTTGTGCAGGCTCACGGATTGCCAGAAACACTGTTTTTGACACATGCCAGCATCCTTCGTTATGTTCGTAAACATTGGGCACCAGATGCCAAAGAACCCATCAGTCACGAATTGCTTCAAGCACTATATGCTATGGGACACAGGAGGCATTTAATAAGACGGCTCTACCGGGGACTACAGGAATTGTATTGTAATTGCATTTATATAGCGCTTACTACCCCTGACGAGGAGTTGAAGCGCTTTTTCGGCAAGTAGCACGCTACTCCAGGACCCATAGAGGATTAGTGTTGAATTAGCATAGTGAAATATGAAAGTAATTTTAAGTGGTGGATAGGTTAGTCAGCTATTTGGATTCAGAAGGATAGCAGAAGGATAGAAGAGGAAAAAAGGTTTGTATTTATATAGCGGTTGTTACCCCTGATGGGGTGTTGAAGCGCTTTTGAGTAGCACACTACTCCGGAAACCCATAAAGGATTAGTGGTGAATTAGTATGGTGAAATATGAAAGTAATTTGAGTGGTGGATATTAGTCAGTTATTTGGAGTGAGAAGGATAGCGGAAGGATAGAAGGGGAAGAAAGGTTTGCATTCATATAGCATCTGTTACCCCTGATGGGTGTTGAAGCACTTTTCTGGTGAGTAGCACGCTACTCCGGAACCCATAAAAGATTAGTGTTGAAAATTAGTATAGTGAAATATGAAGTAATTTGAGTGGTGGATATGTTATTCAGTTATTTGGATAGAGAAGGGTAGGCGGCGGTATGGAAGAGGGAAAGAGGTTTGTATTTATATAGCGCTTGCTACCCCGGATGGGGTTTTGAAGCGTTTTTTTGGCGAGTAGCACGCTACTCTGGAGCCAATAAGGATTAGTGTTGCATTAGTATGGTGAAACATGAAAGTAATTTGAGTGGTGGATATGTTAGTCAGTTATTTGGATTGAGAAGGGTTGGGGAGGGGTAGAAAAGGGAAAAAGGTTTGCATTTATATAGCGCTTGTTACCCTGATGGGGTGTTGAAACGCTTTATTGGCGAGTAGCACACTGCTCTGGAACCCATAAAGGATTAGTGGTGAATTAGTATAGTGGAATATGGAATTTGAGAAGTGAACATGTTAGTCTGTTATTTTGATTGAAAAGGATAGTGGAGGGATAGAAGAGTGAAGGATTTGGATATTTTGTTTTTTTTTGGAGTTCATAGCAGTAGGAGGAGGCTTAAAACACCTCATTACACCACTTACTTCTTTAAAGACTAAATGGGAGACTGACCTGGCTAAGGAGCTCACGGATAAAGAGTGGGCTTGTTTATTAGATTATGCCCAAAAAATCTCACACAACTCAATTTTTAAGGTTATCCAATTTTCCATTTTACATAGACCACACCTAACCCTATACAGAATTTAAAAAAGTTTCCTACAGCCTCCTTGGTGTGCCCACGCTGTTACACTCAGGAGGCTGATCTGATGCACATGCTTTGGACATTCCCTTCTCTGTCTGGTTATAGGGGGTGGGATTTCGGCAACACAAATGGACCTGACTGGCCTACATCAATGGAATACACTGGAGCAGTGCGTATTGGGGTTGACTCCACGGCCCAAAAGCTCTAAAGGGACATAACACTTTACGGGCTTGTCTTTGCTCTTAGCCAAAAGACTGATTACAAAATGTTGGAAGTCCCCACAGTCTCCTAGGGTAGATACCTGGTGGGAGGATGTTTTGCAATGGGGTTTAGCTGAAAGTAAGGCTCTGTGGAGATAAGAATATAGGGGCCCAAGTAAAAAACCCAGTTCATTGGAATGGGCCACTCTATTGAAGGGCTTCCGGACTCGGACATCGGAGCCCTGAGGAGCGAGGTGGCCCGAGGTAGCTCTGATCGCCAAACTGGGAAACTCCGCAATATGGGCGACTCCGCCACCAATGATTTCTAATTCCAAAATTAATACATATTACACATTTGGCACTCATACCCCTGTTTCACAATTAGGTGGATCTCCTCGTACCCTTAGATGGCCCTGAGCAGGAATTCACAATACAGTTCTGCCATGTATCGACATATACTTACTGAAATGCGTCCTACCGCAAACACATCTCCTCAATCATGACTGCCAAATAGGTGACATGTCACAGTTAACAGGGAGGAGAGTAGGCAAGCTATGGTTTTGGTATACCATAATTACATGACATGTCTATTACTACTAATGCAGACTACTTGATCCCTGTATGTATATTACAGTCAAGAAATTTCAACGTATTACATGTATAACTGTGATGTACTTCTATTGCATTAAAAATACCAATAAGGTTTGTGTTAATAACAAAAAAGCACTGTTTGGGAGTATATTTCAGCAATATATTTCGAGACTCTTTCATCACCAACCATCCCTCAAAGTGCGTCACATGCCTGGCTGTATGGAGCTTAACAAATATCTGTAGAATCCAGTAACAGGTTTGGCAATATCTATACCATCCTGTTTCTGGTAGATCATAGCTCTCGTTTCATTGTGTTGAAGGATTTGATAACTACTTTGTCAAATAGGTCTTCTACTGTGATGCGGCCCCTTACCCTCCACCCACTAACGGAGTCTTTGTCTGTAGTCCAAGTAAAGTCAGGATTACTCATGAATCGTGTGAATGACAATGGGTCAGTTTGTCCCTCTCGGCCAGATTGAACCTATTCATAAGAGAAGAGTAAAGGCCCCAACTATGACACTTCTGTCCAGTAATGGCACTATCCCTATAAGAGTCCCCACAATGAAGTGCTCTATGAAGCCCCATTGTTTTTCAGAGTCCAATCTTTCCTATTCCACAATGTATCACATTTGGGGTACTTGGGAGCATTTGGTTATCCTGGGGAGACCCAAGCCTGCTAGCCTCAACTTTTTCACCACCCCACCAAAGGTAATTATTGCCCTTTGAAATTTCAAAAGTAGACTAGGAGGTAACTGGAAATGGTACAAAATGGAGCAGCAATAAAATATTGGGCAGCACTGTCATTTGTGGCCAAATTCCATGTCCAGGACAGACCTGTCATAATTTGCATTCTTTTCAAACTGAGCTTAAAACCCGGTATTTCACTATATTATTTTAGTTCGTCTAATAAGGGGAGAAGAAAGTGGTCTATGCTCAAGATTAGGACGTTATTGCATACTTAGTCATCTTGAAAATGTTTCTACCAATGCTCACTGCACATTCTTGTTGTTGCAAATTTGTTTGCCAGGGACTGACTCCATAGTAAGAGCGAATAACAAGTAGGAAAGGGGATAGCCTTACCTGGTACCTTTGTGAAACATGACAGAAGACCATCACGGACTCAAATGAAGGACATTGGATCTTTGATTTCTGTGAGCATGAAATCCCAAAACCTAGGGCCAGTACCACAAGTTTCTAGAGGTTGACCAAGGAACTGCTAGTTCAACTGGTCAAATAACTTCTCAGCATGAAGTGAGAGGGGCAGGGGTATTTCTCAAGATCTGTGAAATGATCAATAATTGTAGGATATTTTTAGTTTTGTCCAGCAGTTTCTCAAAGGTAAAAATCAGAATTGATCAGGGTCTATAAGGCTTAGAAGATATTGGATCAAACTTGCTGCAGAGATAGTTGTATAAAGTGTTGTGTCCACACCATGTATAATATTAGTCTGTAGGAGCTACACACGGGGCAATCTTTACTTGGTTCAGTTATGACTATGACCTGTCGTATGGAGGGGACTATGATTCCGGTGTTGACAAAGGAGTTAAATAGTCAGATTAGGATGGGGACTAGGGCACTGTACATTTTTTGTAGAATTTAGGCATGTACCCATCATGGCCAGGCTACGTATTTGCTTTCAGTTTAGCTATAGTATTGATCTACCATCATTGGATGCTCCAGGTGTGCCATCTGGTTAACTGTTAGCATATACAGTTGCGATTGCTCTAGATAGAAAGCCAAACGGATAAGGGGCAATACATGCTGCTGGGCATATCTCACTATAAAATGTACTAAAGGTTTAAACTATGTCTATATCATCCTTATTTAGGATTCTAGAAGAAATGTTAATCCCTTTGACACTATGTCATCTTTTGCCCATAATTTACAGCCTGAAGGCTTTCCAGTTTTTACCCCAGCTATAATATTTTTGTTTAATTCTATTCAGTGTATGCTCTGATTTATGCAGACAAAAGTGGGGGTGTTAATTCTCACAGGATATTCAAAATGGCGCTTGCCAAATAGCGTGAAGTAAATAGAATGAAGTTAGTAGATGCGGTGCCACAGGCGAGGGAAAACCCCTAAACCCTCCAATTTAGGACCCGAGGGTCCGAATATGCACAACAACAAGTCCTATGCACGCGCATACATGTTAGGTATAGTGCAACATATGTCTGTTGATCAAAGATGAAAAGAGATGGTGTCCTTATGGAGTGTTCGTCTTTAATAGTGTTTTGCACAACAGACCAGCCAACACGTGTTTCGTCAATAGGGTGTTAAACCCTTGACTTCTTCAGGGCTGGAAACAACATAGAAACAACTTACATCAAAATTAAGTAAACACAAAGTTGAAAAAACATCCTCAGATACGTTACATCAAAAAGATGTTATAAACAATAGCCTAGTCGTGGGGAGAAGCATCCAAAGTCTTATAAATGTGAAAGAAAGTAGAGGCTGAATCACCATTGGGAACCATCAAGAACCCATTCTTGATGGTTTTATCAAGATTTTTTCTTACTAATTTGTCTCTCAAGGCACAATATAGTATGCACGATTTAATCTCCTTTGCCTGTTGACAGGAGGGCCAGTTATCATAGAGATGTTCAGTGATATGGGTGTGCGGTCAGAAAGTATTATGTGACCCATTCTTTATGACTTGTTCTGATGAGAATTAAGGACTCCACTAGAAAGTGATTGAGTCTTTTAGGTTTTATTGGCAACAGAGTAAAAGGAGTAGTCATCCTTTGAAGCCAATCCCTACCTTATGCTGAGATCAAGCTTGTCTGTGCCGACCTCAAAGTGGACCAGAAAAGCTTATTTTAATATTATATTGGCTACATAAATACTGGAACTGGTTTATATTTTGGGACTGGTCCCCATCTTACCTTCGGTGTTAGAGATAGTCCGGCATCATCTCAAGGATTTCACAAGCGGTCCTTTATGACAAGTGGGTGGCGGCACCACCTATTTTGTTAGCGCTTGGGTAAATAATTGCTTTGGGAACCATCTAGATTTAAGACACACCCAGTTCATTTTGAGTAGATGGGGTTTTTTACTAGAAGATACATTTCACATTTAGATTCTTGGAGTATGTAAAGGCAGTCAAGCAGTTAGCTGGTACATTAAGTCTGTTAGCATCACATCCAAAAGGATTCAGCATTTGAAAGAGCAGATAGAGGCCCTATACCATACCATATGGCCCAGAAAGACAATGACAATATAGGCGACGTCTATAGTGCCTGGCAAGTAGTATAGGCACACTTCCTGACCCAAAGGATGATTCCCGTAAAACAGAACATTAATGGTCAACAACAAGGGGCAAAATATGGACAATTGCTCCCCAAACTAGACAAATTAGGGTTTTCGATTCCACAAGGAATCACAGTTCTGAAAGGTTTGTGGGTCATATACGCCAACCTCAAATTGCTCCATTATTGGCCCACCCTGGAAATTAAAAAGATCCAACCTTTTGACGGAAGTTAGGAATGTAATTCCTCATTATCAGAGTCTTAGTTTGAAGCAGAGTCATCATCCACCCCAGGCTAATTCTGCATTATCTTGGAGTCTCTCAGGTGTTGGAGCCCATCAGCACAAGATGCCGCAATATTTTCTGCAAAGGCTTCTTCTGTCTATTGCAGAATCTCAACTTGCACCATTTAAAGTTTACAACCTCCAGTCCTCCGCCAAGGACTTCTGGGAAGGGGTCCACTTCCTCACCAAGCCCCAAAATGTCTTTGCTAAACAAAGACGATAAAGAAAGGATGATCCCACTGATAAGGTATTATGTTTTTGCAAAGGAATTCTGTGACACATTTGAATTCCCTCTTTCTTAACATTGAAATTACCAAGTCTTCAAAGAGTTAACAAATGTGGCCCTAGAGTATAACATGAGGCTCTGTACAAGTTACTGCAATTAGTTCTATTTCGTTTGAAGAAGTGGACATGTATTTCTGGAGGTGCACTGTTACTAGAGCCCCCAGTTCCAATACGCTGCATACAGTCAAATTTTATCACAGGGTGCCCAAAGCAGAGAGTAGTGCAGCAGCACTCTGACACAGCCTTGTATGTCTTGCCCTTTAACACTCCACGGCATGCCCCTTATGAAAATGTTGTTCCTGCAAGACCTCTTCTCCAGGTCTTTATACTTAAAATGCAGTTCCTTATTCTGTTCCTACATGACATGGTTTATCCCTCACTACTGACACTGCTGGTCCTCAGATCTTTCATCCTTCATTTTCTGAAGATCATCTACGCCTGCCCCTGTAGGTTTTTACAGACAGGTTTTGAAGTCAATTCGAAATATTCCCACCTCTGATATGATATCTTGGAAGAACTATTGGATGAAGTCCTGAGTAATTTCCATGAGGTCTGAGTCTGGTTGCATTGCTTTTGCCGGATGGTGCTGTGACCATGTCTGGAAACCACTGTCGTTCTATACATGCTTGTGCTGGAGAAGTTCTTTGATGGGTGGCTCTCACCTACTTTTGCTGTTCACCATTGTATCTCAGGCTGCACTGTTGTCTCTTGTAAGGGAGTTTCTGGTGAGTATCAGAAGGGGAGTTCACTAGCTAACACGCATTCAGCAATTCAATGCTTCTCTCATCCCTCTATATTAAAGGGGTTAGGACCAAGAAGTCAGATCCCTTGGCAGAATCATGCTTCCTCACTTTATAAGCTATTCTCAGCAGCGTTCAGCCCCAGGATTTATTTCACATGCTCTGTGAAAGTATTCTAGGCTCAGTGCCTGTGCATATTCTGAAAGATTAGTTTCAAGACCTCCACATGACAGACTCCGTAGAGAAGGTCCCAGCTGATTCTACTCCAAAGTCAGGGTTACAACAAAATAAGGCTTAGCCTGTGGTACCTTCAGGTGTGTGCCCAAAAGTCCCACAGTCCAAGGAGAACGAGATTCAGCCTTCCAGTAGCCACTCTGCTGGGGTTTTCAATCTTCTAGGGCTAATGGGACAACTATATCAGCAGGGGCCCCCTTGTTGGCCAGGTCAGGACTTCTTTTGCCTTGAGCTCTCTTTTCTGATATGCTCCACCACAGAACAATCACTCATTTGACAAGTGTAGGGACTCTTCGTGCTATCTTTCTCAGTGATGCTGTGTCATCCTTTGGTTTCGGGCCTCCACTTCCCCACCAGCATAGGTCTCCCCCTCAGGGCCTAAACGCTTCTCTGTGAGTCCAAGAACCAAATTGCATTTCTGCTTCCCATGGTCAGCCTCTGCCACACCAGATCACCAGTTATTATGCAAAAAGCTACTTTTGATGGGGTTTAGAGGAGCTCTACAGATGTGCCTATGTGCTCCCTATACCCATTAACAATTACCCTCTTTGGGGAATTTAGAAGGCTGAATGCATACCTATCCAGTGACAGATGGCTACAAGACAGAGATCTGGATTTGTAGCTGAGGGGTGAGAGTAGAGAATGAAAGAATGAAAAAAATGGGTGTTATTTGTAGGAGATAGTAGAGGCCAATGGAGGAAATAGCGACAGTTAAGATAAAGTATAGAGTGAGACCAGTACAGAACCAATCGCAGGACTATGAGGTACTCCTCCAGACAGGTGCAGTGCATGAGGATACTGAGAAAGATTAGTTGGAGTGGTTGGCATAAACCACTGTAGAGCAGACATTGCAATACTCATGGAGGTGAGTATGTTGAGCATTGCCAAATGCAGATGAAAGATCTAGAAGGATCAGAATAGATTATAGTTTCTTGGGGTGAGCTGTGATGAGTGCAGCCCTACTACACTGAGGGCTGTACATCAGGAGTGACTACATCAGAAATCATTACATTGCAGGTAAGCTTTTCTACCTATACATCTGGAGTCTCCATATAACATAGGACATCACAGGTAAGTATAGCTGTGTAATATGATTTTAAAACTATGCATGTCTGTCCCCCATCATGCACTACTTATGACCTCACATATAACATCACTCATGACATTTTGCATGATATCATTGTTTATGTGCCATGCACTACTTAGGACCTCACATATAACATCACTCTTAACATTTTATAGTTGATGTGCCTGATGGGGGTGCGAGCTATAGGGTATGCAGACTTTCTGCAGCGTTTATTCTGCAGACGGACATTTTGCTGCCTGCAATGCAACATCTAATTAAACAGTTTTGCAGTTGGAGATGGCAAAATGCTCATGGGCAGGGTGGAGAGAGAAGTGGGGCCATGAGGGGAGAGAAGCACCACCCATAAATAAAACAAATACAACAATTACTGCGGGGCAAACATTAGTTTTGAGAGTGTGTCGGTGTTTGCCTCACGGTGAAATGTCCGCCAATCAAGTTATCAGTATAACTGGTGTATTTAAGTGTTTTTTTGGGGATTTTAACACTAGCTAATATCTCATTGAGATGCTTTGATCATATACTAAATTGGACCAACAACCAACCATTCGTATGCAGCCAACCCTTGCTGCGCATGATCTTTGGCTGTGTACAGCAGGGTTTGGCCGCAGGGCCTTCTCCTAACCACCTGTGAGTGTCCAACCCCTGCTGTGCATCACCTAAGGTCATGCACAGCATGAATTGGCAGCAGGGCATGGCGTCTGGCGGTACCAGTGGACTGAATTAAGAATTTTAAAAAAAGGAATCCCTGGGTTTTTGTGGCTGGCCAATCAGATCATGAGGTACTGCTGTAAAGTCCAGGGTTGTGCGGTTCCCCATTGGCTGATGCAAAAAAAGGCTCCCTCAGTAATTAAGAATTTGATTTTTTGTTTTTTTTTAGATTCCACGGTACATAATAGTCAGGATATCACTAACCTAGATTAACTCCTTCATGACCACAGGAGCACCTTTTTAAATGCAAATTTCTCGGGGAAAAAATACTGAAGGGATGGAAGCAAATACTTTGCTTTCTCCAGTCTTTATTAGTCATCAGTATCAAAGAAATATAACAACAGCATTTCTTTGAAAGCCCTAAGTCTCCCATGAATACAACTGTAGAATTAAACAAAACACTACACTATCATATCTTGCCCCTGTCTCTTCCTCCTTTATTGGTCAAATGCAATATCTCTTCCTTTATCAACATTCTCCCTTTTCCACATGATATTCCATCCGCTGTATTACAATTTCCGTAGGATATAATGGAATTGTAATTTGGCGTCTAGGATATCCGTCACGTTTGTGACGGAGTAACCCTGTCCACCAAGATCGTGATCAGGCCCTAAATCTCCTGTACCGTCTGCAGCTATTCTGATATCTTCAAGGTGAGTAACAATCCTAATTGCCTTTGTTGCCATGGTCCCTCTCACCGAGTGCATTTCAAAAAGAGAAATATAACTTTCATCCTGTTGCTTAACCCACCTACGCATCCAGCTGACGTCGGGGATTCCACTGCTTGATATGGGGACTTCGGACTTCTTAACTATAAGCAACCGTTGTGGCCCAATTGATCTCAATGACCTGGTTTTATCCTCATATTCTTTTAGACATCAAATCTCACATAGCTTTCGTCGTGAAGTAAATAAGGTTATGCACTGTAATCCCCTTTGAGGTAGAAAATTAGCACTACCGGCAGGGTAGGAGGACCTACTGAATCTGGTCTGGCCGCTCCACACACCAGTTGTGATGTTGGGGAAGCAGGTGGGCTTCTTCCTGACTGTTCTGCAAATCTGCATTAAGAAATGGATTCGCAGCACATCTCCTGTGAGAGGCCCTGCATTGTCCCACGCTGGTTAGAGTGATGAATAAAGAAATTCTCAAGCTTAAGGGCTCTGCTTGCGAAAAGTTTCGACACTCCGATCATCATCTTTTTGTGTTTGCTATGTTCACCCTAAGTGGCCAAGGGTATGCCCAGAGGTGTGTCCCTTGCTCGCTGTGCCCATGTATTCAAGTTAGCCTGACTGATGAGGGGTGACACCCTGAAACCGGTCCCAGGATGCTTGTTTCTGCTCCAGGGAGGACCTGGCCTTGCAGTTCGGGTTGGACTGTTCCCATGAGTAGCAGGGTCAAGACTGATTTGCATATGGCTGAGTCCAAACTGGGATGGCATAGTGAACAAAAGAATGATGGATTTAACCTAGATCTCTTGACTTAGGATGAGTGGTTGAAATGTTTCGACACTCCGCCCATCATCTTGTTGTGTTTACCTTGCAGACAATGTCAGCAGACTAAAGTTATGAGATTAGTTTGCCTCTGTAATAAAACTGCTCAGGTTTACACAGAGAAACTGCATTTCTCATCATCCATTTGCTCAGGAAGTGACATCACTTGATTTCCCATTATCCATCTGCACAGGAAGTGACAATACAGGTAGCCAGCCGAAACCATCTTTAAAAGAAGAAGCCAAGCAAAAGGACTTCATTCCCCATCTTCTTGTGCATAGAAAGCGACATCACTGGATTTCCCATTATCCATCTGCACAGGAAGTGACATCACTGGATTTCTCATCATCCATCTGCACAGGAAGTGACATCACTTCCTGCCGTCTCCCTACTTCAATCAACTCCTCAGGGCGTCCCATCGTCGGGTGTCCTAAGCAAAGGGCAGACACAGACAGGTGCATTGCCTGTTTGGGCCTGGTAGCGTCAGATCCTCTGTTCCAGTGAAACCTACAAGGCAAGATTATAATCATGTGCCTCTTAAAGCACTCCATACTGCCAATCATCATGATCACACCCAGAGGTAGACAAACCAGATGCTCACATAACATTCACACAACATATTGGCACAACCTCATACACATTCCACTAACTGCCACACACCCTCAAACTACAGAACACATATTACATGCATATTAATGCTTGTTCTGCCGTACTCCACCCACCAGACATCATAGACCCCATCACCTTTCACAAATGTAATGCCCTCTTTATCATAGAAACATGGTTCACAGCCACATCTTAACACACATCCTTCTTTCCATAGGCTATAGCATCCATCATGAGGACCGCGCACATAAGAAGGGAGGAGGCCTCACTGTCATCCATAAGCCCTCCTGCTCCTGTAAACTAGGCAAGGAAGTAACACTGAAGTCCATGGAGCTGCTGACATGCAATTTCCCTCTTTCTGCAACTCAGACTGCCATATTCCATCTCATATACAGGCCTCTTGGACAGAACAAGGACTTCATTGATGAATTCTCATATCTCCTCACCACCTCGTCCATCTGACATGCCCACATCACCTTCTTGGGTGACTTCAACCTCCCAGACAATGCAAGCTCAAATAACTCAAGAGACACCCTCTTTAACCTCATCTATACACTCAACGTGGTACAGCATGTCACACAAATGCACATTCCAAAGGTCTCATCCTTGATATTGTCTTTTATCACATCATCAACAATCCAATGCAAACCACCCATATCCTTGGACTGGACTGACCACTTTGCTATCCTTATTTCCCTGTTCAGCGTACTACCAACAAACCAATGTCAAAACAAAATAGAAGACCAAACCTTCAGATCCGACAAAGTCTTTTCCATAGACAACCTAATGCTGGAACTCATCTCTCACCCCATCAACTCGACGTCTGATGCCAGCACCCTTCTAAACAACTTCAACATTTTCTTGGAGATCTGTGTGAATGGTCCATGCCTCAACTACAAGATACAAGTGTAAGCCAAAGCCTTCACCACCCTCATATTCTAAAGATCTTGCTAACAATAAACTATCCATTCGCAGACATAAAAGATAATGGAGGAAAAACAGATCTCATGAGGACCTCTTGATACTGAAGGCCCTTTGCATGACATGTAGACAGCTTACTACGCCATTACCATCAATGAAGCCACCAATAGAAGCAGAACACTGTTCAAAACAATCAAGCACTGCATCAACCCCCTGTGAGGCACTAGGAGAAAGTCACTAGAGAGAAGAGGTACAGAATTTAGCGGGTTGGTCTCTAGTACCTAACTGGCCCCGGGCATTAAATGCTATTGCCTATGGAAATATGCCCACCAGCAAAGGCGCTGCATACACACTTTATTGTACAAAGCAAATGTTTTTTTTTTTAAACTTGGTATTGAAATGATGCTTTTTTTAAATGAAATCGAACTGTTTTTATTTTTTACTATGACAGGCGGACTCTTTTAAGGCGCACATGCCGGACTAAACCTAATTTTAAGTCTTAGTTGGTGTTAACGCTGGCAGAGAGCGTCACTTGTGGAAACTGGACGATGATCTGTGCTTTGACAACCACTTAACGTTTTGCACACTGTAAAGCAACTTTCTCTGTACAAAGAAAAACTTATGTGTATTTTATGGTATCCTTTTTATGAACTGTTTATACTTTTTTAAATCTTTTTACTACATTATATATCTGTTTTGCTCATTTGCTTTTATGACACGAGCTGTTGAAATAAAGCTTATATACAAATACATGCACCAACCCCCTGCTAGACCCACCTATTCGCACTCCACAGAAAAGTACAATGCCATCATCCTTCTCTTCAGTGAAAAATAGAGAAGATCTAACAGCACATCGATGATACCAAGCATGCTTCATGTCACACACCCATCCCTTCCCATAGAATCCCACAATGGTCAATCTTCAACACCCTATCTCTCCCAGATCTTGCAAACATTCTTAAGTCCCTTGAAGTCACTTTTTCTGAAGATGATCTCTTTCCTCAAAGCTCTCTCTATGCTCTCTTCCCCCAAGTTACCATTGCCATTGAATTCCTCACTCAAGGCATCTTTCCAGATATTGCTGGACCTGTCAGCTGCCTTCGACACAGTCGACCATCCCACCATCATGTGCACCCTCGAGTCGCGAATGGGATTCACCACTAATGTCCCTCCCTGGTTCTCTTCCTACATTTCCAGCAAACACCAGTTTGTTCACATGGGTACCTCCAGGTTACAAAAGATCCCTATCACATGTAGAGTCCCCAGGGTTCCTTTCTGTCTCTGTCACCTTCCATCTTTACGTGGAGCTGCTTGGTGCTCTACTCACAGATAATAGAATCAAGATTCACCAATTTGTCGATGATTTCTCTGCTTCAGACAGCCAAAGTGCCAAACACTACATATTATTGAGACCTAGATGTCCAGCGACTACCTGAAGCGCAACCCAATCAAGGGAGAATTTCTATTATTTGCCAACTATCACTAATTGCCAAATCACTTGGATTAATCCTGGACACCAACCTCTCCCTCAAAGAACACATTGCTAAAATAACACGAGGGCACCCTGATACCAGCTCTCGCTTCAAAAGAAAGTCAAACAGTTTCTTCTAGAAAGCGACATCAGAACTGCTGTTCAAGCTCTTATTATCTTACATTTGGACAGTGATAATGTCCAAATGTAACTCTATGGCCTCACAGACTCCACACTGGCACCCCATAGGGGCATTTGACATGCCTGATCCAGTGATAAAACCGCCCACATACTGATAGAACTCCATTGGCTCCACTTGCCAGTCCGCACCATTTTCAAAACTAGCCGTATCATTTACAATGCCATCTCAACCAGCACCCCCAATATCTTGCAGAGAAACACGCCATCTCCGGTGGTTCTCAGCACAACTGCAGCCAGTACACCATCAGACTGCAGACTAAGAAGTGTAAAAAAAAATGACAACAGGCCTTTTCCATGTATGCACCCTAGATCTGAGACAACATCCCCATATTTATCAGGATCGCCCACAACTGTGCTCCAATTCAGAGCAGAGTTGGAGACGTACCTCTTCAAAGAACACTACATCACAATGCATTAAATATCCACAACTCAGCTTCTTCTCCCATTATTCACAGAAATAAGCTTCCCTTTGACCATGTACAATGATCCACCGCCTTTTGGGTATACCATATACATACATACATGCATTTTTAGGGTAAGAGATTCGTACAACAGTTCTCTGTGAGCTACTATTTAAGAAGGGGTTTACATTATTATTGCACAAGGTACTTGTGTACTATTTCAGATACGGTTTTGCCAACTGTATATTTTGTACATTTAGTTGTAATTTCATGCATAGTATTTAGCTTTCTGTGCATTAAAGTGCTTTTTCTTTTTCTTTTTAAAGTAAAAGTAATGACAGGACAAAGATTTATTGAGATTATGTGAGTTACAGAGTTTCCAACCCACATCAATGCTTTAGGAGTCTTTGACTGCTCTGCCACTACGTAAAGTGTCAAGTGCTGAAAGGGTGTGCTTCGTTTTCAGTTTGCCTTGACAATAATATAGGAATCCTGGGACGGTGGTGGTAAAAGACATTACAACAACCTAAGCCCAGTTACCCCTGGATGCCCCGGGGGCCCCACAAATAAGTACTTACCACTCCCTCGTTGTCTGCATTTCTCTTATGACTATGTGAGCCAGTTAGTGTTGCATGTCTATGGGGGTGAGCTCTTCTACCACAGATCAACAGCACTGACGTAATCTATAGCTTCTCATCATATGAGTGTTGTGCGATGCTTATTGATGCAAGCATCTATGCTTTTTCAGGGTTGTCAGGTATGTCTGTGAATGGGTGCCTCCGCCTGTGGCAATGCAGGTGCTTCCATTTAGGGGTATGCTGCTCTCTTGAAGTATGTTTTTACTTCTTTCAAAAACTATTTCCTTGTATTGCTTTCTCAATTTATTATTTATTGTTATATTTACACCGGTTTCTCTTCCCCCGTTTGTTCTTAATCTCTTTGTGAGTGTTTGTTTTTGGTTGAATTTGTTTTTAAAATATGTTTGTTTTTGTTCTTCCAATTTTGTTTTTAAGTGCTTTACAGGTGTCTTTTTAGGTCGAGCTAGATAGCGCAGGTGTCTCTTCAAGACCTGCTGTAATCAGTCTGTGTGCATCAAGTCCATCCCCTTTTTGCCATTGCTGTTCATTTGTCCATGTCAGTGTCCTTGGTCAGTCCAGCCTCTTTGTCCCTTCTTTCTCTCTTCTGTTCCTACCACAGAGCAGGGGCTTAGTACTGTCTCAGTCGCTATGGTTCTTTATCTGTTCTCTGGGGGACTCCTTTTTTTCTTGGTTTCCTGCTCTTTTACTGTTTGTCTGTGCTCAGCGTCAGCACCCTAGCTTCTTACATTTAAATATAGCATTCTTCCTCCCACCCCTTTTAACACCCCAGTTGTGTTACTGCTGCCTCCCCTACCCTGCCTCCCGCTGGGTTGCTTGTTAATAATTGTCGACATTATCTTTCAGTGCTGCTACCATTTCACGAGCGCTGTGCTAGTTTCGTTTTTATTGTGTATTTCCTGGCTCCTCGATCCACTTTCTCTGTTCTCCCTCCCCCCTCTCAATCAGTCAGCAGGCTCCAGCCTGCCTCACAGCAGAGCCAGGCGGATGGAGAGGGAGCTTTACGGATTGCACACTGTCCCTTACATGCAGTTGCAATATTTCCGTTTTTTTAAGTTATTTTACTTTAAGTTTCATGATGCAGACATTGTTGGTGGACGTGACTCAGTGTAGCACCACTATTTTTTTTAATATTATCATATCATTTCATATAGGCCTTCCGGAACCTAAATAAAGCACACAGGTCATCAATGGTATTATTTGTTTTGTTTTTGTAAATACTCCCTTAATGTATCTTCCCCTCCCTAAAACTTTCATTGGTATTAGAGTCGCCGTCTGATCAACAGTTGCTTAGACAGTTACAGACACACCAGATACGAGCCCTCAAGCAATTCGTTTTGCAAGCTCCTAGCAAGCCTTTCATCCTTTTCCGTGTCACCATCTTTTATTACGAAGGAATCAACAGCCTAAAACTAATCATTATGTATTTTTAGCCACATGCTGTGACTAATTACACTTCCTTATCAAATCGTAAAAAGTGGGCCTCAGTGTACTTTTGCAGGGTTCACACAGAGCATTGTAACAACTGTAATTGAATGTATCTATTTTATTTCCGGTGTTTGCTTTCTGTGGAAAGCAACCTAATTTAACAGCGACATTTCCCAATTTAAAATAAGATTCACATATTGCACTATATGTGTCTCACTTAAAACACCACACATAAACATAAAAGAAACACTGCAGTGTTTGTAAAGTGTGCACACTGCAGCCAAACACAAATTTAAACTATGCACACTTTCGCTCCTTCACCCATTCTCCTCCTCTTTCCTTCCCATCTGTTTTACCCCTCCCTCTCTCATATACTCCTCTCTCTAGCTAGGACACGTTACAGTGAAATTAACTGTAGCTCACACTCTTCTTTTCAAACCTTTCACTCATGCTCTCCTCCACTTCTCTCCTAATCTCTCCCTAATACATTTAAACAATTTGAGCATTTAAACTACTGCTTACTTTGAGCCAGGGTCTTCCGGTGCACACCACAGCACTTAATTATTAACACCTACTCTTTGGCCGTGCTGTGTAACAGACGCATACTGAGGGCAACTGTGCACACACTTACATATTTTAACAATTTTCACCTTTAAACTATTCCTCAATTTCAGCAGGGTTCTTCCAATGCGCACCATGGAACTTAATCATTAACACCCTCTCTTTGGGCGTGCTGTGTAACAAACGCATACTGGGTGTAAATGTGCACACACTTACATATTTACACATTTTTATCATTTAATACTACTGCTCAATTTCAGCCAGGTCTTCTTTTCTCATTTTCTCCTTCACTCTTCCATTCCTTTACTAATCTCTCCCCACTCTCTCTCTCACTCCATCTATTTTTTCTCCCTCTTACCCACTCTCTCCACACTTTCGGCCCTTCTCCCATTCTCCTCCTCTTCCCATCTCATCTGTTTTACCCCTCCCTCTCTCATACACTCCTCTCCCTAGCTAGGACACGTTACAATAAAATTAAATGTATCTCACACTTTTCTTTTCTTACCTTTCGCTCCTTCTCTCTACCACTTCTCTCCTAAGCCCTCTCCACTGTCTCCCTCACTTCCTCCACCTATTTCTTCTGCCTCATACCCATTTTACAACACTTTCTCTCCTTCTCCCATTCTCCTCCTCTTCCCTTCTGATCTGTTAAACCCCTCCCTCTTTCATACACTCCTCTCCCTACAACACATGTTACAGTGAAATTAACTGTATCTCACACTTTTCTTCATCTGTGTTATAATTACGATTTATGTTCTACTATATTGCTTTTCATTGTGGTGTATAATAAATATGCTGTTACATCATTTTGGCTTTCCACTCATTACGTACATCAAGGCCCAGGGCATGCATTATAAATTGTGACCAATTCGGTTTCCTTGGTTAAATAGCACCACATAAAGCCATAATATTTTTACGTACACACAAGGAAAAAACATATTTGCCCAACAACACATAATATTAGGCCAGGACAAAACTGCATTTTCATCCCCAAATCCAAATTCGGCACATTTCTTACTTACACCCCATCCTCTCCACAATGGCCTTTGCTTCTCCAATTCTGATCCTTCTCTCCAGCACATTCTTTTACCTATCTCACCGGCTCCCTTTCTCTTCTGCTTTTACCCCCTCTCACACTTTTCTGTTCTTTCCTTTTTCTCCTTCTTTCATCTACTTCTCTCCTAATCTCTCCCTAATATATGTAACGAATTTGGCTCAAAGTAAGAAGTAGTTTAAATGCTCATAGTCTTCCAGTGTGCACTAAAGCACTTAATTATTAACACCTGATCTTTGCCCTCACTTCCTCCATCTGTTTTTCCACACCACTCAACTTTTCTACACACCACTCAGCTTTACTCTCCTCCAAAATACTTTACTCCACTGTACTCGCTTTACTCCAATCCACTCTGCTTGACTACACTCTACTGTGTAATCACTGATTGGTAACTGTTCCTAAACAGAGAACCATAACCAACTCGGTTACGAAGAAGAGAAAAAAGGAAAATGGTCTCTATATGTGGTTCCCAATTGATGAAGGTGGGGAATTTCTCCTTAGAAATTAGTGCCCTCACACACTCTTGCGAGTGTAATGCTTCATCATTGGGCGTTGCTCCTCGTGGGGTGGCGCTGCTGTCCTCCACGGGCCTCGCGAGAGGGCTCTTTGTTGGAGATCTTTTAGGAGACGCCGGAGTTGTGCATGTGGGTGTGTGGGCCTAAAAGGGTTTAGTGCAAGTGTGTTAAAATTACCCCAACAGTACCCTAAGGTCAATTTTTATTTGTAGGTCCGGGAGGTAAGAATAAAATAATTATACAGGGGAAATGGAGCACCTCTAATAACAAATATCGAAGAGGTCAGGGTATTACTCTGCTGCTCTCAGTGCCCGTGTGTGATTGTGAATGTGAAAAATGGTCAACATGTTTCTCGCTGGGAAATAGGTCCCTAATGGATCCTGGTGCGCTTCGTCAGGACCGTGCAGTGTGAATTCGTGAATAAAAATAGGAGCAGGGAAAAGACACACTATATTCCTATGATACCTCTATTAAGGTGTAAGTGCGTTATTGCGCTCATGGGAACATCTCAATCGTGTTCCTGTTATTACCCCTTCACAAAGAATGGAGTGCCTCCTCTGCAATTCCCCGCGGCCCTGCCGCTGGATGGACTCCGGCGTCCATCCAGCTGCAGGGCAGGTATTGGGCCATAACGAAGGGGCTTACTTATATCCCCCCTCGAGGCCGCGGGGAATTGCCGAGGAGGCACTCCATTCTTTGTGAAGGGGTAATAACAGGAACACGATTGAGATGTTCCCATGAGCGCAATGACGCGCTTACACCTTAATAGAGGTATCATAGGAATATAGGGTGTCTTTTCCCTGCTCCTATTTTTAGTCACGAATTCACACTGCACGGTTCTGACGAAGTGCACCAGGATCCATTAGGGACCTATTTCCCAGCGCGAAACATGATGACCAATTTTCACATTCACAATCACACACGGGCACTGAGAGCAGCAGAGTAATACCCTGACCTCTACGATATTTGTTATTGGAGGTGCTCCATTTCCCTGTATAATTCTTTTATTCTTACCTCCCGGACCTACGAATAAAAATTGACCTCAGGGTACCGTTGGGGTAATTTTAACACACTTGCACTAACCCCTTTTAGGCCCACACACCCACATGCACAACTGCGGCGTCTCCTAAAAGATCTCCGACAAAGAGCCCTCTCGCGGGGCCCGTGGAGGACAGCAGTGCCACCTCCACGAGGAGCAACGCCCGATGATGAAGCATGACACTCGCAAGAGTGTGTGAGGGCACTAATTTCTAAAGGAGAAATTCCCCCACCTTCATCAATTGGGAACCACAAATAGAGACCATTTTCCTTTTTTCTCTTCTACGTAACCGAGTTGGTCATGGTTCTCTGCTTAGGAACAGTTACCAATCAGTGATTACATGTTAGTTCTTGGGAGCAACGTTACTGGACCTATCTTTTTTCTAAACGCTCCCTGTCCCCCTCTTGTAGTGTTTTGTTACACTCTACTGTGCACAAAACATTCTGCTTTATTCCATGCCATTCTGCTTAACTCCACATTACTACAGTCAACTCCACTCTTCTTTACGCCACTCCACACTTCTTTCCTCCACTCCACTCTACTTTAATGCACAACACTCAAATTTACTCCACCTCACCCCACTCAGCTTTACTCCACTCCATTCTGCTTTACTCCACTACACTCACCACCACTCCGCTTTACTACACACCACACTGCTTTACTCCAGTCCACTCCACTCTGCTTTACTACACTCCAATCCACTCTGCTTCACTCCACCACTCCCCGCAACGCCACTCAGCCTTAGTCCATGACACTCTCCTTTACTCCACTCCGCACAATGCAACTCTACTTTAATCCACTTTACTTTACTCCACGGCACTCTGCTTTACTCCACTTCACTCTGCTTTTCTGTACTCCACACAACTCCACGCAGCTTTACTCCACCCCACTTTGATTTACTCCACTCCACTCAACACCACTCTGCTTTACTCCACACCCCACTGCTTTATTCCACTCCACTCCACTTTACTCCACTCTGCTTTATACCACACCACTCTGCTTCACTCCACACCATTCTGCTTTATTCCATGCCACTTTCCTTTACTCTATACCACTCTCCTTTACTCAAACCAATCTTCTTTACTCCACTCCACTCCACTCAATCCCACTCTGCTTTACTCTACGCAACTCAGCTTTACTCCACACCAATCTGCTTTACTCCACGCCACTTTACTTCATGCCACTCTGCTTTATTCCACTCCACTCCATGCAACTCTACTCCATTCAGATTTACTCCTCTACACTCTGATTTACTTCACTCCACTCTTTTTTACTCCACTCCACTCTCCTTTACTCCACTCCACTCTCCTTTACTCCACTTCACTTTACTCCACACCACTCTGCTCTACTTCACTACGCTCACCGCAACTCTGCTTTACTCCACTCCACTCTGCTTTACTCCACTCTACTTTACTCCACTCTGCTTTACTCCACTCTGCTTTACCCCATACAACTCTGGTTTACTCAGTGCCACTCTACTTTACTCCACGCCTTACTACTTTACTCCACACCGCTGCTTCACTCCACGCCACTTGGCTTACTCCACTCCAATCACATTTACTCCACTCCACTCTGCTCCACTTCACTTTACTCCACTTCACTCCGCTCTATTCTACTTTACTCCATGCCACACCGCTCCGCTCAACACCATTCTGCTTTACCCCACGCCACTCTGCTTTACTATGCTTTACTCCACTCAATAACACTGTGCTTTACTCCACACTACTCTACTTTACTCCACGCCACTCCGCTTTACTTCATGCCACTATGCTTTACTCCACACCACTCTGCTTTATTCAACTCCACGACACTCCACCCACTGCACTCCACAAGACTGTCCTCCAAGCAAACTCACTCCACTCTACACAACTGCACTCCACTCTATGCCACGCCACTCCATACAACTCAGCTCTACGCAATACCATGACATGCAACACCACTCAATACAAATCCAATCCTTGCAACACCACTCTACTCTATGCCACTCCATGCCGTGATACTCTACACCACCTCACACAATGCCACTCCACACAACTACACTCCACTCCATGCAATTCCGCCCCACTCTACGCAACTGCACTCCACTCTGCACCACACCTCTCCACGCAGTGTCAATCAATGCAGCGCCACCCACACAATTCCACTTCTTGTAATACCACTCCACTCTACACAACACCACTCTATACAACCCCACGCCTCTCCACACAATGCCACTCTGCTGTATGCAACACCACTCCAACCAACTGCGCTCCACACAATACTACATAACTGCACTCCACTTTACACCACTCCACTCAACGCCACACCACTCTACTCAATGCCACTCCATGTAACACCTCTTAATGAAACGCAAATTCCTACAACCACACCACACAACATAATTACAATCCACATAATACCACTTAACACCACATAGTTCAACTACACCTAATTACACACTTCTCAATACCACATAAAACACACCACATAAATCCACTCTATACCACATAACAATCCACATAAAAACACTCCAAGCCATGCCACATGATTTTACTTAAAATAATTTCACTCTATACCAAACTATACCATGCCACACTATTCAACTCCACGCAAATCCATTCCACACTCCATATTTAATTAAACAAATTCCACCCCACAACACAATTCCACTACACACCACATATATCCAATTTACAACAATTTAAACAGCATACCATAAAACACAACAGCACACCACGTAACTAAACTCCACTACATAGCACTCCACAACACAAAATGCCATTCATCATAATTCCACTCCATTACACACAATCCCACTCCACATAATTCAAATTCACTCAAAACACATAATTAATATCCACATAATACAAATGCACACCATACCACATAATTCCACTTCACAAATCCACTCTAGTCTACACCACACAATGCCACAACTACATTCCAAACCAACAAACATAATTCCAGTACATACATCCTCTCCAATCCATAACATATAGGTGATAAACATTTAGATTTACAATGCCAATAGCTCTAACTCTCTTTCTTTATTTTTTTAACACCCAAACACACAGAATTAAAGCTTAACTTCTACCTATTTCTTCTTTATCATCTCCAAACAGGTAAATCTATCCACACAATTCCAACCACACAATTCAACTCCATACATTTGCAATCCAAACCACATAATTCAACACCAAACCACTTAATACAACTCAACAATACAATTACACACCACATACATCTAATCCACGCCACACAATTCCACATCAAGCCACTAATTTAACAGCACACCACATAATTAAACTCCAATACATACTACTCCACAACACATACCATTCCACATAATTACACTCCATAACACACAATCCTACTACACATAATTCCACAACACTCAATAACACATATTTACTATCCCTATAATTCCACAGCACACCATTCCACATACTTCTTCTACACAAATCTAATCCACGCCACACAATCACACAACTAACTAATCCAATCCAACACACACAAAATGCCATTCATCATAATTCCACTCCATTACACACAATCCCACTCAACATAATTCAAATTCACTCAAAACACATAATTAATATCCACATAATACAAATGCACACCATACCACATAATTCCACTTCACAAATCCACTCTAGTCTACACCACACAATGCCACAACTACATTCCAAACCAACAAACATAATTCCAGTACATAACACATACATCCTCTCCAATCCATAACATATAGGTAATAAACATTTAGATTTACAATGCCAATAGCTCTAACTCTCTTTCTTTATTTTTTTAAACACCCAAACACACAGTATTAAAGCTTAACTTCTACCTATTTCTTCTTTATCATCTCCAAACATCTCCGGGGGCGGGGCGTATGGCCAGCCAGACACGTTGTGTCGGAGCTCCTGCCCCAGACGATATAATTCCCTCACAATACTGGCGGAACGGACATCAACCCGGGGGAAACCAGTGTCGGAAGACCCCCTGGCATAGCAGGATCGAGAAGCGGGAGACGACAGGACTACACCGGCGAAGAAACAGCTGAGTGAGACTCCGGGGGAGAGACGGCCTGCCTGACCTCAAAATGGTGGCGCCTGCCCCTCGAGCATAATATAGACAAGGCCCCCGGAAGACGCTGAAACCCGAAAAGGGGGCCCTGAGGGCAAGGGAGCCCCCATATGGCAAAGTAGCTGCACGACGAGGCCGAGGTACGTTGCCGGAGCCCACCCGGATATCACGGACTGCTCCTCGGCTGCAGCAAAATGGCAGCCTCCTCTGGGATGCGGGACCGGAGTTGATGGTGCCCCCCGGAGGAGTGGAGAGCGCAAATCGCCTGAACATACCGGCGGAACGAGCGACTGAGACCCGATGACAACGGGCATCGCAGAAAAACTTGCGTGAGTGATTTGACCACCTCGAGCCCGGGAGAAAGTGGCTGCACCCCCCCCCCATGGCACTACGTTATCCCCCTACCGCAGCAGGCTAGAAGAGTTACTCTTTAGTGGCCACAACAAGGAGCCTGACTGCTAGAAGGGTACCTGCTGGAAACGGGGGCACGACAAAGGTTTTGGAGGGCCAGGAGGGAGCTGCCTGACCCAGTGCCTGACTTTAAGATGGCGCCGGATGTTCTCCAATACAGTGCACAATGAGAGCCTTGTCTACCCGGGTACTCCACTTACACCTGCGCGATCTGATGTAGAAGCACACCTATGAGCCAAGAGGGACAACCAGAAGGAAAGGTAACAACTGTGTCCGGAGGCCCCGCACAGCTGACACATAACATGGCACCCACCCTGCGGAAGACACACAACCCACAACATATGTGGATCCCAGCGCTTGGCTCACTCAACTACAAGACACTGCTGTCTGAGTGGCTGATTTCTTCTCCACGGCTCTCTTTATGAGAGCAGTGCCTGTCCCCAAAATTGCGCCCGTGACTTTGTTCTTAGCACTCTCAATTCAGAGTTATGGCCTTGTAACACCAAGATGGCTGCCACAGTGGTCGCTACCACGTTGTGCCACTACTCTGGGACAAAAACCAGACATCGACCAGAACTCGAACCTATCCCCCACCCGGCATACCCATCAGGACATAGAATATGTGAAATCACCTCCGACCGTGGAGACCTAGCTATTTGGCCGATGCCCGGTGGAGCTACCTGTTATGTAAAGAGGAGATGGGTTGTGGACTTCCCCCTCGGCCGTCACCTACCCAGCCGGACTTTGGATGGACTTTCCTTCGTCTCTCTGTCGTCCCTCCACCCAACCCCTTTACCCTACCCTTCTACGCTCCATCTATCTCGTCTTCTATACTCTTTGAATGTTTTTCAGTTGAGACCTAGCTATTTGGCCAATGCCCGGTGGAGCTACCTGATAGCTATAGAGGAGATGGGCTGTGGTCTTCCCCCCCGGCCGTCACCTACCCAGCCGGACTTTGGGCAGACTTTCCTTCGTCTCTCCGTCGTATCTCCCTCCTGCCCCTTTACCCACCCCCTTACCCGTCTACGCTCCATTTATCTCGTCTTCTATGCTCTTTAAATGTTTTACTAGTAACTGATGTAACTTGTAACTGATGTAATTTTGTAACATTGTGGAACCTCATGTAAAGCGCTCTGATACCTCCGGGTCTAGCCAGCGCTATATAAAACTCCTCAAATAAATAAAAAATAAAACACAATTCCACACCACACAATTCAACTCAAAACACATAATTAATATCCACATAATACAAATGCACACCATACCACATAATTCCACTTCACAAATCCACTCTAGTCTACACCACACAATGCCACAACTACATTCCAAACCAACAAACATAATTCCAGTACATAACACATACATCCTCTCCAATCCATAACATATAGGTAATAAACATTTAGATTTACAATGCCAAAAGCTCTAACTCTCTTTATTTTTTTAACACCCAAACACACAGAATTAAAGCTTAACTTCTACCTACTTCTTCTTTATCATCTCCAAACAGGTAAATCTATCCACACAATTCCACACCACACAATTCAACTCCACACATTTGCAATCCACACCACATAATTCAACACCAAACCACTTAATACAACTCAACAATACAATTACACACCACATACATCTAATCCACGCCACACAATTCCACATCAAGCCACTAATTTAACAGCACACCACATAATTAAACTCCAATACATACCACTCCACAACACATACCATTCCATATAATTACACTCCATAACACACAATCCTACTACACATAATTCCACAACACTCAATACCACATATTTACTATCCCTATAATTCCACAGCACACCATTCCACATAATTCTTCTACACAAATCTAATCCACGCCACACAATCACACAACTAACTAATCCAATCCAACACACATAATTCCACTACACACCACATACATACATTCCATAACACATACATAAAACACATTGCTGTTAGAAATGGGGGTCTCTAGTTGGCAGAGGTAGGTACCTTTGTCCAAATAGGGGCCCTTGCTTCTAGTCAGGGTAAGGGGGATACACTTCTAAAATAACCCCTGCTCACCCCCTTGGTAACTTGGCATGAGCAGACAGGCTTATCTCAGAGGCAGAGTGTAAAGCATTTGTGAACACATACAGTAATACAGTGAAAACACTACAAATGGACACCAAACCAGTTTAGAAAAATAAGTAATCTTTATCTAAACCAGAACAAGACCAAACGACAAAAATCCACAATACGGTTATCAAGATATCCTCAAAAATATGTTATTCACTCAATTAAAGTTTGTAGCAACAAATAACTCGACCTGGAGTTATTATGACGTCGTGACAGATAAAAATCCCAATGTACGGCGCCGACCGCGAGGTGCGCGGCGTCGGGCGTGGAGTCAAGCAGACCCACAAAGAACAGTACCTTGGAAACGATGAAAGCAAAAGCGGTGCACGGTGTCGGGGAGGTGATGCTTCGTTGGTGCCGAGCGGCGTCGGTTCCTTACGACCCCAGGGGAGGTGAAGCCTTGGTTCCTTACTGCGGTGCAGGGGAGGTGAGACGTTAGTTCCTTACTGTGTCGGGGAGGTGGTGTCACAGTGGCCGCAAGGCGTCGGTTCCTTATTAAGGTGCGGTGTAGATGGATTCAGGAGTCGCCCACGTCGAGTATCGGCTCCGCATTGATGAAGCACCGGCATCGGTGAAGTCGGGGCTGCGGTGCAAGTTGGGACATTGCGTTGTGGACGTCACGAGCGGTGTCCTCGGCTCTGGTGCAGGCAGCAGTCTCGGCGGCGGCTTCGGAGTCGATGCGGCACGGTGTCAGCAGGCATCGGGCCTACGATGCAAGTCGGGGCAGTGCGTCGTGCTCTTCACGAGCGGTGCCCACGGCTTCGGTGCAGGTTACGGCATCACTCGCCGGCGTCAGTGTGGCAATTTCCTTCTGTGGCAGCTGAAACAGCAGTTCCAGATGCAGAGAGACAGAAGAAATGAAGTCTTTGTGTCCCTGAGACTTCAGAACAGGAGGCAAGCTCAATTTCAAGCCTGTGGAGATCTTTTCTTCAAGCAGGGGGACAAAGCAAGCAGCAAAGTCCTTTTCTCCTTTCCTTGGCAGCAAGTAGCCACTGCAGGCCAACTCCAGACAGCAAACAGCACAGGGGCAGTATTCCTCCTCAGCTTCTCCGGCTCTTCTCCTTGGCAAAGGTTCCTCTTGATTCCCAGAAGTGATCTAAAAGTCTGGGGTCTGGGCCCCTCTTTTTATACACAAAAATCCTTTGTTCTCTGAAGGCAGAGAGTGTCTGTACCCAGCCAAAACCAGTTCTGTCCTCACTGGTGCAACTTCCTGGCAGTATGTGGAGACAGCATTGTTGAAGGTAGACCAGGCCCATTCAGGTGAAAGGAAATCTCCTCCCCCCTACTCTAAATGCAGCCCAGGTCCATTCAGCCCAGCCCTGACTCATCAAGCTCTCTGGGGCCACTGCCCCTCTCCAGCCCCTGTCATCCAAAAGCCAGACATGCAATACACAAACCTAGCAGAGGCATACTGGATGGTTAAGCAAGAAAATACCTACTTTCTAAAAGTGGTATTTTCAAACACAGAATGTAAAAATCACCCTTACTAAAAGATGCATTTTAACATTCTGAGTTCAGGCATGCTAAACTTTCTTTTCCTACCTTATTCCCAGGTGTAGTTATGATTATAACATGTTATAAGCAAACTCCCCTTCTGTCCTATGGGAACAGGTAGCCTTGCAATAGTGAAAAACGAAATTGGCAGTAATTCACTATCAGGTCATGCCACACACACCAGAGCATGTCCTACCTTTCACATACACTGCACCCTACCCATAGGGGTACCCTGGGTCTACCTTAGGGGTGACTAATATGTAGAAAAGGGAAGGTTTAGGGACTGGCAAGTGTGTGCA
This sequence comes from Calotriton arnoldi, assembly GCA_963921515.1. NCBI lineage: Eukaryota > Metazoa > Chordata > Amphibia > Caudata > Salamandridae > Calotriton > Calotriton arnoldi. The sequence goes on from CAWUFW010001431.1 coordinate 2,484,392, forward strand.
CTTGCCAAGTTGACATTGCAGAACCAGACTGCACACAGGCACTGCAATAGCAGGCCAGAGTTACATTTTACAGGCTGCTTCTGTGGGTGGCACAATCACTGCTGCAGCCCACTAGCAGAATTTGATTTACAGGCCCTGGGCACACACATTGCACTGTACTAGGGTTTGACTAGTAAATCAAATATGCCAATCATGGAATTTCTAATCCATAACAACAATTTACAAAGGGAGCACTTGCACTTTGGCACTGAACAGCAGTAGCAAGGTGCCCAAAGCATCTAGACCAGCAAAACGGAGTCCAACACACAGCAAAAACACAGGAGGCAAAAGCAAAAAATGCAGGGGAGACCCACGCCAATGGTGCCAGGTCTAACAATTGCCATTTAGAATGCGAATAACTCTAACTCAAACAAAGGAGAGACCTATTGCATTTCCAATGCTTTTTTTTAGTTGGATTTGGTTTTAAACCCTGCTTTTCATAAGCTTTATATTTTAATTTGTGTCAATCAAAGTGTGTTTGCACAAGGAAGGTTCTATTATTTATACTGGGCTTTTTTGGGGCGGGTTGAGGAAGACCGTAAATGAAACAGACTACTATCTTTGTAAATTCGATGTCCATGTGCGATTACAGAGGACTTTTGATCTCTGTCTGGCCAAGCAGTTTTTTTTTGCGTTTTCAAGCTCTCATTGCTTTGCGTGATTGGAACCACAGAGCCAATGCCCAAACTCCACGTGCATCACCTGATTGCAGGCGAAACAGTTTGTGACTTCTGAATTGGGAATTCCTCGAGATGGAGCCACAGAACTCAATGGGCCTCATTTATGAGGCCCCTTGCGCCGCCGGAACATTACTTTTTGTGATATTCCGTGGTGCAGGAGCCTGCTCCATATTTAGGAGGCAGCACTAAGCCACTTTTTTGGCTTAATGCTGCCTCGTAAATTTCGTTCCCTTTAACTCCATTTTCTTTGTTAAAGGGGCTTGCAACGGGTATTGCTGGGGGCAATCCTAGCAACATCCATGGCTTTTTGACACTGCCCCAGATTTACGAGAAATCATAAATCTGAGGCAGAACCAAAAATGTACGCCTCCCCAGGGGTGGTGTAAGGGAGGCACAACGAGGAGAAATATCTTTATTTCTCCTTGTTTTTCATTTTTAGGTCGAGCCTGGGCAGCTCATGCGCTGCTCTGCGAGGCATGCTGTATTAGGGTATGGAATTGAAGCTTCGCCCACTCTCCGCCCATCTTTTCAATTGGCTCCTGTTACTGTCCTTTCTAAATGGTTGCTTTTGATTCGTGAATAGGCTTAGTAGTCCTTTCTTAGTACCGCCTTGTCTGCATTTGTAACATCCCATGAGGACTGGACCTTTTACAGTGTCGTTACTTGATGTGTTTTGTTTACAGTCGGTGAGCACTACTTTTTTTAAATGACTTTCTCCAATTGTACAAAAACGTTAAATTGCCGGCAGACCCCAAGCACCCCCGGCAGGATGACGCCATGTGCTGCCGCATCGGCACCCACAACGGCAGCTTCCACTGCGACCTAGAAAATGAAAACCCCACCTAATTCTGGTAAAACGCCCATCATTTGTGTATATATTTATATATATACAGCGTTATTTATAACACCAATAGCTGTAACTTGACAAATTACGGGACGCATTGCATTGCAAATGATTTAAAAGAAAATAAAGTGTGTGTACATTTAAAATACATTACCGCAACACAAGAGTGCAAGTTTAAAATACATACTGCAACAAAGCAGAGCAACTGCATTTTTCTTTTAGTTGCTCTGTTTCGTTGCGGTATGTTTTTTAAACATGCACACTTTTGTTGCGGTAATGTATTTTAAATGTGCACACACTTTATTTTCTTTTAAAGCATTTGCAATGCAATGTGTCTCGCAATTTTTGGTTGTTGTTTCCAAGCGCCCCATGCTGTGCTTTCACGTTAATAGAGGCCATGCCCCTTTCTTTAGACTAGCCGTGTCTAAAGGAAGGTCCACGGCCGCTATTAAAGTGAAACCGCGGCATGGGGCGCTTAAAAAAAGCATTTATTTGTCAACTTGACACATAAATGCATTTTTTTTTAGTAAAAGAGTCCTTGTGGCTACCAGGAACAGATCAAGAAGTGGAGCATGAGGGAGGGCACCCTCATGCCTGAGTGTGCTACAGCAGCCTCAACACAAGACTCTTCGAGCAAACGTGGTGTACAAATTAGAGCTAAATTGGAGGGCCACTAAAGAGGTTTTATATTTTCACATGACTGGTCCATGGCCCTTGCCGCATTCTTTTTCATGGTTATGTTCATTTTTAGCATTAGGGGGAGGAGGGGCTGTGGGAGGATCGCGATAATGGCTGACAGGTATCATTCAAGCCGCACCAGCCTGCCGGTGGTTGTGAAAATGGATGTAAGAGCTATTGCTGTTGCATGATTCAAGTGGGCATTTTTCAAGATAGATGTTTCTTTAGAAAAGATTGATGATGGATCTCGGACTTATGGCGCTAATTATCATTTTGAATATTATTTAGACTTGCAGTGTAAAGCTGTAACTTGAGAGTCGGGCGAGCTGTGCAGAATGGAGTCTGGATGTGCACGTTTTGATGGATGGCTTGGCTTCCTTATTGTTTGTTACCAGATACCACGCGGTCATTACAGGAATATGTATTCCCCACCTTTGTAAAGCTGTGTTCCAATGGAATAATTTCAATGCCCGCTTTCAAGTTTTTTAAAAACACTTTTATGTGCATGGGCGCCACGCTTTATGTTTCAGCACGTCGCCCGCTTTCATTTTCACTACACGGGCCCTGCGCTTCATGTTTGAGCACTGTGCCCGTTTTTTGTGTTTTAAAAAAAAAAATGTATTACATGGCGGCTGCTTCACTGGCCGGCATGCACATAACTTTTCTGTGCATGGGCTCTGCGCTTTATGTTTGAGCACGATGCCCGCTTTTATATTTACAAAACCTATTGTTCGAAGTCTCGCAAATGGGAGACCTATTGCATTGCAAATGCTTGTTATATGTGTGCTGCAGTCTGCAGCACACATAGAAAGAGGAAAAAGTCTCTTGTGTTTGTTTTTGTGCAGGAAGGTGTCCCTTCCTGCACAAAAATAATCATCCCCGCAGCGCAGGCACCCTTGCACCCTGGTGCAAAGGTGCCTGTGTTGGCGCACAGCAGCCCTTTGTGCGCCTGCGCAGGGGAAAAGGACAGGAATGGGCCACATCTGATAGATATGGCGCATTCCTACCCTTTTCTTTTGCTGTAGGGCAGCGCAGCAGGAAGGCTTGCGGCGCTGTTCTACAGCAAAATCTCATAAATGAGGCCCAATGTATTTGGTGGATGGGACTTTAAGTCTTTCCAGTCTTGCCAAAAGTTCACAACAGGAAAGTGGAAAATATCGAAAAGAAATCGGCGGAATGCATTTTCCCCATTGACTTCTATTAAAGCAGAGGCAATTTCAGGCGTGAGACAGCTAAAATAAAACCCCTTTTTGCTTTACAAATCAGGGGTCTCACGCCTGAATCGGGTCGGTCGGCATGCATGTCTTTGATATTTGTTTTAGGTTATTTTTGCTAAACTAAGTAGCAAGGCAATCACAGAGGGGCCGATTCACAGAACTAATCTGAGATAAAATCCTAAACTTACTACTTTTGGTATTCACAGAAGGCATTTAGTAGTAGTAAAGTTAGGACTCCTAACTTTACTACTACTAAACTGGGACAAAATCCTAACTTTACGACTTTCGGTATTCACAGAAGGCATTTAGTAGTAGTAAAGTTAGGAGTCCTAACTTTACTACTACTAAATGCCTTCTGTGAATACCAAAAGTAGTAAGTTTAGGATTTTATCTCAGTTTAGTAGTACTAAAGTTAGGAGTCCTAAGTTTACTACTACTAAATGCCTTCTGTGAATACCAAAAGTAGTAAGTTTAGGATTTTATCTCAGTTTAGTAGTACTAAAGTTAGGAGTCCTAAGTTTACTACTACTAAATGCCTTCTGTGAATACCAAAAGTAGTAAGTTTAGGATTTTATCTCAGTTTAGTAGTACTAAAGTTAGGAGTCCTAACTTTACTACTACTAAATGCCTTCTGTGAATACCAAAAGTAGTAAGTTTAGGATTTTATCTCAGTTTAGTAGTACTAAAGTTAGGAGTCCTAAGTTTACTACTACTAAATGCCTTCTGTGAATACCAAAAGTAGTAAGTTTAGGATTTTATCTCAGTTTAGTAGTACTAAAGTTAGGAGTCCTAAGTTTACTACTACTAAATGCCTTCTGTGAATACCAAAAGTAGTAAGTTTAGGATTTTATCTCAGTTTAGTAGTACTAAAGTTAGGAGTCCTAAGTTTACTACTACTAAATGCCTTCTGTGAATACCAAAAGTAGTAAGTTTAGGATTTTATCTCAGATTAGTTCTATCAATCAGCCCCAGAGAATTTAAAACACATCATCAATAAACTGAATCATTTCTCTTTTTTGCCAATTGACAAGCAGTGCAAGTAGCCCCTGTTGACAGAGGTAACTAGAAACCTCTAATAGCACTGCCCCTCGCTACAATTGCCCAGCTCGGAAAGGGGGAGAGACAATGGATCCTCTTCGTTTTCCCAGTTCCGTCCTTATCAGAGCATCCGACCTCCTTGCTGGCTGGCGAGTGTTGCGTGATTTGTATTTCGCCAAAGGATGAGAACTGATTTAATCTTGTGAGAGGCCTTACTTAGCCCCTGATAAGAGTTGTAATGTCTCTAAATACTTTGACCTCCCCACCCCCTTTTCTTATCTGTCCACGTGTTTGAATGTAACGTCAACATGCCCAGGTTAAGCGCAGTTGAGAGAAAACTGTGAACTAACCACAGACCGTTCGCAAACAGCTAAAATTGCCCCCTTTGCACCAGCCCACTAATTCGATTTGCTCATCTACTAATTGACGTTGATAAGGAATTAGTGTTGCTGCTCGGCCATTTAAGGTCACATGCTGTCTCCCAGACGTGCTGTCATGAGCCCGGCGAGCTTGTGCACATGTGAGGGTTGGGCGGGGCTTTGGCACGCATGTTACTGAGGTTAAAGGAAAGTAACACTATATTGGTGCACGTGTACATTTTTTAACATATATTATCTATTCATTGAAATTAGCAAAGGTTGTCTGACTTTGCTATAAAACCATAACACATCTTTTTTTTTAAACTCAGAAACTCACCTAAAAATACTCTTACATTACAGTTATGGTTCGGAATTGAACAGAAAAAACACAGAAATTCGCAAGTTATGCTGAGGACCACAATCCATAACTGTCACAACGCTTTGCACACTATAACTCACGCACCAAATGCAATGCTCATTACCCCCACCCTACGGAGACAGATGCAATCACAATGTTAGTAAGAAGCTTACATATGAAACCACATTTCACATTACCTTACCTCTTTAAAGAAGATGACTATAAATGTAGTATTATTTATTGTTTATATACATGCAGTTACTAATTTATATTTTGCTATTAAGTGTTGTTATTTATTGGTATTAATATTGTGAACTGACAAGCATTGCGTTTGGAGTGTGAGCTGTGCAGCGCCCAGTTAGGGCTGGCCATAGGCCTGGCCTCCCATCAGACCCTGTGCACATCCCTCCACGGGAGGCCATCCCCTGCTGCCACGACCTATGGCTGCATGAAACTTGTCACGAAAGATCCGAAGTTCTGTACTTCTATTTGGAAAGGTTTGTTGACTTGTGCCAAAGTTATTATGAAACAAATGCCTTCTCTGTGGAAACTCTGATTGAACAGACCTGCGGAGGCGCTGTTTCCGCCTCTGTAATACTTGAACACTGCATCTGACTGTGTCTGACGCAGGGGTGTCCACATTGGTGGGCTTCACAGGTGGGAAACATATGGTGCCGTCAGTACGAGGCTCCCATGATCCCTGCCTAGAGGCCGCAGAGAGCCAGTGCATAACCTCTGCTGTGGAATGGAATCCCATATATTTATAATAAAAGAAATAGTACCGACAATGATGAGAGGAATGAAAGGCAACGGAGGATCTATACAAACTTTAGCAACAGAAACGTAAACGCAGAGAATTGTCTTTCCCACTCGCCATAGCCGGATAGACAGCTAATCACAGCTCTGGACAATGTAATACAATCCCTGTTTTATGATAGCAAAACACATTACTTGTAGGTGTCACCGCTGTCAACATTGTCTTAAGCAATCACACAACATAACGCAGTAGCTACTTTCTCGACCATCCAGAAAGCTCTTCATGACCCCAACAAGAGGTAGGAAGCGCCATAGAAACGCTACAATACTACACAGAGCGACCCAGTAGAGCACCCAAACTCTCCATACAGGCAGGGGGAGCCTTTTGCCCAAGTTTTGTTTAAATGGCGCCAAACGATTTATTTGACAAAGGACTTGTCCACATACATTGGCCAAAAGCCCACCATGTTGCGAACAGTTATACAAAGAATGTCATTACATTTTCTTTTAATACACAGCCTAGTCCGGGACCCAAGGGAAAGATCTCAACATCAGTAAGCCGTGTTTCTACTTATTGAAAGTGCATGCCTCTTCCTTGGCACGGGCTGTATTTAGGCTTCCAGTCATGAACCAGCCCCTGAGCCCCAGTCACCTAGAGGGTTTCTCTATGCCTCATGTAGTCTATCTAGCTCTGCAGCCAATTGTTTGACACTGATTGGGGTGGGTTTCCACTACAGACACAGCGCGTGGAGGACTTTTTTTTCCTTACTTACCATTGCATAAAGTTCCAGAAAATAATAAGAAGTGGGTGTGTAATTAATTTCAGAAAATAACTCCAGTTCTCTAACAGTCTTTGGCTGCAGGCAGAGTTTTACATTATTAAACAACATAAACAATGCTTCTGCTGTTTATTCCTCAAAACTCTAGGACAATTTTGATATAATGCAAATATGGCTGCAAAACGTGTTAGTACCGGCCATAATATTTATGCAATATTTTACAGAGTTTTTACACCTGGGCCTTTGCCTCTTGTGTTGCTGCTGTTTATAAGGTGATTGATTTGCCGCATAAACCATCATATATATTTCCTCAAAAATATGCCCAAAAAGGTTGATTCAATGTTAACATTAACAGGAGTCACCTACTGGCATATTTTGAACTACTTCTGGAATTTTGGGGGAATAATCAGCCGAACCATTGCTGCGGACAATACATTGCAACATTCTGTAAATAAACTGTGCATAATATATGATGTCACCACCTAGAAAAAAAGGGTGTGCTTGAGTACTCCAGTCAGTCATCTTTTAGGGGATCAATCTTGAACCACTTCTCGATCTAGCCACTCAGGCTTCTACCAAGCCCCCCTTACCCATGGAAGAACATAAGGGGCACCACAGAGGCAGAAAGGTTCAGCCTGCTTCTCCTTCTCCACAGCGCGTTTTGGTTCATCACATGCCAGCTTGGCAAGCAATGGCGGTAATGGTCACCAGGACATCAATGGACATTAATTGCTCATTGCGGTCTTTGCCTTGTGCATGGTTAGAGTTCGGCCTGATTCAAAATGGCAACCACCCTTTTATGACCTCTTTTTCCTTAATGGCTGGTTTCACAATCCAGGATCGCCGTCATTGACGTCCTGGTTGCTGATCCTTCACTTCCTGGTTAAAAGGGGATTGGACAGCATATAAACCACCACTGCCTTCTAGTCTCTTCCTTGCAATGTCCGTAGTTAGTGGGATCTTCCACTGGCGACTAGTTCGCTCACTCTTCCCCCTTCATTTGTGTACATCTTTTATGTGCATATGAGTCCCCTTGGGCTTCTTGCGTGGCTGCTTGCTTGTAACTCTTTCCACTTATTCTTTCAGCCTGTCTCCAGGTTGGACCGGATCCAGTTTGCTCTTAGAACTAATCTTGGTAAGTGTATCTGGTTTTGAGTTAAACTGAATACTGCTAAGTGGTTATTGTGGTGTTAATGAACTCCTTGCTTTACAAGAAGTGGTGTGCTCCTGACTTACTTAAACGAGCTTGTTGACCAATGTTGTTTTCTCCGCTTCTCTAACTCTATTTCCTCTGTCCACCATTAGTAACAGTACTACCCTGCTTCTTTAGTACTATCCTCCCACATAGCCAGTAAAAGAAACATACTGATGCAGCCTGCTGCAGAATAAGCGTCTGCGTGTAGCTTACAGTTTGACTCTGTCTGACCAGCTTGGCCAAGAGGTGTTTGTAGGGCTATAGTGGCAAAGCAACTTGGCTATTTGCTTCATTTAGGTGACTGAAAATGATCATTGGAAGCGCCTGTTGTGAGGATAGATGTAGAGTGATCCTGACTGAATCAATGAAAAGCTGGCACATGGGCAAACACTCTTGCCATCCTCAATGCGAGGAAGCAAAGCCAGCATGAAGCGTGACCCATCTAAAGGAGACACTATTAGTAAGGAAAATCATCTGAAGTAGAAAACATTGGGAGGGGGAGAACAAAGAGAAACGAAGAATGTGTGAAGTATGGGAGGGAGACGGGTGAAAGGGTGTTCTTTTAGCCATGGTGCCCAGGAAGTTATATGTCTCCTTTTCCCCAGTGATGCGTAGTATCTTGACAACTGCTCCATGATGGAAGAAGCTAGGGTCTTCCAGCTGCTGGCTCAGTTAGAGGGAAGACAAGTCACCCAGGTAAGAGTCAGGAGTCCAACCAACTGACAGAAGGTGAACACAGACCCTCTCCAGATACCACAGCCTATTAACAGCTGGCAAGCATTTCCCCATCCCATGATAACGCATAATGCAGTGTCTGAAGTCCAACATGCAAGCATCAACAGGAACTAATTCAACCAATTGCATGACAATCATTCCACCATTCACTCAAAGGTAGCTAGTAGACTTTGTCCCTTTTATGAGTAAAGTAAAGTTGTGATAATGGTCTTTATAGTGATGAACATTTGTTGTGGATTGTGTGCAAGGTCATTGTCTCATGCCTGAACTTAAGACTACCCTCTCTCTTCTCTGTGCTGCCCATTCTGGATTTAAACTACTCCTTGGTGGTTGGCATTGGGAGTCCTGTGGTTTTTTGCATTTCCTATCATAAAATACTCATTCTGCTTGGCCTACCACTTTGAAATTAAAGTGACTTACACCAAAGCATTGCAGCTCTAGCGCCTGTACAAATTGCATATTACTAATTAACTTATTTTGAGCTGCTTTACCTGCAGACCATTAAGACTGGATTGGAACAGCAATGCAGAAGGAAGTGAAGTCAGTTGTCAGCTAAGATAAAAAGCACAATCAAAAATCTGTGGTCTCCAGATGGTATTCACTTCAGCATCGAGTGCCACCTTAATGAGATCTCAGGAACACTTCCCAGAAATTTTTACGGAAGCACAATCAGAAAGATGAATCCAAAGGACCAGAATTCCATTGAATCCTACCACTTGAATAGCTGAACCTTAGACCTGAACTTAACAAGGAGATACCCCCTAGTGTTAATGCACAATGGCCAGAATGCCAATTGTGGACCCAGGGCCTAAAATGCTTCCCTGAACTCTATACAAAAAATACTTATTCAGAACATGAGGAGGAGATGGATCGTGGACTCAGAGAGTGAAATAGTGATAGAGCAAATATGAAGGTTCATTGAAATAAGCATAGTGTCTCCTAACCTTCTGAGTCAGTGACCAGTGCCATGGCCATAATTAGAGGAGGATCTTCTTAAACCACTAACCAAACATTAACCACCCTTCTTAGGACTGACCAGGGAGCTATGCAGGCAGTGAATTTCCAAGGAAATCCAGCAGTGATCACCTAAGCACCACTGTTATACTCTTTGAAGGACTGTGATTCATGCAGTGTCTGCTCTATCCACGCACACCATACACAAACTAGGGCAACCCAGTCAGGATATGGGTAAGCATATGCTATTAACAGAAAAAGTTCATGAAGGAATTATTATGGGAGATGTTGATTACTATATGACTTGTCAATAAATCCAATAGATGGAATGAGTCTTCCTAAATGTTTTTTTAGAAACATCTATTAGCAAAAATGAATGAAAGCATACTCTGTGCTAGTACTTGAAAAGAACATTGAATGAAAAAAAAATCTCAAACGAATGAAAGCATACTATAGTATTCGAAAGGGACAGAAAATGAACAAAAACGTTTTTTACCACTATCTAAAATATGTATCAAAATGTGATTTTTCAATACTAAAATGGCAACAAACATCCAGTTACGTACAAGTAAAGTGGGTTCCATATTAATATATACGCCAACAAGGACACCTGTAAATACAATATATATATGTTTATGTTTGTTGAAATGGCCTCCAATATTATAACAACCACTTAACCTAAGTAAATAGTTGCTATGTTAAGACTCCAGATTATCAAATTTGTATAGAATTCACAGGATGCGATTGAGCTTCTTTTGCAGGACGGTTTTGAAGTCTTCTCTCTATGGGCAGTCAAGATTACTGCTACACATTTGCGCTAGGCTCTCACAGTAGAATGCTCTTATATAAAATAAATGACCCTAACTACTACAAAAGAGTACGCTTTAAGACAGTTAGAGATATTGTTTATATATGGTTCGAAATAGTATCTAAATGTTCCCTCCCTCCTATTCATACCAGCTTTCCGTTATGGGGAAATCCATCGCTTCCTGATATATTTCATGATAGTGTAGGGAAATCATGGGCTAACTGTGGGATTAGCCAGCTTGGGCATCTATATGACTTGAATGGCTTTCGAGCATTTAAAGATCTACAGATGTCATTCGGCCTTCACCAGCGGATGTTTTATAAATACCTACAGGTTAGAGATTTCCTTTAGAGGCGGAAGGGCATAAAAATACTTGAGAAATCTGATATGATGACATGCTTACACTCTGCTCCTCAGAAGCCAACTATTAGCAATGTCTATCAGATACTCTGCCAATATAGAACTCACAATATCCCAAAGCTAGCATCTAAATGGAGTAAATTACTTTAAAAGGATATTGCTTCTTCAGATATTGTAGATGCACTAAGTACTGTAGACGAGGCAGTACACTCTATTAGCTTAAAACTGCAACAATTTAGAACCATATGTATGTTATATTATACCCCTGACCGAATAATTCGCTGGACGTGGCACAAGGGAAGAGACATGGGGGAGAAGGGTACATGCCCCAAATGCAGGCTGGCTGCTGCAGATAGTTTACATATGTTCGCCACTTGCCCAGGATTGATTTTGTTCTGGAAAGAGCTGGGTCAGATAACTGCAGACTGTTTAGGCTTAGATCTTCAATTAACGGAGGGGGAAATCATGCTTGGATATAAACTGATACAAGATTTAGGTCTAAGATCTTTTTTCTCTAATATCATAGTTACTTCCCAACTTTGTATTGCGCCGGCATGGATATCTACAACACCTCCTAGGGTATCAGAGTGGTGGGCAATTCTGACAGAAATATATGAAAGAGAGATGGCTCTAGCTAAGACCAGAGGAATCCGCTCTGGGAAAAAATTCTTACGAATTTGGAGGGCCATAGATAAAGGCGTTTAAAAAGACTTAAAGATTACTATTCTATGGCTAGGGCCGTTCTTTCGATTTGATTTGTTCTTTTTATTTTGGTGGTAACTATGAAGATGCATCTGTTTATTCTGTTTACTCTTTTTATATATATCTGCCCTGTACTGTCAAGTAATTCAGCAATTACATTGCTATATATTTATTTATATAGCCTTAATATCGCTATAGCTCTTGTTTATTCCCTAAGATAAAATAAAGACTATATATTAAAAAAAGAATTCACAGAATGATGTGGAGAGGTTAGCAGCGTTTCAGTCTCATTCAGGAGTAGATCCATGAGACCATCTTTGGGACAATAATATAAAGAAGGACCCTTAGAGATGAGCAAAATGCATTAGACATATTAAAAATGGGAAAATTAGTTGTATTGTGCACAGAAGTACACCTAACCAAAGTGTGCAACACAACCTATTAAATTACACGTCACCACTAAGTGAAGCAATGGATATGTCAAGAATGGACTAAGTGATAAAAAATTGAAAAAGGCAACACACATGAAAAATAGTGTGTACGTACAATCATGTGACTCATGCCATGTGTATGATAATAAAATTCAGTTCACACCACAAAGTACCTTGGGATCAAGAGCTGTTACATATGATGGATACAACCAATTTTGCCAACTTTTTGGTATGTCTGATGCATTTCGGATTGTTTTTAAAAGAGCCCTTCTTTACATTTTTTCCTGAAGATTGTCTTGTAGATTTCCTCCTGAATGAGACTGAAGCGTCAACATCCTCTCCACATCAGCCTGTGTATTCTATATATATTTGAGAATCTGGACTCTTAACATGGAGACTGTTTACTTAGGTTGCGTGGTTGTCACACCATTATAGGCCATTAGGACATACATCGATATCATATTTACATATGTCCTGGTTGGTGTATATATTAATACATGACTCACTTTACTTTTACATAACTGGATTTTTAATGTAATTTTAGTTTTGAAAAATCATATATTGATACATAGTGTTAATATTGGTTCTCAATTTTTAGGTCTCGGGCCTAGCGTTGCAGTGCGCAGCCCTGCTCGCGCAGCCCAAGACCTCTTGTATGGGCTTTTGAAAGCAGACCACACGCTCGTGCGTGTGGTTTTGCTTTCGCCGGCTGCCATTGGTTTTAGCGTGGTTTTAAAAAAAAAGTAATGTACGCAATTGGGCAAAGGCGGGCGCATGTCCCGCCTTTGCTCCGCCCATTCCCATCGGTGGCTAGCACGCGCAGCAGCACGCGTTCGCCTCGCTGCCACGCTCCCTTTCCCCCCCGCTCCTCTGTGGTGCGCGCGCACCACTGGTTTCGATTCCCGCGTTGGTTTCGATTCCGTGCTTGTTTGAGGCAGAGAGTACCGTGGAAGATGTGCTTTTATCCCCAAAGGCCTAGTTATTTTAGGCTGGTGCGCCTTTCCTGCGTAAGTTATGCCACAATCGTCTATACTTCCTATGCACGCGCACTTTCCTCAAATAAAAGGCGGACAACTTGTATTCTCATCTCTCCGATATTGCCACGTGCGTTATTCTGGGGGCCTTTAGCTTGTACATCATGGTTTTCCCTGAATCCCGTTGTTTCTTTGTTTCGTTGGTTTGGGTGTACACTGTTTCAGACTACTCTAAATGACCTTGCATGCTTTTAAATACCTGGTGGCCGGATGGGGCAGCTGGTGTGACCTACGCACTGGCGACCAGCCAGCCAAGTCTTTCCCGTCCCCGCCAGGGACTATCCCCAGTTAGAAACATTTCTGATGTTGGATGAGATCCCAAGAGTTCACTCCTTTTGAGGAATGCAGTTGATGGTTGTGAGGGGAAGGCTTGTGACATGTGCCCGCTTCACGTGCCCCCTTCTTTGTGGGCGGGAGGGTATGCTTGCAGTTCTGCTGTTTCCAAGTGTTTACCCGCCACCACTCTCTGACACCTCTCTACCTCCCTCGTTTATGGCGTGGACGGCGCCCCCCTTCACCCCGCTGGCACGTTGAATTGGAAACCTGTCTCTTTTGCGTGTGTTTGTTTAAACTCAGGTCGGTGCCCCTCGCCCTGGGTCCATTTGAATGAGATGTAGGTTGTCCGTGTGCTGGAAACGAGCATAAAATAGTGTCAGTGCGCCATTCTAACACCCATATAAAATGATGCACAATAACACGTGCACTCATTCCTTGCGTCAGATAAGGCATAGCTCAGTGTCTGTTTATGTCTCAGTGTTTCACTCGTGTAATACCAGTCATTTCGTTTACCCTCGTTGAGCAAAAGTGCTGTGGTGCCAAAATAAGTTACATAATCCCATTTTGTGTGTGCGTTGGGGTGGGGCACGGAGTAAATGGATTTTGATTATTTCAAGTGATGACGTTTGGTGATAACGTATTTCATATCGGATAAACCTGTTGCTTTTGAATTCCACCTCAGGTTCCAGACTTCTACTGGACCTTTTATATTCACACAGTCAGTAATAAGTTGAATTGGATCTCCTCCCACCCACAGGCTACAGCCTTCCCTACTGCAGCACTCACTCACCTGTAGGATGACCTCATTTCACCGGTTATAGACACTTGGGCATTGGTGAAAAGGCTGTTGGTAACACCTGATCAGTACAGCTGCAAAGTGTCATTTTCGCAGATGTTTTACAGTGTGCATATTTTACATTTGTACAGTGGCAAGGCTGTTTGTCCTATCTGTCTTATATTGCAGGTTTCATAATTGTTTGGCCTTCGATTAAACCATTCCAAAAGCCCATTGTGTTGGTGATTGTATATAAAGTTGAGTCTAGCTGAATGCTCCGCACAGTGCCAATAGATTTTGTCTTAAACTTCTGACTAGGGCAAAGAGACTTCTGCATTCATGTGCTGCATTCCCCCACATTCACCTTCCGGATACCATATGATGGGATCCGCTGTAGATAAAATTAAGTGATGCTGACTGATGGAGAAAATTTCAGAGACAAACTTTGTCTATGCCAGACCTCTCAAATGGACCTCCCTCTTAGCGTCAATGGTTGGGAGCAATCTGTTGCATCCTTATCACATGTTTTCTGGTATGTGTGGCATTACCAAGAGCAGTCGAATGGGAAAATCACATGGGATTGACAGTCCAGTCCCTGTCTCCCTTCATCATCTGTATATTAGCAAGTCCAGTGTTGTTGGTGATGTAAAAAAAAAAATCCTCTTTGTTATTGGGATGGATAAATATGCCTTCCAAGCGGGTGGTCTTCAGAAAAGCAATGAAATTTAAAAAACGCCATTGACTGCAGAAATATGATTTGTATTTAGATTTACCCCATGCAAATTGCATATGTTAATTTGGGTCTCTGAGTAGAACAGTATGTCCGAAAATAGGCAGCCTTTGTGGGCTTGATGGTTCTCTGCCGTTGCTGATTATTCACTTATGTCTACATGTACATACAGCTATTTATAGGCCGGTTAAACTATTAAAGTACAATTCACCACTTGGTCTGGAGGGTCTTCACCTTCTATATTTTAAGGGTAGATTGAAATATTGATCTTCGTTTAGTAAGAAAACAGGAAAGAATTATATTCTTTCAGGGTTCACAAAATAATTATTTCCTGTTTTTAGGAGGCTATTCTTCTTGCTAAGCCTTCCTAAAAAAAAAAGTGTGTTCAGAGATGACTCAGAGAAACGACTGAGTAATGGTTGCCTTTCTAGTCTGGTGACTTGCAGCTCAACTGACAAAGAATGTCAACCATTACCAGCCCAATCCTTGGCTTTCCTGTTCTCCTGTATCGTTATTTTAAACCAATTTAAAAAAATAAATAATTTTTACATTTTATGGAGGGACCTGATAGTTGCTAGGCCACTTATTTTTTTTTCAGATGCACTTTTAATTTGATTTTTTTAATCTGATTTACTGCTCCATGATTAGAACAGCAAACAAAAATGAATAAAATGACTGCCGTCCGTCATATTGTATGAGGGTACATTTATCAATATAGCGGTCCAAAGTAGCTTCATGACACATAAGTACAAATGTGCCGTGATGTATGCTAATTGTCGCATTGTTTATATTTTCCAGTATTTTTGTGCTTATTCTGAACAATTTCGGCAAAAGCATTTGCTTTTATACAGATGCTACTAAACATTGGCAAAGGCATTGACAAAGCCAAAAATCAAAAGACAAGACCAATTTGTTTTGCCAATGCTTGTTTATTTTTTTAATGCATCTTATGTAGAAGCTGCAGAGTGTCTCAAGGTCGAGAACTAATCTGACGAAACTAATACCTAGGTTCTAACCAGTGTATTACTGTGATTGGGCCTGAGCGTCTTTGATAGATGATCTAATGTTCAGCAAGAGGCACCGGCCTCCAGTGAGGTACAATTGGGAAGACGTATTAAACAAGCATTTGCAATGCAATAGGTCTCGCATTTGCGCGAGTTTAAGCTATTGGCATTGTAAATGACAATGCCTTTTATTTATGTTTCAAAAACGAAAACAAAAATAAAGGCATTGTTATTTGCAATGTCAATAGCTCAAACTCAGCGTAAATGCGAGACCTATTGCATTGCAAATGCTTGTTTTTATTGTTCCTTAAATATATTCAATGTTTTTTTCAAGTACTAGCACAAAGTCGCTTTCATTCATTTAAAGCTTTATTGAGCATGCATTTGTCTAAAAAAAGAAATTTGCAAGATTCATTCCATCTATTGGATTTATTGACCAATCATATAGTAATCAAAACCATCCCTAATAATTCAGTCAGGGGTGTTTTTCTGTTAATACCGTCCATTTTTTTCTGTTAATAGCCTATCAATGCACACCAGCAGAAAACAATGAGTGTTAGACAGGTGGAGTTGGGGGAAATGTCAAGGTTAGCAAAGAGTAGTCTTGGCCAAGAGTACGATCGTGAACTGAAGTGAAACTATATTCCTGCACTCAAGTAGAAGCCTTATTGTGGATAAAAACAGAGCGATATACAAATAAAAAAAAGGTTTGCTGTGTGAAGCATATCCAGATGACTGAAACCACGGTGCCGGGGCAGGTAGGGAAGCAGTCCTCAGCTAAAATAGGTTCAACTGGAACCCCACAGTGTCCTATTTACCACCACAGGGATAAAGTCCATTTGAAGCATATTTAATGACAAAGATGTAGGTGACTAGCAAAAATAGACAGGTGGGGGTGGATGGCAAGAAAGACCATATCTGCACGGCAAAAGAAGCTTCAAGAATTCCCAGACACCCATGGTGCAAAGCAGCACATTTGTGAGATGAAGTTCAAGGAAGAATGAACATTGAAAGTACAAATATCCCAAAATTAAGAGGAAGCAAACCAGGAGGTTCACTGAAAGACAAAGTGGCTCCACCCCAAAATGCGTCCTTAGTTGGTATTCTGACTTTCGACTGTCATCTTCTCTTCAATGCTATTTATGATTCATAATTTGTCCTCAGGGCTGAGAAATGCCATTTGTTGTGTGCTTCTCATGCTATGAAACCCACAGGGCTCTGATATTGTCTGGTGAAATCTCTTTCTGTTTGAGATACAATTCTGTGTTTGCTAGAACCAGATTTTACTCCATTGTCAGGGTAGATGGCTTGCTACAATCCATTTATTGTAATCTAAGCTTGCCATTTCAAAATTCCACAATAGTTTGACAATCAATTAAATCCAATTGCAAATGAGGTTTGGAAAACAAACAAGCGTTGTAGTCGAAAAACTTTATATATCTTGTTTATGGAAAGCTCAGACTGTTGTGAAATGTAACTGTCTTTGAATGTAAATAATTAAAAACAATGAAAAGGACAGTGTTTCCTATGCAAGTGTCACTAAAATAACAGATAACTAAAATAACAGAACATATCACATTGCACCAACGAGATGCATGTGAATGAATGACACACAGTGGAGTGGAAGATCTTTGTAGCAGTTAAAGCAGCTTTTCCAGTTGTGAGATATCCTTTGTGTGGTCAAGGATCCGTATCCAGCTGAATCTTCAGAATCATGTCTGTAGTTGAAGCGATGGAACACTTGATGATTAACACAATGGGAATTAAACTCTCTGGAAATACAGGAGACAAATTAAAAAACAGCAAATAGATTTGAGTTACATAAACCCCGACCAATTTAAACCATTTCAGATAAGCTTCTAAGTTTTAATGTAACAGAATTGTAATATTTTCTGTTATAACTGGTGTCTCTATTACATAACTCAGTGGCAGGGGAACAGCCTTTACAACACTCCCTTTACCACATATATATAACATATATATTATAGTTAGGACCAATTTTCCATAGGAAGAACTTTTTCTCCTTTGCCAATAACTTTGGCGTCCTTTGACGGATTCTCATAGAATTTTCAAAACTAATTTGCCACTCACTTCTGCAGCTGAGTTGAAACTTTTGGGGTGATCTGTCAAGCGGGGGCCGAGAAAAAGGGGGGTCCCAAAACACATTTTCCCAATGTTAATTTCCATAGGAAACTTTAGACACAGCTGCAGCCGAACTGCTGAACAGAATTGCACCAAATTTGGCAGAAAGGTAGCTGTTGGTCCAGAATGCTCCCTTTTCTTGTTAAATGGTGTAAATCCATTCAGTAGTTTCTGAGTTCTTTAAAGAAATTTACAGTTGTATATATAGGGATGCGGTGGATCCGTGACCCCTACCGTTCTCGTGCTGAGATATGATTGGCTGTCAACACTTTAAACCAGAAAGTGATGGCAGCCATCTTGTGACGCGGTTGAATCGAGTCACAGAAAAAAACATTAAAAAAAAGAAAAGGGGGCAGGGTAGAAACACCCTGACCCCCTAGGCCCATTGAGGGGGTCCCACAGGGACCCTGCAGAGGCAAAAACGCATTTATTTAAAAAAGTTTCAGTGGGAGTTGCGCTGGATCCGCGAATCCTGCAGATTTTTTTTAATGAAGAGCGGACTCCCGCGCTTCGTTTTGAATCAGCCCCCGGGTTTTAGGTCCCGGGGCATGTCTACAGTATGTAGGAGGGGAGCACACGGGGCCCCCCTCCTAGAAGCCATAAAGCCCAGGGACCGTCACCTCCCCGGGGCATACTAATTCGCATACTAATTCAAGTATGCCCTGGTGACCGCCACCTCCCCAGGGAAAATGTTAGATGGATGCGGGTAGACCCATGCACCAACTGCAGCTCCGGGGACCACCACCTCCCCGGGGCAAAATATGACAACTGGGAGGGGCCCACGCACCGCCCCCCCCAGCCCCGGTGACCACCACCTCACTCCGGCACACCTGAAGCCCTGGGGACCGTCACCTCCCTGGGGCGATTGGTGAAAATTACAGTGGGGGGACCACCATCTTCCTGGGACTGTATGCTGTAATGAAGGGAGGCCACGCGGCCCCCCCTCCTGGAGCCAACCGGGCCCTGGGGACCACCACCCCTCAGGCCATGGCCGGCTCCAATAAGTCCTGCGATGCTCACCCCCGGGACATTGCAGTTTGAGGGGGCGTCTTCCACCAAGCCATAGCAAACACTGCTCTGCTTCGAGTAAGCGAGGGCATGTAAAATGCTCTTGCTTACTCAAAGCAGAGCAAAGTTGCTTTTGGACAGAGGAACCTGCATGTTCAGCAGCTCCCTCTATCCAAAAGCAATGCTGGCTCCCGCAGGAGGAGGTGAGCCGCAGGGACCGCGGGGGCTTCAGACTCCCACCACGGTCCCCAACGTTAAAAAACTGGGTGCCCTGGGTGGGACCAGGGCACCCAGTACTTTGGGTAGGCCCCGGGGGATGTCACCAGTGACGTGACTGACCATGTCATGAGTGATGTAATAAGTGGGGTCATAAGCAGTGCATTGCGGGGGGTGCAAGTTATAGTTAGCTCAGCTAACTATAACTGCTGGATTTCACTGGTTTTGTATGAATGAGCCTAACAACCCTGTAACCTTTGTTTTTTTCAGTGAATATATATATATATATATATATATATATATATATGAAAACAACACTGAGGCCCATTTCTGAAGTTGCAGCTTTATTAAACAAAGGCGCAGCAGCACATCATGCTTCCTTAGTCCTTACGCGTTTCAGCGTTAGCCTTGATCACAGGTGGAAACAGGTTTGCAAAGTGCGTCGTGCGTGCTTATTTTTAAAAAAATCATTAGGTCACATGACAAGCAGAACTTCATCTCCCATAGTGCATTTCAAAGTCATTATTTACATTTTCACTGGGTAGTCCTTATTTCATTATTATTACTTGATTATACTTGCCACTTTTTTGAAATGCACCGGTGTTGGAATCAAATCCAGATGGAAAAAGTCATGTAATTTCAATTGTCCGCGTGGTGCTGGATTCCCATGACTGCCTTGAAACAAAGTGCATCTTTCAGAACGATCAGCGCAGGACATCCTCCTCGCCGAATCCCTTCCTCAGCTCACACATTTTCGCTATATTAGCATTGCCTCAGTAGGCTTGTGTGAGCGAATGGGTCATGCTCCAGATTAAGTTGCAACAAAACATCCTCCGATCATAGGTGCCCCCGACCCTACAGGGCGGCCTCATACAATGGGCACGGAGAAGCCCATCAACTCACTTCCATGAAAACAACACTGAGGCCCATTTCTGAAGTTGCAGCTTTATTAAACAAAGCGCAGCAGCACATCATGCTTCCTTAGTCCTTACGCGTTTCGGCGTTAGCCTTGATCACAGGTGGAAACAGGTTTGCAAAGTGCGTTGTGCGTGCTTATTTTTAAAAAATCATTAGGTCACATGACAAGCAGAACTTCATCTCCCATAGTGCATTTCAAAGTCATTATTTACATTTTCACTGGGTAGTCCTTATTTCATTATTATTACTTGATTATACTTGCCACTTTTTTGAAATGCACCGGTGTTGGAATCAAATCCAGATGGAAAAAGTCATGTAATTTCAATTGTCCGCGTGGTGCTGGATTCCCATGACTGCCTTGAAACAAAGTGCATCTTTCAGAACGATCAGCGCAGGACATCCTCCTCGCCGAATCCCTTCCTCAGCTCACACATTTTCGCTATATTAGCATTGCCTCAGTAGGCTTGTGTGAGCGAGTGGGTCATGCTCCAGATTAAGTTGCAACGAAACATCCTCCGATCATAGGAGCCCCCGACCCTACAGGGCGGCCTCATACAATGGGCACGGAGAAGCCCATCAACTCACTTCCATGAAAACAACACTGAGGCCCATTTCTGAAGTTGCAGCTTTATTAAACAAAGGCGCAGCAGCACATCATGCTTCCTTAGTCTTTACGCGTTTCGGCGTTAGCCTTGATCACAGGTGGAAACAGGTTTGCAAAGTGCGTCGTGCGTGCTTATTTTAAAAAAAAATCATTAGGTCACATGACAAGCAGAACTTCATCTCCCATAGTGCATTTCAAAGTCATTATTTACATTTTCACTGGGTAGTCCTTATTTCATTATTATTACTTGATTATACTTGCCACTTTTTGAAATGCACCGGTGTTGGAATCAAATCCAGATGGAAAAAGTCATGTAATTTCAATTGTCCGCGTGGTGCTGGATTCCCATGACTGCCTTGAAACAAAGTGCATCTTTCAGAACGATCAGCGCAGGACATCCTCCTCGCCGAATCCCTTCCTCAGCTCACACATTTTCGCTATATTAGCATTGCCTCAGTAGGCTTGTGTGAGCGAGTGGGTCATGCTCCAGATTAAGTTGCAACAAAACATCCTCCGATCATAGGAGCCCCCGACCCTACAGGGCGGCCTCATACAATGGGCACGGAGAAGCCCATCAACTCACTTCCATGAAAACAACACTGAGGCCCATTTCTGAAGTTGCAGCTTTATTAACCCCTTCGCTGCTAGGCCTTTTCCCCTCCTGTGCTAAGCCTTTTTTTGGCTATGTGGGGTAGTGCGCGCTTAGGCCCCTGTAACTTTTTGACCACATAAGGGTATCCATGCCAAATTTGCGTCCTTTTTTTCTAACATCATGGGGATTGTAAAGGTACCCAGGGTTTGTGGATTCCCCTGGAGGGGACCCAGAAATTAGTCAAAATACAGCAAAAGTTTGGTTTTTTTGGAAAAAGGCAAAAAAGGGCTACAGATGAAAGCGTCTTGATTTTTCCCTGCAAATGGCATCAAAAAGGGGTTGTGGGGATGAAATCACCATCTTCCCAGCTTTCAGGGACAAGCAGACTTTTGTCAGAAAACCAACTTTTTTACACAGTTTTGGCATTTTTCTGGGACATAGCCTATTTTTGCTATTTTTGTGCTTTCAACCTCCTTCCAGTTAATGGTAGAAATGGGTATGAAACCAATAATGGATCCTGGAAAGCCATACATTTATGAAAAGTAGACAAAATTCTGAATTCAGCAAGGGGTCATTTGTGTAGATCCTTAAAGTTTTCCTTATAGAAACTAACAGTTAAATAAAGGAAAAATTGAAAATTAGTTGAAAAAAACAGCCATTTGTGTCAACGTTTTCACCTGTAACTTCTTCTAATTATGACAGCTATTTGAAGGCAATATACCGTTATATCCGCTGGACCTTTCTGGTTGTGGGGATATATAGGACTTGTAGGTTCACCAAGAACCCGACGTACCCAGAGCCAATAATTGAGCAACATCTTGTAATGATTTTTTTTTAAGTACCGGGTATATAGCAATTATTTTGGGAAAATGTATACATGGAAAAATAGTTATGAAAGACACCTATGTATTTCTGAAATGGGAACAAAATGTAGATTTTAGAAACAGTAGATATTTGCACATTTCCGAAATTGGGAGTACCCATACTAGCATGAGAAATATAGGTCATTTTTCAAAATGACTTATTTTTACACATTGTCTTTCATTTGGAAGGCAGAAATGCATCGAAAGTCAATAGGTAATAACAGTTGCTCTACAATTCTGTGTTACCCTAAGTCTCCCGATAAAAATGGTACCTCACTTGTGTGGGTAGCCCTTGTGCCCACAACAGGAAATGGCTCAAAATGCAACGTGGACGTACCACATTTTCACAATGAAAAATTACCCTTTTTTGCAAAGTGCCTAGGTGTAGTTTTTGAACCCTAGCTCTGCCGGCACCTAGGGAAACCTAGCAAACCTATACATTTTTGAAAACTAGACACCCAGGGGAATCCAGGATGGGGTGACTTGACTGCCTCCCACCAGGTTCTGTTACCCAGAATCCCTTGCAAACATAAAAATTGTCAAAAAACCACATTTTCCCCACATTTCTGTGGGGGAAAGTTCTGGAATCTGCGTGGATCCACAAATTTCCACCCACCCCGCGTTCCCCAAAGTCTTACGAGAAAAATGGTACCTCACTTGTGTGGGTCGGCCTAGTGCCTGCGACAGGAAACGGCGCAAAACGCAACGTGGTCACACCTCAATTTCGCAGTGAAAAATGACCCTTTTTTGGCAAAGTGCCTAGCTGTAGTTTTTGAACCCTAGCTCTGCCGGCACCTAGGGAAACCTAGCAAACCTATACATTTTTGAAAACTAGACACCCAGGGGAATCCAGGATGGGGTGACTTGACTGCCTCCCACCAGGTTCTGTTACCCAGAATCCCTTGCAAACATAAAAAATTGTCAAAAAAACCACATTTTCCCCACATTTCTGTGGTGGAAAGTTCTGGAATCTGCGTGGATCCACAAATTTCCACCCACCCCGCGTTCCCCAAAGTCTTACGAGAAAAATGGTACCTCACTTGTGTGGGTCGGCCTAGTGCCTGCGACAGGAAACGGCGCAAAACGCAACGCGGTCACACCTCAATTTCGCAGTGAAAAATGACCCTTTTTGGCAAAGTGCCTAGCTGTAGTTTTTGAACCCTAGCTCTGCCGGCACCTAGGGAAACTTAGCAAACCTATAAATGTTTGAAAACTAGACACCCAGGGGAATCCAGGATGGGGTGACTTGACTGCCTCCCACCAGGTTCTGTTACCCAGAATCCCTTGCAAACATAAAACATTGTCAAAAAAAACACATTTTCCCCACATTTCTGTGGCGGAAAGTTCTGGAATCTGCGTGGATCCACAAATTTCCACCCACCTCGCGTTCCCCAAAGTCTTACGAGAAAAATGGTACATCACTTGTGTGGGTCGGCCTAGTGCCTGCAACAGGAAACGGTGCAAAACGCAACGCGGTCACACCTCAATTTCGCAGTGAAAAATGACCCTTTTTTGGCAAAGTGCCTAGCTGTAGTTTGTGAACCCTAGCTCTGCCGGCACCTAGGGAAACCTAGCAAACCTATACATTTTTGAAAACTAGACACCCAGGGGAATCCAGGATGGGGTGACTTGACTGCCTCCCACCAGGTTCTGTTACCCAGAATCCCTTGCAAACATAAGAAAATTGTCCAAAAAACCACATTTTCCCCACATTTCTGTGGTGGAAAGTTCTGGAATGTGCGTGGATCCACAAATTTCCACCCACCCCGCGTTCCCCAAAGTCTTACGAGAAAAATGGTACCTCACTTGTGTGGGTCGGCCTAATGCCTGCGACAGGAAACGGCGCAAAACGCAACGCGGTCACACCTCAATTTCGCAGTGAAAAATGACCCTTTTTGGCAAAGTGCCTAGCTGTAGTTTTTGAACCCTACCTCTGCCGGCACCTAGGGAAACCTAGCAAACCTATACATTTTTGAAAACTAGACACCCAGGGGAATCCAGGATGGGGTGACTTGACTGCCTCCCACCAGGTTCTGTTACCCAGAATCCCTTGCAAACATAAAAAATTGTCAAAAAAACACATTTTCCCCACATTTCTGTGGTGGAAAGTTCTGGAATCTGCGTGGATCCACAAATTTCCACCCACCCCGCGTTCCCCAAAGTCTTATGAGAAAAATGGTACCTCACTTGTGTGGGTCGGCCTAGTGCCTGCGACAGGAAACGGCGCAAAACACAACGTGGTCACACCTCAATTTCGCAGTGAAAAATGACCCTTTTTGGCAAAGTGCCTAGCTGTAGTTTTTGAACCCTAGCTCTGCCGGCACCTAGGGAAACCTAGCAAACCTATACATTTTTGAAAACTAGACACCCAGGGGAATCCAGGATGGGGTGACTTGACTGCCTCCCATCAGGTTCTGTTACCCAGAATCCCTTGCAAACATAAAAAATTGTCCAAAAAACCACATTTTCCCCACATTTCTGTGGTGGAAAGTTCTGGAATCTGCGTGGATCCACAAATTTCCACCCACCCCGCGTTCCCCAAAGTCTTACGAGAAAAATGGTACCTCACTTGTGTGGGTCGGCCAAGTGCCTGCGACAGGAAACGGCGCAAAACGCAACGCGGTCACACCTCAATTTCGCAGTGAAAAATGACCCTTTTTGGCAAAGTGCCTAGCTGTAGTTTTTGAACCCTACCTCTGCCGGCACCTAGGGAAACCTAGCAAACCTATACATTTTTGAAAACTAGACACCCAGGGGAATCCAGGATGGGGTGACTTGACTGCCTCCCACCAGGTTCTGTTACCCAGAATCCCTTGCAAACATAAAAAATTGTCCAAAAAAACACATTTTCCCCACATTTCTGTGGTGGAAAGTTCTGGAATCTGCGTGGATCCACAAATTTCCACCCACCCCGCGTTTCCCAAAGTCTTACGAGAAAAATGGTACCTCACTTGTGTGGGTCGGCCTAGTGCCTGCGACAGGAAACGGCGCAAAACGCAACGTGGTCACACCTCAATTTCGCAGTGAAAAATGACCCTTTTTGGCAAAGTGCCTTGCTGTAGTTTTTAAACCCTACCTCTGCCGGCACCTAGGGAAACCTAGCAAACCTATACATTTTTGAAAACTAGACACCCAGGGGAATCCAGGATGGGGTGACTTGACTGCCTCCCACCAGGTTCTGTTACCCAGAATCCCTTGCAAACATAAAAAGTGTCCAAAAAACACATTTTCCACACATTTCTGTGGTGGAAAGTTCTGGAATCTGCGTGGATCCACAAATTTCCACCCACCCCGCGTTCCCCAAAGTCTTACGAGAAAAATGGTACCTCACTTGTGTGGGTCGGCCTAGTGCCTGCGACAGGAAACGGCGCAAAACGCAACGCGGTCACACCTCAATTTCGCAGTGAAAAATGACCCTTTTTGGCAAAGTGCCTAGCTGTAGTTTTTGAACCCTACCTCTGCCGGCACCTAGGGAAACCTAGCAAACCTATACATTTTTGAAAACTAGACACCCAGGGGAATCCAGGATGGGGTGACTTGACTGCCTCCCACCAGGTTCTGTTACCCAGAATCCCTTGCAAACATAAAAATTGTCAAAAAAACACATTTTCCCCACATTTCTGTGGTGGAAAGTTCTGGAATCTGCGTGGATCCACAAATTTCCACCCACCCCGCGTTCCCCAAAGTCTTACGAGAAAAATGGTACCTCACTTGTGTGGGTCGGCCTAGTGCCTGCGACAGGAAACGGCGCAAAACGCAACGTGGTCACACCTCAATTTCGCAGTGAAAAATGACCCTTTTTTGGCAAAGTGCCTTGCTGTAGTTTTTGAACCCTACCTCTGCCGGCACCTAGGGAAACCTAGCAAACCTATACATTTTTGAAAACTAGACACCCAGGGGAATCCAGGATGGGGTGACTTGACTGCCTCCCACCAGGTTCTGTTACCCAGAATCCCTTGCAAACATAAAAAGTGTCCAAAAAACACATTTTCCACACATTTCTGTGGTGGAAAGTTCTGGAATCTGCGTGGATCCACAAATTTCCACCCACCCCGCGTTCCCCAAAGTCTTACGAGAAAAATGGTACCTCACTTGTGTGGGTCGGCCTAGTGCCTGCGACAGGAAACGGCGCAAAACGCAACGTGGTCACACCTCAATTTCGCAGTGAAAAATGACCCTTTTTGGCAAAGTGCCTAGCTGTAGTTTGTGAACCCTACCTCTGCCGGCACCTAGGGAAACCTAGCAAACCTATACATTTTTGAAAACTAGACACCCAGGGGAATCCAGGATGGGGTGACTTGACTGCCTCCCACCAGGTTCTGTTACCCAGAATCCCTTGCAAACATAAAACATTGTCCAAAAAACACATTTTCCACACATTTCTGTGGTGGAAAGTTCTGGAATCTGCGTGGATCCACAAATTTCCACCCACCCCGCATTCCCCAAAGTCTTACGAGAAAAATGGTACCTCACTTGTGTGGGTCGGCCTAGTGCCTGCGACAGGAAACGGCGCAAACGCAACGCGGTCACACCTCAATTTCGCAGTGAAAAATGACCCTTTTTGGCAAAGTGCCTAGCTGTAGTTTTTGAACCCTACCTCTGCCGGCACCAAGGGAAACCTAGCAAACCTATACATTTTTGAAAACTAGACACCCAGGGGAATCCAGGATGGGGTGACTTGACTGCCTCCCACCAGGTTCTGTTACCCAGAATCCCTTGCAAACATAAAAATTGTCAACAAAAACACATTTTCCCCACATTTCTGTGGTGGAAAGTTCTGGAATCTGCGTGGATCCACAAATTTCCACCCACCCCGCGTTCCCCAAAGTCTTACGAGAAAAATGGTACCTCACTTGTGTGGGTCGGCCTAGTGCCTGCGACAGGAAACGGCACAAAACGCAACGTGGTCACACCTCAATTTCGCAGTGAAAAATGACCCTTTTTTGGCAAAGTGCCTAGCTGTAGTTTTTGAACCCTACCTCTGCCGGCACCTAGGGAAACCTAGCAAACCTATACATTTTTGAAAACTAGACACCCAGGGGAATCCAGGATGGGGTGACTTGACTGCCTCCCACCAGGTTCTGTTACCCAGAATCCCTTGCAAACATAAAAATTGTCCAAAAACCACATTTTCCCCACATTTCTGTGGTGGAAAGTTCTGGAATCTGCGTGGATCCACAAATTTCCACCCACCCGCGTTCCCCAAAGTCTTACGAGAAAAATGGTACCTCACTTGTGTGGGTCGGCCTAGTGCCTGCGACAGGAAACGGCGCAAACGCAACGCGGTCACACCTCAATTTCGCAGTGAAAAATGACCCTTTTTGGCAAAGTGCCTAGCTGTAGTTTTTGAACCCTACCTCTGCCGGCACCTAGGAAACCTAGCAAACCTATACATTTTTGAAAACTAGACACCCAGGGGAATCCAGGATGGGGTGACTTGACTGCCTCCCACCAGGTTCTGTTACCCAGAATCCCTTGCAAACATAAAAATTGTCCAAAAAACACATTTTCCCCACATTTCTGTGGTGGAAAGTTCTGGAATCTGCGTGGATCCACAAATTTCCACCCACCCGCGTTCCCCAAAGTCTTCCGAGAAAAATGGTACCTCACTTGTGTGGGATCGGCCTAGTGCCTGCAACAGGAAACGGCGCAAAACACAACGTGGTCACACCTCAATTTCGCAGTGAAAAATGACCCTTTTTGGCAAAGTGCCTTGCTGTAGTTTTTGAACCCTACCTCTGCCGGCACCTAGGGAAACCTAGCAAACCTATACATTTTTGAAAACTAGACACCCAGGGAATCCAGGATGGGGTGACTTGACTGCCTCCCACCAGGTTCTGTTACCCAGAATCCCTTGCAAACATAAAAATTGTAAAAAACCACATTTTCCCCACATTTCTGTGGTGGAAAGTTCTGGAATCTGCGTGGATCCACAAATTTCCACCCACCCCGCGTTCCCCAAAGTCTTACGAGAAAAATGGTACCTCACTTGTGTGGGTCGGCCTAGTGCCTGCAACAGGAAACGGTGCAAAACGCAACGCGGTCACACCTCAATTTCGCAGTGAAAAATGACCCTTTTTGGCAAAGTGCCTAGCTGTAGTTTTGAACCCTAGCTCTGCCGGCACCTAGGGAAACCTAGCAAACCTATACATTTTTGAAAACTAGACACCCAGGGAATCCAGGATGGGGTGACTTGACTGCCTCCCACCAGGTTCTGTTACCCAGAATCCCTTGCAAACATAAAAATTGTCCAAAAACCACATTTTCCCCACATTTCTGTGGTGGAAAGTTCTGGAATGTGCGTGGATCCACAAATTTCCACCCACCCCGCGTTCCCCAAAGTCTTACGAGAAAAATGGTACCTCACTTGTGTGGGTCGGCCTAATGCCTGCGACAGGAAACGGCGCAAACGCAACGCGGTCACACCTCAATTTCGCAGTGAAAAATGACCCTTTTTGGCAAAGTGCCTAGCTGTAGTTTTTGAACCCTACCTCTGCCGGCACCTAGGGAAACCTAGCAAACCTATACATTTTTGAAAACTAGACACCCAGGGGAATCCAGGATGGGGTGACTTGACTGCCTCCCACCAGGTTCTGTACTTGGGCCTCCCACACAAGTGAGGCACCATTTTTATCGGGAGACCTGGGGGAACGCTGGGTGGTAGGAAATTTGTGTGAGGCCAGTGATGCCACACTTTCCCACACACAAATGTGTGAAAAAGTGATTTGTTCAGCTAAAAGTGAGGTTTGCAGGGGATTCTGGGTAAGGAAACGTTGGGGGATCCACGCAAGCCATACCTCCCTGGAAGCCCCCGGGTGTCTACTTTTCAGAAATTTGTGGGTTTGGTAGGTTTCCCTAGATGGCCGCCGAGCACAGGGCCAAAAACCCAGGTGACCCCCCTTGCAAAACCAGGTGGTTTTGTGAAAGGCCATTTTGAGGTCGCCTCACTACGTTGTGGGCCCTTGCCTGTCGCGGGTACTTGGGCCTCCCACACAAGTGAGGCACCATTTTTATCGGGAGACCTGGTTGAACGCTGGGTGGGAGGAAATTTGTGTGAGGCCAGTGATGCCACACTTTCCCACACAAAAATGTGTGAAAAAAGTGATTTTTTCAGCTAAAAGTGAGGTTTGCAGGGGATTCTGGGTAAGGAAACGTTGGGGGATCCACGCAAGCCATACCTCCCTGGAAGCCCCCGGGTGTCTACTTTTCAGAAATGTGTGGGTTTGGTAGGTTTCCCTAGATGGCCGCCGAGCACAGGGTCAAAAACCCAGGTGACCCCCTTGCAAAACCAGGTGGTTTTGTGAAAGGCCATTTTGAGGTCGCCTCACTACGTTGTGGGCCCTTGCCTGTCGCGGGTACTTGGGCCTCCCACACAAGTGAGGCACCATTTTTATCGGGAGACCTGGGGAACGCTGGGTGGTAGGAAATTTGTGTGAGGCCAGTGATGCCACACTTTCCCACACAAAAATGTGTGAAAAAAGTGATTTTTCAGCTAAAAGTGAGGTTTGCAGGGGATTCTGAGTAAGGAAACGTTGGGGGATCCACGCAAGCCATACCTCCCTGGAAGCCCCCGGGTGTCTACTTTTCAGAAATGTGTGGGTTTGGTAGGTTTCCCTAGATGGCCGCCGAGCACAGGGCCAAAACCCAGGTGACCCCCTTGCAAAACCAGGTGGTTTTGTGAAAGGCCATTTTGAGGTCGCCTCACTACGTTGTGGGCCCTTGCCTGTCGCGGGTACTTGGGCCTCCCACACAAGTGAGGCACCATTTTTATCGGGAGACCTGGGGGAACGCTGGGTGGTAGGAAATTTGTGTGAGGCCAGTGATGCCACACTTTCCCACACAAAAATGTGTGAAAAAGTGATTTTTTCAGCTAAAAGTGAGGTTTGCAGGGGATTCTGGGTAAGGAAACGTTGGGGGATCCACGCAAGCCATACCTCCCTGGAAGCCCCCGGGTGTCTACTTTTCAGAAATGTGTGGGTTTGGTAGGTTTCCCTAGATGGCCGCCGAGCACAGGACCAAAAACCCAGGTGACCCCCCTTGCAAAACCAGGTGGTTTTGAGATAGGCAATTTTGAGGTCGCCTCACTACGTTGTGGGCCCTTGCCTGTCGCGGGTACTTGGGCCTCCCACACAAGTGAGGCACCATTTTTATCGGGAGACCTGGGGGAACGCTGGGTGGTAGGAAATTTGTGTGAGGCCAGTGATGCCACACTTTCCCACAAAAAATGTGTGAAAAAGTGATTTTTCAGCTAAAAGTGAGGTTTGCAGGGGATTCTGGGTAAGGAAACGTTGGGGGATCCACGCAAGCCATACCTCCCTGGAAGCCCCGGGTGTCTACTTTTCAGAAATGTGTGGGTTTGGTAGGTTTCCCTAGATGGCCGCCGAGCACAGGGCCAAAAACCCAGGTGACCCCCTTGCAAAACCAGGTGGTTTTGTGAAAGGCCATTTTGAGGTCGCCTCACTACGTTGTGGGCCCTTGCCTGTCGCGGGTACTTGGGCCTCCCACACAAGTGAGGCACCATTTTTATCAGGAGACCTGGGTGAACGCTGGGTGGTAGAAAATTTGTGTGAGGCCAGTGATGCCACACTTTCCCACACAAAAATGTGTGAAAAAAGTGATTTTTTCAGCTAAAAGTGAGGTTTGCAGGGGATTCTGGGTAAGGAAACATTGGGGGATCCACGCAAGCCATACCTCCCTGGAAGCCCCCGGGTGTCTACTTTTCAGAAATGTGTGGGTTTGGTAGGTTTCCTATGTGGCCGCCGAGCCCGGGCCAAAACCCAGGTGACCCCCTTGCAAAACCAGGTCATAATGAGATAATGTGTTGTTTATTTCTGCAGCGTGAAAATTTTGGCACAATATTGCAAGGAAAATGTGACAGACATTTTGAGGTTTGCAGGACATTGTGGGTACCATAACTTGTTGGGATCTACAAGAGAGATATCACCATGTACTCCCATGGGTGTTTCGTTTACGACAATATCTACAGTTGGTAGGTTATTCTTAGACGGAATGTACACCTTGGCAGACAGACTAAAAAGACAAAGATTACTGCACAGCCATCTATTCCTCAAGCACACACACATACTGGTTGGATTTGGCACGAGGGCAAGTGATGGTTCAGTATATACAATTTTATTAACAAGAGATTTCACAAAAATGAAATGCACTGTCAATAATTGAAAGGACAAAAACGGAACCAGTGACTCGCAGCTCGTGAGCTGTAAAGCCACGTCAAGGCCCCAACCGCTTTACAGGCCATTCACACACCTTTCATACGTGATACACACAAGACCATTCACACCCCCAGGCACGAAACAAACACATTACAACATTCACAAAAAGGGACAAGGTACACCCTGCTTGAGAATGACAAAAAAAAATATTACTGCACAGCCATCTAATCCTCAAGCACACACACACACACTGGTTGGATTTGGCACGAGGGTGAGTGATGGTTCAGTATATACAATTGTATTAACAAGTGATTTCACAAAAATGAAATGCACTGTTAATAATTGAAAGGACGAGAAACTGAACCATTGACTCACAGCTCGTGAGCTGTAAAGCCACGACAAGGCACCAACCTCTTTACAGGCCATTCATACACCTTTCATACGTGTGACAAATACAAAACCATTCACACCACCAGCCGCGGGCCCATCACATTACAACACTCACACCAGCAGACAGCGCCATTCAAGGGCCCATCACTTTCACACGCCCACATTCCTAACACAGCAGTGGAGTGTCGCTCGGCTAGCAGTGTGTGTAGTGACCAGCAGCAAGTCACTACTCACACACTGCCAGCCGAGCGCCAGTCCACGCACACCGCCAGCCAAGCGCCACTCCACGCACACCGCCAGCCAAGCGCCACTCCACGCACACCGCCAGCCAAGCGCCACTCCACGCACACCACCAGCCTAGCGCCACTCCACGCACACCGCCAGCCTAGCACCACTCCACGCACACCACCAGCCTAGCGCCACTCCACGCACACCGCCAGCCTAGCGCCACTCGACACACACCGCCAGCCTAGCACCACTCGACACACACCGCCAGCCAAGAGCCACTCCCGCACACTGCCAGCCAAGCGCCACTCCACGCACACCGCCAGCCAAGCACCAGCCTACACACACCACCATCACATTTAGGATTTTTTATACAAAAAGAAAACACAAACAAATTGCAAATAGATACAAATCTACTAACACAAAATCAGAAACATTGCACTAATGCCAACCTTGAAACAGAACAACAATTCTTAAACATTACAGACCAGGCAGTTCACTTTACCACTCATGGTTGCTCCCAATAATTCTTTTGCTTGTGGTACGCTCTATAACAAGCAGGCACACACAGCCCAGGGTTAGAAGGACACTCAGGGCAGTACATACGAGTCTCCTTCCGCGTACCTCTTCGCCAACAGACTCTACATCTCCTAGTGGGAAAGTCTTTTGAGAGTGTAGGAGGAATGTGATCAGGAAAGTGGCGCTCTTTCAATCGAGCCACATCCTCCACCACTCCAACTCTAGGAACACTTGCCTGTTCCACAACAACAAGGCTGCCTATGACAGACTCCTGAAACTGAACAAAAGTCAACTTTGACGCAGGAGAACACTCCTTGAACACAACAAAAGCATTGAAAGTTGCTAAATTGAAGAGATGGATGGCCAACTTCTTATACCAAATGTAAGACTTACGAATAGCAGTGTAAGGTTCCAACCTCTGATCTACTCTATCAACACCACCCATGTGCTTATTGTAGTCTAAAATGCACACAGGTTTGCGCACTTCAGCAATCTGACCCCAAACAGCCACAGGTGAAGTACTCTCATCATGGATGGTAGTCAGCATGTACACATCCCTCCTGTCCACAAATTTCACAGCTAGCAGTTCCTCACTACGCAAGGCACTGCACTGTCCCCTCTGAAGTTTTTGCAAACAAGCTCTTTTGGATAACCTTTACGGTTAGAGCGGATTGTGCCACAAGCAAAAGTGTCCACTTTGAACAATTCCTTAAACAATTGCACAGCAGTGTAGAAGTTATCAAGGTACAAATGGTGGCCTCTGTTAAACAGTCCTCTAGCAAGTTCCCACACAATTTTCTCTGAAACTCCTACTAAAGTGGACGGACAACCAGGGGGTCAATAGTGGAATCCCTACCAGTGTACACACGCAAATTAAAAACATATCCTGTCCTACTCTCAGACAACATATACAGCTTAATTCCATAGCGTGCCCTCTTGCTAGGAATGTACTGCCTAAAAACCAAACGGCCCTTGAACAGCACCAAAGACTCATCAATAGATATTTCTTTCCCTGGAGTATAGATCTCTGAAAATCGATCTACAAAGTGATCAAGAACAGGCCGAATCTTAAAAGACGGTCACATTCAGGGTGATCTCGTGGCAACGCCAAACCATTATCAACAAAATGCAGCATCCGAAGCAAAAGTAAATACCGATCACGAGTCATAACTGCAGGAAATATGGCCGTTGCCATCAAGGGACTGGTAGACCAATATGAACCCATGGACGGCTTCCTTATCAAACCCATCAAAAAGTCAAGCCCAAAAACTTCTTCATCTCTTCCAGATTTGTGGGACTCCACCGGGTAGCTCTAGAATGGGGCCTAAGTCTGGCACTGTTGTCCCTCAAAAACTGTTCAGCATACAAATTAGTCTGCTCAACATCTCACCCATCATCCATAAACAACTGAAAATACTGTATAGGCAAATAATGTTCACAATCCACTCTACACCCTGCATAACCACTAAAGGCAGGCAACACCGGCTGCACCATGTTTGGATCAACCCAGAGTCCAGCACTTCCAGTAGGAAGCCTAGCAGCCCCAGGCTGCAATCCAGATGCCTCTTGCACCATCGGCACAGTAGTATCCTCCTCTAAATCAGGCACTTCATCTGCACTGAGAGTACCTTCATCATCCGATGATTCCATGTGGAGAGAAAACTCACTGCCTGAATCTTCCCCTCCACCCTCTCCCTCAGACGCACTGTCAGTCTCATAATCCTGCTCAGAGGAAGATTCAAGAAGCAAACCAACCACCTGCTGAGCAGTAATTCTACGGCTAGCCATAATGCTTACTAATAAAGGTTACTTGTCAAACAAGTCAACAACAACAAACCCTTTGTAAAAAAAAGAAATAAACAAAATGTAGCTTTATCACAAAGACCTATATACTCCAACACTATACCACTCACGTGACAGAAGCAGCTAGACTCACCACCACCTACTCTGCACAGACACAGTAAGGATCAACAATATCCCACTAAAAAGAAGAAGAAAAAAATTACACATAAGACAATGCAAAACATCGCAAAGAATTTCATGCTCTGAACACTAACAAATATGCTGCCATTATGGCACCACTTACAAAAAAATTCATTCATGCATGACAATAATACTCATTTGGAGTACACACAACAAAAATATTTTTCTTACCAAATAAATGCAATTACGCAAAACTGCAGAACCACCACTGCCGAAACCGCAAACAGGAATCAAAAGCTTTACACTAGAATAAAAAGGAGAAAAAAACATTACAATCACATATGCAAATAATGCACCAGTCCACACACAATTCACCAGCCAAGCTAAGGGGTAGGTGGGCCTAACAGTATAAATAAAATATTCACCCCCGTAAAAGGGAGCAACCCTTGCCCTTTTGGCCACTCCCCAACACAAAAATTAAAAAAACCCTGGTGCCTAGTGGGCATTCCTGCTGCACGATCACATGATCGTGCAGCAGGAATGCACAAAGAGGCATCGGGGGAAAGGAAAACCCTTTCCTTTCCCTCGATGCCTCTTTTGATCTAAACACCCCCCCTCCCGAGCCAAACCTCACCTGATTTCCCCGACGCGCTGGAAGCAAATGGCTTCCAGCGCGTCAGGGAAGAAAGGGAAACCCTGCGCTGACGTCATTGATGGGGCGGGGGAGGCAGGGAAGCCCTTCCCCTGCCTCCCCAAAAAAAAAACTAACGATGGGATTCCCACGGGGAGCGCCAGCGCTTCCCTGTGGGTGGTCTTATGACGAGCTGGACTCGTCATGAGCACACGAGCACTGTGTGCCATGACGAGTCCAGCTCGCCATAAGCACCGAAGGGGATAAAGGGTCAGAGCAGGATCTCAGCGGCAGACGAGGAGAAGGAACCTCCTGGTCACAGGAACTACACGAGCATTGCGCTCGAGAAATTCAAGGATGCAAAGACCTCCATCAAGGATTACAGCTAACTTTTCAGGGTGTAAATGGAGAGAAGCCACATCTGCTTAACCACGCTCACGAATTCTACACGAGAATTGCGCTCGAGAAAATGAAGGATGCAAAGACCTCCATCAAGGATTACAGCTAACTTTTCACGTTGGAAATGGAGAGAAGGCACATCTGCTTAACCACGCTCACGAATTCTGCACACCTGCCCTGCATATTTATCCAAGAAGATGCCACCGTTTTGTGCAATACCTCTACTCAACTGGAGTACTGTCTACTGGCTAATCAGTAAGTGTTACCTCGTTGGGTAAATGTATAGTGCCTTTCCTACACTACAGCTGCGTAAAGGACCAGAAGAATTGTCTCCAGTGACCTGTGTGTCTGTAACTTTGCCACCGCGCCGAAAGTGCCGGGGTCCTTTGAGTAAGCTGTCCATCATAGTGGGGAAAGGGCGGGCAGACGTTGCATACCGCTAGTGTATGTGTGGCAGGGCCAAACGAGCGGGGCTTCTAGGCCCGTTCACATGCCTCTTGTTTATAAAGGGTCAGAGCACGATCTCAGCGGCAGACGAGGAGAAGGAACCTCCTGGTCACAGGAACTACACGAGCATTGCGCTCGAGAAAATCAAGGATGCAAAGACCTCCATCAAGGATTACAGCTAACTTTTCAGGGTGTAAATGGAGAGAAGCCACATCTGCCCTGCATATTTATCCACGAAGATGCCACCGTTTTGTGCAATACCTCTACTCAACTGGAGTACTTTCTACTGGCTAATCAGTAAGTTCTACCTCGTTGGGTAAATGTATAGTGCCTTTCCTACACTACAGCTGCGTAAAGGACCAGAAGAATTGTCTCCAGTGACCTGTGTGTCTGTAACTTTGCCACCGCGCCGAAAGCGCCGGGGTCCTTTGAGTAAGCTGTCCATCATAGTGGGGAAAGGGCGGGAAGACGTAGCATACCGAGAGTATGTGTGGCGGGGTCAAACGAGCGGGGCTTCTAGGCCCGTTCTCATGCCTCTTGTTTATAAAGGGTCAGAGCAGGATCTCACCGGCAGATGAGGAGAGGGAACCTCCTGGTCACAGGAACTACACGAGGATTGCACTCGAGAAAATCAAGGATGCAGAGACCTCCATCGAGGATTACAGCTCACTTTTCAGGGTGGAAATGGAGAGAAGGCACATCTGCTTAATCACGCTCACGAATTCTACAGGATGATTGCGCTCGAGAAAATCAAGGATGCAGAGACCTCCATCGAGGATTACAGCTCACTTTTCAGGGTGGAAATGGAGAGAAGGCACATCAGCTTAACCACGCTCACGAATTCTACAGGATGATTGCGCTTGAGAAAATCAAGGATGCAGAGACCTCCATCGAGGATTACAGCTCACTTTTCAGGGTGGAAATGGAGAGAAGGCACATCTGCTTAACCACGCTCACGAATGTGTGGCGGGGCCAAACGAGCGGGGCTTCTAGGCCCGTTCACATGCCTCTTGTTTATAAAGGGTCAGAGCAGGATCTCACCGGCAGACGAGGAGAGGGAACCTCCTGGTCACAGGAACTACATGAGGATTGCACTCGAGAAAATCAAGGAAGCAGAGACCTCCATCGAGGATTACAGCTCACTTTTCAGGGTGGAAATGGAGAGAAGGCACATCTGCTTAACCACGCTCACGAATGTGTGGCGGGGCCAAACGAGCGGGGCTTCTAGGCCCGTTCACATGCCTCTTGTTTATAAAGGGTCAGAGCAGGATCTCACCGGCAGACGAGGAGAGGGAACCTCCTGGTCACAGGAACTACACGAGGATTGCACTCGAGAAAATCAAGGATGCAGAGACCTCCATCGAGGATTACAGCTCACTTTTCAGGGTGGAAATGGAGAGAAGGCACATCTGCTTAACCACGCTCACGAATGTGTGGCGGGGCCAAGCGAGCGGGGCTTCTAGGCCCGTTCACATGCCTCTTGTTTATAAAGGGTCAGAGCAGGATCTCACCGGCAGACGAGGAGAGGGAACCTCCTGGTCACAGGAACTACACGAGGATTGCACTCGAGAAAATCAAGGATGCAGATACCTCCATCGAGGATTACAGCTCACTTTTCAGGGTGGAAATGGAGAGAAGGCACATCTGCTTAACCACGCTCACGAATGTGTGGCGGGGCCAAACAGCGGGGCTTCTAGGCCCGTTCACATGCCTCTTGTTTATAAAGGGTCAGAGCAGGATCTCACCGGCAGACGAGGAGAGGGAACCTCCTGGTCACAGGAACTACACGAGGATTGCACTCGAGAAAATCAAGGATGCAGAGACCTCCATCGAGGATTACAGCTCACTTTTCAGGGTGGAAATGGAGAGAAGGCACATCTGCTTAACCACGCTCACGAATGTGTGGCGGGGCCAAGCGAGCGGGGCTTCTAGGCCCGTTCACATGCCTCTTGTTTATAAAGGGTCAGAGCAGGATCTCACCGGCAGACGAGGAGAGGGAACCTCCTGGTCACAGGAACTACACGAGGATTGCACTCGAGAAAATCAAGGATGCAGAGACCTCCATCGAGGATTACAGCTCACTTTTCAGGGTGGAAATGGAGAGAAGGCACATCTGCTTAACCACGCTCACGAATGTGTGGCGGGGCCAAACAGCGGGGCTTCTAGGCCCGTTCACATGCCTCTTGTTTATAAAGGGTCAGAGCAGGATCTCACCGGCAGACGAGGAGAGGGAACCTCCTGGTCACAGGAACTACACGAGGATTGCACTCGAGAAAATCAAGAAATGGAGAGAAGGCACATCTGCTTAATCACGCTCACGAATTCTACAGGATGATTGCGCTCGAGAAAATCAAGGATGCAGAGACCTCTATCGAGGATTACAGCTCACTTTTCAGGCTGGAAATGGGAAGAAGGCAGACACCTGCCCTGCATATTTATCCACGAAGATGCCACCATTTTGTGCAATACCTCTACTCAACTGGAGTACTTTCTACTGGCTAATCAGTAAATGCTACCTCGTTGGGGAATTGTATAGTGCCTTTCCTACACTACAGCTGCGTAAAACACCCTCGTGAGCATTCCTGCTGCACGATCACATGATCGTGCAGCAGGAATGCACAAAAGAGGCATCGGGGAAAGGAAAACCCTTTCCTTTCCCTCGATGTCTCTTTCCAATCAAACCCCCCTCCCGAGCCAAAACTCACCTTATTTCCACGACGCGCTGGAAGCAAATGGCTTCCAGCGCGTCGGGAGAAAGGGAAACCCTCAATGATGTCAGCGCGCCTCGCGCGCTGGCGTCATTGATGGGGAGGGTGGGGGGCGGGGGAGGCAGGGAAGTCCTTCCCTGCCTTCCCCCAAAAACCCGACGATCGGATTCCCACGGGGAGCGCCAGCGCTTCCCCGTGGTTGATCTTATGACGAGCTGGACTCGTCATGAGCACACGAGCACTGTGTGCCATGACGAGTCCAGCTCGTCATAAGCACCGAAGGGGTTAAACAAAGGCGCAGCAGCACATCATGCTTCCTTAATCCTTACGCGTTTCGGCGTTAGCCTTGATCACAGGTGGAAACAGGTTTGCAAAGTGCGTCGTGCGTGCTTATTTTTAAAAAAACCATTAGGTCACATGACAAGCAGAACTTCATCTCCCATAGTGCATTTCAAGGTCATTATTTACATTTTCACTGGGTAGTCCTTATTTCATTATTATTACTTGATTATACTTGCCACTTTTTTGAAATGCACCGGTGTTGGAATCAAATCCAGATGGAAAAAGTCATGTAATTTCAATTGTCCGCGTGGTGCTGGATTCCCAAGACTGCCTTGAAACAAAGTGCATCTTTCAGAACGATCAGCGCAGGACATCCTCCTCGCCGAATCCCTTCCTCAGCTCACACATTTTCGCTATATTAGCATTGCCTCAGTAGGCTTGTGTGAGCGAGTGGGTCA
This sequence comes from Calotriton arnoldi, assembly GCA_963921515.1. Classification (NCBI taxonomy): domain Eukaryota; kingdom Metazoa; phylum Chordata; class Amphibia; order Caudata; family Salamandridae; genus Calotriton; species Calotriton arnoldi. The sequence continues at coordinate 2,523,642 of CAWUFW010001431.1, forward strand.
TGCTCCAGATTAAGTTGCAACGAAACATCCTCTGATCATAGGAGCCCCCGACCCTACAGGGCGGCCTCATACAATGGGCATGGAGAAGCCCATCAACTCACTTCCATGAAAACAACACTGAGGCCCATTTCTGAAGTTGCAGCTTTATGAAACAAAGGCGCAGCAGCACATCATGCTTCCTTAGTCCTTACGCGTTTCGGCGTTAGCCTTGATCACAGGTGGAAACAGGTTTGCAAAGTGCGTCGTGCGTGCTTATTTAAAAAAAAAATCATTAGGTCACATGACAAGCAGAACTTCATCTCCCATAGTGCATTTCAAAGTCATTATTTACATTTTCACTGGGTAGTCCTTTTTTCATTATTATTACTTGATTATACTTGCCACTTTTTTGAAATGCACCGGTGTTGGAATCAAATCCAGATGGAAAAAGTCATGTAATTTCAATTGTCCGCGTGGTGCTGGATTCCCATGACTGCCTTGAAACAAAGTGCATCTTTCAGAACGATCAGCTGCAACTTCAGAAATGGGCCTCAGTGTTGTTTTCATGGAAGTGAGTTGATGGGCTTCTCCGTGCCCATTGTATGAGGCCGCCCTGTATGGTCGGGGGCTCCCATGATCGGAGGATGTTTCGTTGCAACTTAATCGGGAGCATGACTCACTCGCTCACACAAGCCTACTGAGGCAATGCTAATATAGCGAAAATGTGTGAGCTGAGGAAGGATTCGGCGAGGAGGATGTCCTGCGCTGATCGTTCTGAAAGATGCACTTTGTTTCAAGGCAGTCATGGGAATCCAGCACCACGCGGACAATTGAAATTACATGACTTTTTCCATCTGGATTTGATTCCAACACGGTGCATTTCAAAAAGTGGCAAGTATAATCAAGTAATAATAATGAAATAAGGACTACCCAGTGAAAATGTAAATAATGACTTTGAAATGCACTATGGGAGATGAAGTTCTGCTTGTCATGTGACCTAATGATTTTTAAAAATAAGCACGCACGACGCACTTTGCAAACCTGTTTCCACCTGTGATCAAGGCTACGCCTGAAAGCGTAAGGACTAAGGAAGCATGATGTGCTGCTGCGCCTTTGTTTAATAAAGCTGCAACTTCAGAAATGGGCCTCAGTGTTGTTTTCATGGAAGTGAGTTGATGGGCTTCTCCGTGCCCATTGTATGAGGCCGCCCTGTAGGGTCGGGGGCTCCTATGATCGGAGGATGTTTCGTTGCAACTAATCTGGAGCATGACCCACTCGCTCACACACGCCTACTGAGGCAATGCTAATATAGCGAAAATGTGTGAGCTGAGGAAGGGATTCGGCGAGGAAGATGTCCTGCGCTGATCGTTCTGAAAGATGCACTTTGTTTCAAGGCAGTCATGGGAATCCAGCACCACGCGGACAATTGAAATTACATGACTTTTTCCATCTGGATTTGATTCCAACACCGGTGCATTTCAAAAAAGTGGCAAGTATAATCAAGTAATAATAATGAAATAAGGACTACCCAGTGAAAATGTAAATAATGACTTTGAAATGCACTATGGGAGATGAAGTTCTGCTTGTCATGTGACCTAATGATTTTTTAAAATAAGCACGCACGACGCACTTTGCAAACCTGTTTCCACCTGTGATCAAGGCTAACGCCGAAACGCGTAAGGACTAAGGAAGCATGATGTGCTGCTGCGCCTTTGTTTAATAAAGCTGCAACTTCAGAAATGGGCCTCAGTGTTGTTTTCATGGAAGTGAGTTGATGGGCTTCTCCGTGCCCATTGTATGAGGCCGCCCTGTAGGGTCGGGGGCTCCTATGATCGGAGGATGTTTCGTTGCAACTTAATCTGGAGCATGACCCACTCGCTCACACACGCCTACTGAGGCAATGCTAATATAGCGAAAATGTGTGAGCTGAGGAAGGGATTCGGCGAGGAAGATGTCCTGCGCTGATCGTTCTGAAAGATGCACTTTGTTTCAAGGCAGTCATGGGAATCCAGCACCACGCGGACAATTGAAATTACATGACTTTTTCCATCTGGATTTGATTCCAACACCGGTGCATTTAAAAAAAGTGGCAAGTATAATCAAGTAATAATAATGAAATAAGGACTATCCAGCGAAAATGTAAATAATGACTTTGAAATGCACTATGGGAGATGAAGTTCTGCTTGTCATGTGACCTAATGATTTTTTTAAAAATAAGCACGCACGACGCACTTTGCAAACCTGTTTCCACCTGTGATCAAGGCTAACGCCGAAACGCGTAAGGACTAAGGAAACATGATGTGCTGCTGCGCCTTTGTTTAATAAAGCTGCAACTTCAGAAATGGGCCTCAGTGCTGTTTTCATGGAAGTGAGTTGATGGGCTTCTCCGTGCCCATTGTGTGAGGCCGCCCTGTAGGGTCGGGGGCTCCTATGATCGGAGGATGTTTCGTTGCATATATATATATATATATATATATATATATATATATATATATATATATATATATATATATATATATATATATATATATATATTCACTGAAAAACCGTAGGTTTCAGACATGTTATAGTTACAAATTAGCATTTAAAAAACCTTTGAAATTCACTGAAAAAACCATAGGTTTCAGGGACGTTATAGTTACAAATTAGCATTTAAAAAACCTTTGAAATTCACTGAAAAAACCATAGGTTTTAGGGACAGTTATAGTTAGTTGGACATTGCACTCGTACAAAACCCGTGAAATTCCCCGTTATAGTTAGTCCAGCTAACTATAACTCGCGCCCCGCAATGCACTGCTGATGACGTCACATATTACATCACTCATGACATGGTCAGTGACATCACTGATGACATCACTGATGACATCTCAAATGACATCACTGATGACATCATCCAGTGACTGTGTGTTTCTGTAAAGTTTAAATATTTTTAATATATATAGGAAAAGACGTATTGAAGAATGAGTGGGTGTGTAAGTGTCTGTATGGATGATTTAGTAGGTGCGTGACTGACTCTATAAGTGAGTGATTTAACGTATCTTACTGAATGCATGGGTTAGTGACTAAACTGGGTGAATGTCTGTATCCGTCTGTCTGTTGCTGTGTAAGTGGCTGCATGTGTTTGTGAATAGCTACATGAGTGTCTATATGAGTTATTGAATGCTTGTCTGAGTATCTGTATGGGTGCCTGAGTGTTTGTGTGGGAGGGGTGTGTGCAACTCTGTGCATAGATGTGTGAGTGGGTGATTCACTGGGTGGATGGTTTCAAGAGTGCATCTGTGATAGACTGTATGGGTGGGTAAGTGTGTGTAAGAGTGTGTTAGTGAGTGAATGTATGTCCCAGTGGTACATGTGTGAGTAACTACATATGTGAAAGGCAGTATATATGTGTGTTGGAGTATATAAATAGCTATAAGCGAGAGTGAGTGATTGTGATAGTGGCTGTATGGATGAGTGTGTGCTTGTATCAGTGATTGTATAAGAGCGTAAGAATGTGCTACTATTTGTATGAGTAAGTGAGCTGGTGTGTGTATAACTGTATAGGTGAGTAAATGGTAGTGTGTTTAATTATTTGCATGACTGACTAGGTGTGTGAGTACCTCTATGGATGAGTGGCGGTGTTTGAGTGTCTATATAGGAGTATGAGTGCATATGATAGTCCTGTACTGAGTGACCGTAAGTATGAGTGACTGTACGGGTGAGTGAGTGGATGTGTGCGTAGACCTAAGAATCAGTGAGTGGGTATGTAGTTATTGGTGTTGGAGTGTCTATGGTTTTGCGAATGGCAGTCTGTAATTTAGAGTGGGTGTATCAAAGGTTATATTGGGGTGTGAGGAGGTGCATCAGATTATCACGTGGATGATGTCATCAGTGATGTCATTTGAGATGTCATCAGTGATGTCATCAGTGATGTCACTGACCATGTCATGAGTGATGTAATATGTGACGTCATCAGCAGTGCATTGCGGGCGCGAGTTATAGTTAGCTGGACTAACTATAACGGGGAATTTCACGGGTTTTGTACGAGTGCAATGTCCAACTAACTATAACTGTCCCTAAAACCTATGGTTTTTTCAGTGAATTTCAAAGGTTTTTAAATGCTAATTTGTAACTATAACGTCCCTGAAACCTATGGTTTTTTCAGTGAATTTCAAAGGTTTTTAAATGCTAATTTGTAACTATAACATGTCTGAAACCTACGGTTTTTTCAGTGAATTTCAAAGGTTTTGTAAATGACAATTTTTAAATGTATTAATTGTTATATACATTTTTTTCATACTGATTTCCAAATTGTTTAGAAACAATTTTTTTAAATATTTTTTTTTAAATTACATTGTAATTACATTATACATTACATTACAAAAATACTTTCTCAGAATGAATTACTTTAGTTTAAATACTTTGCACATAGGCAATAGACTTTTAAGTACAGTAGTTACAGTTGTTGCAATGGGCAACACATTTTCAAACACAATGCAACATTCAGCTCAATGTGAATTTCTAGTTAAATGCAATTAGTTACTTTATGGATTACTTTTCTAACCACAGGACTGGATCCTAGATTCAGTCCTGGGACATCTCCTGTAAACAGTTGAGTAAAAGCGTTTTGGTTACAGTCGTGATTTTTAAGGAATATTATTGTACTTTAAAAGTTCACACTTAGAAACTTTTCTCATAGAATCACCAATGTTATCCTATGGAAGGAAATTCACTTAGAAGTTAAAAACTGTTATCGTTACTTTTTCTTACTCAGTGTTGGATCCTGGATCCAGCACTGGTGCATCTCCTGTAAACAGTTGAAAGAATGCGTTTAAGTCATACAGGCGATTTTTAGGAATATTTGTAGTTTGTGAAAATCGACACTGAAACTTTTCTGCTGAAAACCAGACAATGGATTCCTATGGAAGAGAATATAAGTTACTGGTAAGTACGGTTAAAATTACTTTTCAGGGTCAGTGCTGGGCTAAAGATGCAGCACTGGGTTCTCTCCTGATAACAGGTGAGTAAATTGGAATTCGTACTTTGGTTGATTTTAGAGGAATATTATAAAGTTCCAAAACTCCACACTTAGAAGAATTTCCAAGTGAAACCAGTCAATGTTAGCCTATGAAGGAAATTCAAGTTACCGGTAAGTACGGTTAAAATTACTTTTCAGGACCAGTACTGGGCTGAAAGATGCAGCACTGAGGTCTCTCCTGATAACAGGTGAGTAAATCAGAATTCGGATTTCGGCTGATTTTAGAGGAATATTTGTATGTTTCAAAAATCAACACTTAGAAACTTTTTCTGCAAAAAGCAGGCAATGATATCCTATGGAAGGAAATTCAAGTTACTGGTAAGTACGGTTAAAATTACTTTTGAGGATCAGTACTGGGCTGAAAGATGCAGCACTGAGGTCTCTCCTGATAACAGGTGAGTAAATCGGAATTCGTATTTCGGCTGATTTTAGAGGAATAATTTAAAGTTCCAAAACTCCACACTTAGAAACTTTTTCAACAAAAAGCAGGCAATGATATCCTATGGAAGGAAATTCAAGTTACTGGTAAGTACGGTTAAAATTACTTTTCAGGATTAGTACTGGGCTGAAAGATGCAGCACTGAGGTCTCTCCTGATAACAGGTGAGTAAATCGGAATTCGTATTTCGGCTGATTTTAGAGGAATATTTTAAAGTTCCAAAACTCCACACTTAGAAGAATTTCCAAGTGAAACCAGTCAATGTTAGCCTATGGAAGGAAATTCAAGTTACTGGTAAGTACGGTTAAAATTACTTTTCAGGACCAGTACTGGGCTGAAAGATACAGCACTGAGGTCTCTCCTTATAACAGGTGAGTAAATCGGAATTCGTATTTCGGCTGATTTTAGAGGAATATTTGTATGTTTCAAAAATCAACACTTAGAAACTTTTTCAACAAAAAGCAGGCAATGATATCCTATGGAAGGAAATTCAAGTTACTGGTAAGTACGGTTAAAATTACTTTTCAGGATTAGTACTGGGCTGAAAGATGCAGCACTGAGGTCTCTCCTGATAACAGGTGAGTAAATCGGAATTCGTATTTCGGCTGATTTTAGAGGAATATTTTAAAGTTCCAAAACTCCACACTTAGAAGAATTTCCAAGTGAAACCAGTCAATGTTAGCCTATGGAAGGAAATTCAAGTTACTGGTAAGTACGGTTAAAATTACTTTTCAGGACCAGTACTGGGCTGAAAGATACAGCACTGAGGTCTCTCCTTATAACAGGTGAGTAAATCGGAATTCGTATTTCGGCTGATTTTAGAGGAATATTTGTATGTTTCAAAAATCAACACTTAGAAACTTTTTCAGCAAAAAGCAGGCAATGATATCCTATGGAAGGAAATTCAAGTTACTGGTAAGTACGGTTAAAATTACTTTTCAGGACCAGTACTGGGCTGAAAGATGCAGCACTGAGGTCTCTCCTGATAACAGGTGAGTAAATCGGAATTCGTAGTTCTGCAGATTTTAGAGGAATATTTGCACAATGGTGAAGGGAGGGCGGGGCCTGAGGTGACATCTGTGCAAACGCGCCCCGTGGCGCGTTTTAAGTTGAGGGATTAAGTCCCCTTGAATCATGAGGGTCCCTACGAGTCAACTAGCCCACCAGGAACCTCCAGTATGCGCCAGAGGCTGCGTTGCAGAGACGTGTAGAGAGGCCACACCCCTTTACACCTCTCTGCAACGCAGCTCTGTGGCGCTTTCTGGATGTACCTGTTGGGCTAGTTGGCCCCAGAGACCCTCAGGATTGAAAGGGATTTAATTCCCCATCTTAAAACGCACCACGGGGCCTGTTTGCACACATGTCACCTGAAGCCCCGCCCCCTCCCTTCACCACTGTGCAAACACGCCCCGTGGCGCGTTTTAAGTCGGGGGATTAAGTCCCCTTAAATCCTGAGGGCCCCAACACACACACACACACACACACACACACACCCCCCCTCCCCCCAAACATCCTCCGATCATAGGAGCCCCCGACCCTACAGGGCGGCCTCACACAATGGGCACGGAGAAGCCCATCAACTCACTTCCATGAAAACAACACTGAGGCCCATTTCTGAAGTTGCAGCTTTATTAAACAAAGGCGCAGCAGCACATCATGTTTCCTTAGTCCTTACGCGTTTCGGCGTTAGCCTTGATCACAGGTGGAAACAGGTTTGCAAAGTGCGTTGTGCGTGCTTATTTTTAAAAAAATCATTAGGTCACATGACAAGCAGAACTTCATCTCCCATAGTGCATTTCAAAGTCATTATTTACATTTTCACTGGGTAGTCCTTATTTCATTATTATTACTTGATTATACTTGCCACTTTTTTGAAATGCACTGGTGTTGGAATCAAATCCAGATGGAAAAAGTCATGTAATTTCAATTGTCCGCGTGGTGCTGGATTCCCATGACTGCCTTGAAACAAAGTGCATCTTTCAGAACGATCAGCGCAGGACATCCTCCTCGCCGAATCCCTTCCTCAGCTCACACATTTTCGCTATATTAGCATTGCCTCAGTAGGCTTGTGTGAGCGAGTGGGTCATGCTCCAGATTAAGTTGCAACGAAACAACCTCCGATCATAGGAGCCCCGACCCTACAGGGTGGCCTCATACAATGGGCACGGAGAAGCCCATCAACTCACTTCCATGAAAACAACACTGAGGCCCATTTCTGAAGTTGCAGCTTTATTAAACAAAGGCGCAGCAGCACATCATGCTTCCTTAGTCCTTACGCGTTTCGGCGTTAGCCTTGATCACAGGTGGAAACAGGTTTGCAAAGTGCGTCGTGCGTGCTTATTTTTAAAAAAATCATTAGGTCACATGACAAGCAGAACTTCATCTCCCATAGTGCATTTCAAAGTCATTATTTACATTTTCACTGGGTAGTCCTTATTTCATTATTATTACTTGATTATACTTGCCACTTTTTTTAAATGCACCGGTGTTGGAATCAAATCCAGATGGAAAAAGTCATGTAATTTCAATTGTCCGCGTGGTGCTGGATTCCCATGACTGCCTTGAAACAAAGTGCATCTTTCGAACGAACGCCCTGCAATCCACACTGTATTCCAAGGGCAGACAGAAGAATGGCACAACAGAATCCTTTGCGACGAGGTGCTTTATTTAAGTTTCATAAGCAACCAAACGTCTTGGAGCCATAAACAAGCAAAGTGCAGAGTGCATAACATCCAAAGCTGACCTGCGCGTTTCGGCCGAAGCCTTCTACTGGGTCATAGAGTGATACATAGAGTGTCAATTTAAAGGGAAATCACTACCCTTTCCCCACCACCAATTAAAAACATACATTTGTTTTAAAGGGGACACAACCAAAATTCTTTCTCTCTTCATTTTGATTATAGAGAGTCAATGTCATTGCAGCGTTATAAATAAACATACAATTAATTCTCAATTTGTCCTTGTAAAGTACACAAAGTTTTGGGGACTTAGGGCCGTGAGTATAACATTCAGACTTCCATGATTCATCTGGCATATAGGTTGTGCAAAACAGACAAAAATGTGCAAAACTGTTTATAGAGGACCAATTCCATATAGACTCCCATGAGTCTTTGACATTTGAATTTTTTGTAATTTTTTGAAATTTTTGAAATTTTAAAATATTAACACGGAGATTAGAGGATCAAGATAAGAGCAAGTTTCTAACAATCAGTTGTCGAAAAATCATAATTGTCGAACTATTATTGTATTATGATATACCAAGTGCAGATGTACCTTTCAAATACAAGGTATCTTTCACTAGATGACTTATCTATTGCCCACCCAATTCCTGGGAACCAGGGATCCGTATCAGGCATTAAAGTGTCAATATAGTGCATACAATGTTGTCCCTCTGGGGTCGGAAAATATAGAGTGTCAACAAGTCATATTATACCTCCCGGGTAATGTGAAGGTACCCAAGGTCTAAGTCCCATTACCTCCTACAACTCGGACCAGACCTCACCTACCAATGTCCATACCCATGTTCCATTCTAAGAACAATATGGAAAAAATAAAATAAACAGCTGTCAGGTACTGCATTTAACCAAGGTTCAATCTATGTATAAAAGGGAGACAACCATGCATAAAGCCTCGATAATAAAATGTCCATAGTTAAATTCCAAAGCTGACCTTCAGAATATATCATATAGGTTTATTAGAAAACAAACAGGTACGTTTGTAATCCATCCACTAAAGAGCAGTGTGCAAATTTCTGTAAAGTACAGAGAACCCTCAAAGACAGATTCCTCGCTATCATTTTCTCTGGGGTTCCATCTAAGAGATGAAAGTGCTAGGTGCAGTTGTGGTCCTATTTAGGATAAAAGTGGCCCATGCCTATGTAAACATATGGAATAAAGTGCATTTAGAAGAAATCATGCTGTAATGCAAACATCAACACTAGGTTGTTTTTGCGTCCTCCTCCTCTCCAACTTTTGCACATACAATGTTAAAGTGCCAAGTGCAATTGTAAACCTATTATGAAAAAAGTGGCTCATGAATATACTCAGACACAGATAAAACCTAATTCATATTATCACACACTATCAATTGAAAGCCAGATAAGATCACAAGTAAAACACCAAATTCATAGACGAGAGTCACGAACCAACTACTGCTGTAGATTGATTCCCAAATGTTACTGTCAGACTGTCACGGACATGGATTAGAGATCCTGATAATCCTATCTATAATCCGATCATCAAAAAGTCACAACAAAGAGACCCTACAGAAAGGTATAAAGTTTGGCATCTGTATTAAGGCCCCAAGGAATTTCTGTGCCCAGAGTCACTATCCATCTTGATTCTGCACGCCTCAGGGCTAGTTCTCTATCCCCTCCTCTGATCTTAACAGGGATATGCTCGATCCCAGAGTAAAAGAAGTTGTTATTTAAAATGCCATCGTGCTCTTTCCAAATATGCTTGGCCATCACATATGTAAACTCCTTGGTGGTTACAGCCCGCAAATGCTGGAGAATGCGTAATTTTAATTTATTCACAGTACTTCCAACATATCGTTTACCGCATCCACATTCTAGGAGATACACCACAAAGGTGATTTCACAGGTGATCCTCTCCTTGATGGGTTTCTTGATCCCTTGTAGAGTTATTATGTCCACTCGGTTGCGGCCAAAGTTACATGCTTTGCATTTGGGGCATTTAATGAAGCCCTTGTGTGTGAGCCAAGTATCCTTTTGGGTATTTTTGTTAGTAAAATAACTCTGGGTCAACAATTGCCCAACGACGGTACCTTTCTGTATGTAATGTTTACATGTTCTGGAATAAAAGTTTAAGTTCCTGGTCTTTCATTAAAATATTCCAATGTTTAGTTATTACTTGTTTGACTTTGATGTTAGAACTGTTAAAATCCGTGATAAATCTCGTAATTTCTACAGTTGATTCAGTTGGTGTCACAGTTCGTTTAGGCAACAGTAGATCGTCTCTCTTTTGTTTGGTGGCTCTTGAGCGCACATTTTCCAAGACAGTGACCGGATATACTCTTCTAAGGAATCTATCATACATCACATCAACTTGTCTTGCGTATTCCTTATCCTCGGAGCAGTTCCTGCGAGCCCGCAGGAACTCTCCGTATGGGATGCTCCATTTTAGGGCTTTGGGGTGTGCACTATTTGCTGATGAAATGCTGTTGCACGCTGTGGTCTTCCGAAAGAGGGTGGTGCATATTCTGTCTTCCTCAATGTAGACCCGTATATCAAGATAATCAATAGAACTCCTACTGTAAGTGTGGGTAAACTGCAGGTTAAGGGAGTTGTTGTTCAATGATATCAAGAAATCTTTCAAATCACTCTCCTCTCCTTCCCATATGAGGAAGAGGTCATCGATATAACGGACCCATAGCACCACCCTCTCCAGATTGATGTTGTTGTTTTCTGACCACAGACATTCTGCCTCCCAAAAGCCCATTGTTAAGTTCACATACGTTGGAGCGAATGACGTGCCCATGGCAGTTCCTTGGTTCTGCCTATAAAATTTGCCATCAAAAATAAAAATATTGTTGGTTAGGCAAAAGGACATAATTTCTAGGGGCATCTAGGTGTGACTCCATAGGTTCAAGGATCGTGATCTCATGAAGTATTCGCACGCTTTCAAGCCATCCTCATGGATAATTGAGGTATAGAGAGAGACCACATCCATCGTGGCCATAATATACCCGGGTTTCCAAGGAGTGTTATTGATTCTCTTGAGAAAGTCCATGGAGTTGCGTATGTAAGATGGTAGATCTGCAACGTATGGAAATAGAAAAATATCTATGAATCTGGAAGTGTTCTTTGGAAGGGAACCACATGAACTGACGATAGGGCGGCCAGGGAGATTCTCGAGATTTTTATGTACTTTGGGCAGCACATAAAGGGTCGGGATAATAGGATGTTTCACCTGTAAATATTGTAGTTCACCATCATCAATAAAGCCCTCCTCATGCCAATGATGTAATTTTGTATGGTAAATGGACATGGTATCGTTGATAGGATTGTTTTTTAATCTCTCCTAGTTGGTAGTGTCTCCCAACTGTCTTCTGACCTCTTGAAGATATTTGGTGCGGTCCATAACTACAATATTTCCGCCCTTGTCGGACTGTTTAATTATGATATTCATATCTTGCCGTAAGTCTGTAAGTGCCCACCAATCCTCCTTGTTCATATTAGAACATCTGTGATTTCTATTTTCTTTCCTTTAATGTAGATATCCCTCAGGTCTTCTGCCACAAGTTCCTGAAAGATATCCACTTTGTTGCCCGGGGGTAGTTGGGGCAGAACTTGGATTTGCCTTTGCATTTGCTACTCACAGACTTGTCCGTTTTGATACCCATTACTGCACAATAATCTGAGGTTGTCGCCCCCTCAGGCATGGCTTCCTGTGATTCCCCTTCACTTGTCAGATCATGTAGTATCCTCAGAGGTTCGATGTCTTCTCCCGTGAGGTTAGTTAGAGGTGATGCATGTTCAGATCTCGAATTTAGGCTGGACCTATTAGCAAAAAACTTTCTCAGTTTTAGCTTCCTACAAAATTTGTATAGGTCCACCCTAGCTGAAGCAACATCCATTCCTGAGTCAGGGCAGAACGTCAGTCCTTTGTTGAGTAAATTAGTGTGTTTCTCATTTAAAATCTTACTGGACAGATTGATTACCAGATTATCTTCCTTTTTAAAGGTGGAGTCAGTGCTTTTTAGTTTTTTCACTTTCTTTCCTCTTCCTTTGCCTTTTTATGCTGTGCCTGGTTCTTTTTGTTCTTCCGTTCCGAGGGGGGGATCCCCCTCTCCCTCTTCCCCTTGTTGTCATTCGCATCAGTCGCATTTCTCCCGAGAAATCCATCCTTGGTCTGCCGACCTGGGCACCTTCGTCCCCCGAACTAACCTCAGAACTTTCTGCACTTGAAATTCTTTGTTGCTCCTGTTCCTGAATGTGTTCCATGGTTTGTTTTTAAATTGGAGTCATATCGGCGTGCAAATGTGTAAACCCTCCCAGTGGCATAGTCAATTCTGTCTCTATTGAATTTTTTCACCTTTTTCAGCTCTATCTCTTTCTCATGTTTTTCCAGCCTGTTCTCAAGCTCTTCTAATGACTTCTTTCCTTCCTCAGTTTCAAAGAATTTTTCCAACGATTTTTCCAGCACAGTGATTTTATCCATTGCCGTTTTAAGCCTCCTCTCAGCGTGTATTATGAGAGTCTCTAACAGATTCATAGAGCATTCTGTGGTGTCATTCTGCCATTTGAGAAGTAGATCTGAATCCAGGTCACTCAGAGTCGGTAGGACAAAGATTCTTAGCCCCCTAGGAATGCGATTCCATTCAATGTATTTTTTATTTTTTTTAACAGCAATTTTTATTTCGTCATTTGTCACAAACAATGCAGAGCTCTGTAACCCAGAGACAACCTGCCACGTATTACTCAAAGCATATTACAATGACGTTTAACATAAACATTATACAAAAAAAAACTGAAATTATAAGAAAACATAGCCCCCCCGCACTGTCTTTGCGCACCACCAATGTTTGCACACAGTCGCCCGCACATGAAGAACACCATTCTCAGGACCCAACAAGCCCAGACCCACAACTCCTGCCCAGCTTATCCCTCAAGTGCCACATCTCTCACAACCGGGGGCTCCAGATCCAAGCCCCGATACACCGCCCACCTCGTCCAGATCTTATAATGCTTCATCGGGCACCCACGTGCCTGAAAAATGGGAACTTCCAAGCCCATATTAATGTCCAACCCATTTTTTCACGCCGAAAGCGGAGGTGGATCCCCAGCCTTCCACCTACGTGCAATGTCCCGTTTAGCCAGTGTAAAGCCCAGCATCATCAAATGGCGCTTATAAATATTCCCCCCCACCCCCTCCATTACATGTAACAATACCAATTTTGGGGAGTAAGGGAGCTCCCACCCCAAGACCTCCGCAAGGCAGGCCAAAACTCTTCGCCAAAACCTTTCTATCACCGTGTATTGCCAAATTGTGTGAAAGAGAGTACCATCCTCCGAGCCGCAAAGCAGGCACACCGGGGTCTCTATCAAGCCAGCCCTCCACAGCCGGACGTGAGTATAATACACACGGTGGAGATAGTTAAATTGGATCAACCGGAGACGCATGGCTATCGCCGCTCCACGAGGGGACGCAAGCGCTTCCGTCCAGTCCTCCTCATCCATGGGACCCAGGTCATCTTCCCACCTCCCCCTAAGTTTATCTAGCGTTGTGGGACTATTTGTCACTAGGGTTTGATATATTTTAGAGATTTTATGGTCGTGCAGGTCCCCCATAAATACTTTGGTTTCGACGGGGCTAAACTCGGGAAGAGACTCCAACTCCGCGACACTGGGGAGAATGGCATGTCTAAACTGCAGGTATTTGAAAAATTGTGTTTTCGGCATCTGATATTCCCGCTGAAGGTCCTGAAAAGATTTGAGAACTGTGCCCCGCATAACATCCCCCAGGGTAGAGATCCCGATATTATCCCAGTCACGGAAGCCCCCCAGACCAGCAAGTTGCGGCAGCCTGCCATTAGACCACAGGGGAGTCTCCCGCGTCAGCCTGCCCCACCAGCCCATCCCGCGCAGGGCCCGCCTCCACAACTGGAAAACTACGCTTGTGGCGGACGGCAGAGTCCTGCGAATAGCGGCCGAGTACAGGATCGTGTGTAGGGAATAGGATCCCATCTGGCACCGTTCCACTGCATATGCCAGATCCGAGCGGTCCCCATACCACCATTCATTCAATATCAGTAGTTGCGAGGCCACATAATAGGATTGAATGTCCGAGGTGGCCAGTCCGCCACAATACGTGGACTGAAAACAAGTTCGGAGCGCCACCCTAGGTGTTTTCCCAGCCCAAAGGAACTGTCCCAGAACCGAATTAACCTGGCGGAACCAAGAAGGCTTAACAGGGAAGGGATGATTTTGCAGCTGATACAGCAACCGCGGCAACGAAACCATTTTAAAGATGGCCGACTGACCTGGAAGAGAAAGGGGCATACGAGACCAGGTTCGCAATTCGTCGCGCACCCGTACCCAGATCGGTGCCACATTGCGGTCCCAAGACTCGCCCGCCGAACCGGATAAAAAGACACCCAAATATTTCATGCAGACTGTGGTGACCTGCACCGCAGAGGCCCAGGTGCCCAGCTCCACCAGACGCCCCAGTGTCCACAACACGGACCTACCCGCGTTCATGAACAGACCGGAAGTCTCTCCGAATATTTCCATGATACGCAGCAATCTAGGGCCCGTCCTGTTAACATCAGTCAGAAAGAAATGAACATCGTCCGCGTAGAGCGCAATACGGTCCGATAGCCCCGGCGCCCATTCGAAGCCCGCCACTTGTGCGTCTATTCGCACCCAAGCAGCCAATGGCTCCATCGCGAGAGCGAACAGAAAGGGCGACAGCGGGCACCCCTGCCTGGTGCCCCGCCCAATCGGAAAGGTGAAGGATACGGCTCCCGCAACCCGGACCGACTCTGTGAGTTGCGTATAAAGAAGTTTTAAATAGGCCAGAAAGCGTGGGCCCAGATTCAAATAGTCTAGGAGCGCAAAAAATATGACCAACTAAGGGAATCGAAAGCCCTATCCATATCCGCCAACAAGAGTGCCGCTGGGACATCCAGTCTCCGAATCATGTCTATGGCAATGTGCGCCCGCCGAATGCTGTGGCGTGTGGCCCGTTGGGGCATGAAGCCCGCCTGGTCCATATGGACCAGCGAAGTGATATGGGAGCGAAGGCGAGTGCCTTGGCCAAGATCTTGGCCTCGATATTCAGCAGCGAAATAGGGCGGTATGAAGAATGCTGGTCCGGAGGGCGGCCCAGCTTTTGAAAAACTGCCACTTCGGCGTGTCTCCAGTTCCGCGGCAGGCACCCACGCTCACGTGCCTCCTCCACCACCCGCAAGAGATGGGGTCCCAGCTGTGAGAAGTATCTCTTAAAGAACTCACAGGGGAATCCGTTGGGCCCTGGGGCCTTCCCGGAGCTCAGGTCGCCTAATGCCGTACCCAGTTCCTCAACCGTAAGTGGGAGATCTAAGGCCTCTCGAGCCTCAGCAGAGAGAGACCGGGGCGGAAGATCCGAGATGAAGCGGCGGACCATGTCCTCTGACAGGGACTCCCGTGGGGCATACAAATCGGCTTAATAATGCGCGAAGCTCTCAGCGAGACCTGAGGGGTCACCCAATGTCCCACCATCCGGCCCCAGAAGCCCAGGCAGAACCAGGGAACTCACCGCCCCCTGACATAGTCGATGGAGCAATTTACTGGACTTATCGCCCCACTGATAGATCCTACTGCGGGACGCCAACCACGCCAATCAGGCCTCCCCCAGCAACAAGTCCGCGTGCGCTTGCCTCGCTACTAGCAGTTGTCGACGCACCAGTGCCCCACCCTCCTCTCTACCTGCACGTTCCAATTCCAACAGATGAGCCTCCGAGCGCACCAGGGATTCTATTTTGGAGTGCCGTGCCGCGGAGCAGTAGGAAATGTCCACACCCCGAATGGTCGACTTCATCGCTTCCCTCAGCGGTTCAGCGGTCGTCACCGAGCTCACATTAACATCTAGATAGTGTGAAATAGCCTGCCCCAAATGAACCCTGTACTGGTCATCCTGCAGATGCCAGGGGGAGAGACGCCAACGAAAGGGCGGTCCCGCAGGGCCGAGCCGTAACCTAAGCGCGACCGGGGAGTGGTCTGACAGACCCCTGGGGAGGATCTCCGCATCCGACACTCTCCCAACTGCTGCAGCCGGCACGAAGACATAGTCGAGCCATGAAAACGATTCATGAACCGCTGAGAAATAAGTGTATCCCTGCTCCTCCGCATGCTGTCGTCGCCAGGAGTTCATCCAGCCCAAACCCGACACCAAAGAGGACAATTTAGTTGGTGGGCCTGCAGTTGGCGTTCCCCATCGGCGCCATCTATCTCGAACCCCATCCATCACATCATTCCAATCGCCACCCACTACCGCCACCCCATCCGGAACATCCGCCCACAAAGTCATAATGCGTTCAGCCAACGTCCAGGACAGGGGGGGAGGGGTGTAGACACTACCCAGCACCACCCGTTCCTCATAGATAGATCCTTGAATAAAAACATACCTCCCTTGAGTGTCTGCCCATGTCTTAAAGTGAACATATGGAACCCTACGATGGATGAGAAGTGCCACCCCCCGAGAACCCCTCATGAACCCAGAGTGGAAAACTTGGGAATACCCATATCTCTGCAAGCAAAGGGCCTTGGTCCCCAGTAGATGCGTCTCCTGCAGCATAAGAATATCAGCCTGGTGAAGTATCGCCCCCCTCTTGACTTTATCTAGCGCCCCCCTGACATTCCAACTCACGATCCGAAGGGACCCGGCTCCAGGCCGTGGGCTAACTACAGGAGTGGGCATTCAGAAAAACGATATATATAATGGACAGGACCTGCGGCGACATGTAAAAGCACGGTGGCACACAGCAACCATATGACAGTGCAGTATAATCAAAGTAATCCCCCAAAACGTAAGCAAGAGTGGCAAGCAGTGCAATGAGCAGGAACTGTAGTGACATGAAGGCATGTGGCGGAATACAAGAGCAATATGACAGTGCAGTGAAATCAAAGCAATTCCCCAAAACGTATGGAGTGAACCAAGAAGCATCAATAAAAAGCCTGTAAACAGTGAACAAGAACATCCCCATCAACCCCAACCCCCCACCCCAATACCTCAAAACCGCTGAAGTATCTGTCGCGGCGAAGGCGGCATGGTGACCCCAACGGGAGTCCCCGGCCCACCTCCACCAATGGATCCCCAAAAGCCCATCCATGATTCACGGGCTGACCCCCGGACCCAGAAAGCCCAACGGGGGATAATAGCCCAACCTATGCTCCGACAACCTGAGCGCATGAGTAAGTATATTCATCCAATGGGAAAGTTCCAGGAAGGTTATGAAGCCGGCCTCCCCGAATGGGGCACCGATGCTGATCTGCTGGCGTCGCTGTGGGACTGCGAGCGTCGTCTGGATCTCGAGCGCCTATTCCCCTTGACTTTAAGTTTGGGAGGCTTCCGGGCGGAGTTGCTCACTGACGAGTCGGATTCCAGTCTTGGCGGTGTATGTGAACGTACCCTTACTGTCTCATCCGTCCATTGGAAGACGTCCTCAGGGGAATCAAAAACAGTGTACGTGACTGATATACCACCCTCAGCTTGGCGGGATACAGAAGGGCATACAGCAGCTTTAATTCCCGCAAGCGGGCCTTCGCCGCCATAAAGGACTGACGTTTCTGCTGAACCAGACGAGTGTAGTCTGGAAATATGAGAATACGAGCATTGTCAAAATGCAGGGGTTCCTTAAGGCGGGCCTGTTTCAGGATTGCGTCCCGATCGTGATAATTAAGGATTTTTGCAATGACTGGTCGGGGTCGAACTCCTGGTGGCGGCTTCTGCACAAGGGCCCGATGCGCCCTCTCAATGATAAAGCAATTTGACATGGATTCTGGGGGAAGCCAACTGACAAGCCACATGGTCAGGAACTGCTCCATATTTCCCCCCTCACAGCCCTCCGGGAACCCCACGAAGCGCAGGTTACTTCTCCGTGCCCTCCCTTCCGCATCTTCAACCCGGGAAGCCAGGCCCCTAGTGAGAGTCTCCAACGAGGTCACTTTCTTCTGTAGGGAATGCACCGAGTCTTCCACACCAGAGATCCTGTTTTCAGCTGCTGTTATGCGCTCCGTGGCCTTGCGCAGGTCCTGGCGTAGGAGCAAGACCTCAGAGTCCACCTCACCAATTTTGGTTTCGAGGGCCGTCTGAGACTGTGTTATGGCTGCCAGTAGAGCCGCGTTGTCCGGGAGTCCTCCCTGCGCACCCCCCTGTTCCACCGCTGAGGTCGCGGGGCCAGTAAAGCGGTCTATGGTGCCCTGCTTGGCCGAGCCCCCCGAGTGCTTATCCCGTGTCATGGCAGTGCTGGGGCTCCCGTCTCGGGGAAGAGACGCCCACTCCAAAGTTTGCACAGCACGGCAGATGAGACCCCAACCATTCCGCCCTTACAAGAGAGGGGTACGTCCCCCCCACATGGGAGCAGGTCCCAGGTTCGCCAACTGTGCCCCCCCTGCCGGGCCCCACTGGATGTCATAGGGGCCCCGGCCTACTCACTTCGAATGCGGCCCGACCTGACCGCCGAATCTGTGTAGGAGGGAGAGGAGCCCCCGAGAGGGGAAGAGGGCCACTGCCTCAGCAGGGATAGTTCTGTGCCCCAGGGCCAGGGAGACCCCAGCGCAGCACCCCAAGCAGCTCACACACCCCCCACTGCGTCCGCGGTCCGATATGACTGCCGATAATGCGCTGAAACAGGTGGGGGGAGGGGAGAGAAAGCGAGAAACAATCCAAGGCCAGGGACCCCCGGAACAGGTGCTGGCCAAAGCGCATGTGGACGCCCCCGGTGTGTGCCACCACACAACACCTCTACTCTCTCACCGCCCGAGTGTGGCCCGATGTGACCACCGATACGGGGCAGGGCGGCAAGGATGAGGACCGCACCCGCTGGAGTGGTCCGGCCAGGGGCCCACCCGGCGCAACGGACCCCGCAAGGCCCGGGAAGGGCAAAGTCCAATGAGGATGCAAAGAGAGGGGGGAGGGCGCTCCACAAGATCACCAGGCTGCCTCTCCCCCTCCGTAATGGCTCCCAGCACAGCGCTCACCACCACACCCCAGCCAGCGGGAATCCCACGCCAGGGCTCGATGTTGACTCCAGGGGGCAAGAATCCAAAGCCCTCCCAAGGCGGAGGCCGGCCGAGCACACACAGCCGCACTTAAAGTGCGTCAAGGTCCAATACAGCCACTCCCTCCCCCCGCGCGTGGCCCGATCCGACCACCGATGCAGGGGCAGGGCGCGACATGCGGGACCTACTCGCACTCCCCGGATATAGCCACCGGAAGCCCCCCACAGGCAACGGGCCGCCCGGGCTCGAGACAGACCTTGTCCAAGGGAATTGCAGGGGGAGGGGGGATGGGCCTCCGCAAGCACACCAGGCACGCTCACCCCCCCGAGGTCTGCACTCCAGCGTCGCATCCTCCACTACACCCCAACAGAGAGGGCCCTCCGCCGCGGCTTAAGATCGGGCACTCCTGGCAGGCCGCGCCCAGCTCCGAGCACTCTCGCGGCCGGCTCGGTTCACGCCGCACCACCTCGGATTCGCCCACGGGGCTCACCGGCCACGCACCTCCACAGAACGGGCTGAATCGCGCCCAATGCCGGATGATGTCGCCGCCGTCCGATACTCACGGCTCTCAGCCCCTCATAGCCGCATTTCCACAGTGGTAGAAGACGTCGAGGCAGGATAAATTAAGGATTTTGATGACGGGCTCAGCGGAGCTCGCCTACAGTGCGGCCACCATGTCAGCTCGCTAAGCCACGCCCCCCGCATTCGATGTATTTTTTTAATGTTACACCTTCCCACCATTTATTCACCTCCATCATCCTGGCTTGCTCCAGTTCTCTCATTTGCTGTCGTGGTGTATTCAATATTTTGGGACCTTGACTGCACCCTGGTCCTTCCTGCGCATCTCCACTTTCATCAAACATGTCTTTGAGCATGAGTTCACGTTTGCTCCATCTGTCTGCCATGTTTTCAAAGAGCAACACGTTTATACCAGTCCCTGTACAGTGATAACACTGCAGAGTGCCTTTAAAAAAACAAAACGTTTCCTCTTGTGTTATAAACACGGATGTATGCACTTCAAGTATATCCTCTTATGTTTCTTGCCACACGTCTTTCAAGGATCTTGTAAAACACACACAGAGAATCTATTGAGTCCTTTGATGTCTGCGGTGTCACCGGAATACGAGTCTACAAGCCTCGGAATTGCCTCACGGATACAATGTTACAGAGCGGGCCGATGCACCAAAGCGGAGAAAATGCCGGGCAGCGAAGCGTGAAGGACAGACGCCTGCGCCCACCCGTGAA
This sequence comes from Calotriton arnoldi, assembly GCA_963921515.1. Lineage (NCBI taxonomy): Eukaryota > Metazoa > Chordata > Amphibia > Caudata > Salamandridae > Calotriton > Calotriton arnoldi. Next base: position 2,544,044 of record CAWUFW010001431.1, read on the forward strand.
AGCAGCAGCAAGCGTCCTGTGTCCCCTACCCCACCGCCAAGCCACTCACCGCTCAACCGAGCAATTTGGTGCTTTTGCAATCCGTCACACGCCCGTCTCTCCTTAATCCGTTGAGGCTCAATAGTCGGAGCAGCTCCTCTCCTATATATATATATATATATATATATATTGCGGCGGACAGGAGACCGCCAGACAAGCAGGCGGCAGTCAGACTGCTGCATTGCGATGCAGTCGCAAAGTGCTCCTTTTTATGGCAGCTTGTGCTGCGGTCTAGGAAAAGGGCCACAGCACAAGCGCAGTGAAAAGGAGCACTTCCTGCATGCCCATGGATAGTGTACCATGCACCATGTGGTGAATGGTGCACAGTGCATTGAGGTGCATGGGGGCCCTCAGGACCACTTTACAGTGGCCCCCAAATTCCGTTTTCAACAGCTGCTTCATGGCGGTTTTCCCACCATGGAAAGGCTGTTGCAAATTGAAAACATGGTTATAGAAAGAGGACAATATTTCATCACAATTAAGATTGTATGGACAAAGGGTAAAACCATGGCGGCCATCTTGTAACACGTAGTGGTATTAGTACATGATACCTCTCGGTGAATTCAAGGTCCATAAGAACTCTTTATAAAAAGGATAGTTCCTTACACCAGTGATCAATAATTGTATTTCTCTTTACAATGCTTCATAATAAATACATTTCATTTATTTCATGGACAGTTCCATTATACAATAATTATTCTAAAGTGCAAAAAAAGTTCATACTTAATTCCATAGCTGCCATGTATATTCTCCTTGTCTATTACAGATCTTTTCTTAATGTGAATTTATACATCAATTTTTCTTTTTTGTTTTATGTTTAAAGTGCTAGAGCTCAAAAGTACTATTAAAGTGCTTTCGCAAAACATCTAAAGTGCATGACTGTTTTCACTATTCTTATTCTAAGTACACCAGAATCCCCCTCATGGTAGGGTTTTCTCTATATCCTCATATATTTTAAATAGATAGTTTTAAAAACTGTCATATTAAAGTGTTTAAGTGCTAAAAAATCTAAATTTAAAGTGCTAGTGCTTTCACTCTTACTAAATGTGCTCCAACAACCCACACAACACATTTTCTTTTCCATTTTCTTTGTTTCGCTCCTACTGATGAATGTGCAGAATCTAATATAATACATAATCTTTAAAGGCATGTAAACAATTCCTCGTCCACATTAAAACTATTGGGTTCCTTACTATGTAATTCTAAGTTGTAGTATGTTTCCAACTTCCTCAGTTCTCTTTCTCTATCTCCTCCTCTTCTCTTTTTCGGCTATATATATATATATATATATATATATATATATATATAATAAAATGGTGGCAGCCATTTTTGTTTGTTTTCCCACGATCCAGTGGAACTCCCAAACGACCTCCACTGGGTAATATAAAGTAACGTAAAGCAAAGATTTGCAGAGCACGCATAAGCCCGAGGTGACTTGGTGCTACAGTCTGACATAGAAACAACTGAAAAACCTAATGAGAAAGATAGCATAAAAAGCCAGGTTTCAAGCTGTTTTCTAAGTTGTTTTAGGTTGGATTGAGCTCTGAGCTGAAAGGGCAAAGAGTTCCACAGTTTGCAGGTGGAGAAAGAGAAACGTCTTCCACCCAAATGGGCCTTTTTGATTCTGGGGATAACCATCTTGTTGGCTGAAGTGGACCAAAGCTTACGTTTGAGAGAGTACCAATGAAAAATCCTTTGGAAGTATTCAGTGCCAGCATTTTAAAGGGCTTTATGTGCCATGATTAAGGCTTTGAGATTGACCCACTCACGGACAGGGAGTCAATGTAGGTCGATGATAGATGGAGAAATGGTGCTGAATTTAGGAATTTTCATAAGTAGGCGAGCTGCCGCATTCTGGAGAGTATGGAGTTTGCTCATCAGACGTTGTTGGCTGCCAACATAAAGAGTGTTGCAGTAGTCAAACCTGGAGATGACTAAGGCAATGATGACCGTTTTTTGGAGCTACAGAGGAAAGACAGGATAAATGTTTTTCAAAATTTTTAGCAAGAAAAAACAAGATGAAGTGACCTGATTTATTAGGGTCAGAGAAAGATAATTTTCCATCAAAGAGAACACCCAGGTTCTTGTGTTTTTTCCCTGGAGAGGTAAGCGGCCCAAGGTTTTGAGGCTACCAAGAGGCAGTCCAGAATGACTTGTCATTGCCAAATAGGAGTGCCTTAGTCTTGTCAGAGTTTAATTTGAGACAGTTATTCTTCATCCATTTGACAATTTGCTCCAAGCAGTTAATGAACCATTTGGCAACCTCTCTGACGTCACACGCGACTGAAACTACCATCTGTGTGTCATCGCCGTAGGAAATCACAGAAAAACCACAATGGTGGATCAGGTATGCCAAAGGAGTGACATAAATGTTGAAGAGTGTGGGACTTAATGAAGATCCCTTGGGGACTCCAAATGGAAGAGAGAATGGATCCGATGTAACGTCTCCCAACAATTCCTCTTGCTCTCTATTGACTAGGAATGAACTTAGAAGGAAGAGGGAAGAAGAGGTGTGGTGCAGCGGCCAGGGCAGCTGACTTCGGAGCACAGAGCTCACGGTTCGATCCCCGGCGGCAGCTCAGCTCAGCACCTTGTGACTCTGGGCAATAGCTCACTTAATTTCCACGATGGCCCGCAGCGCCTTGAGACCCATAAGGGTGAGTAGTTTGCGCTTTACAAATACGGATTTATATATATATTTTTTTTAAATCTCTGATACCAATGCACTTTAGTCAATTGATGAGCAGCAAGTGTTTGACAATATTGAACGCGATCGATAAGTCCAAAAGAATCAGCACTGCCTTACCACTGTTATCAACTATGGTCCCGATTTCTTCCGCAGCAGCCACTAGGGCTGATTCGGTGCAATGGTTGGATCTGAAACCATACTAGGAGCAATCTAGGAGATGGTGTTCTTCAAGGAAAGCCATGAGATCAGTGTTGATGGCTTTCTCAAGGACTTTGCCTAGAAAAAGAAGGCATGAAATGGGCCAATACATTTTCACGTCTTGGGGTCAAGAGAGGGCTTTTTAGGCAGGAGAAGTATCAGTACCTTCTTCCAGGCAGAAGGAATGTGCCCTGAAATCATTATCTTGTTCAGGACTTGCGAAAGATGTACTGACACAGTACCTGAGACGCAGTGGAGAACATTAGCAAGGTATGGGTCAGTAGGAGCACCTGATTTGGTAACCTTAATAAGTTTAGAAACCTTTTCACCAGCGAGGGGTAAAATCAGTAAAAACTTTGGCTGTTACACACGATCTATCATTCGTAGACTCAGTGGACTTGAAATTCTGATTAAAGGTGAATTCATTAATCAAATTCCATTTGATTGGAAGAAATCGGCTAATTTATTGCACAAGGTTTGGTCAGGTCCTATGGTGTTATTATTGTTACAATTGGCCAAAGTTTTCATAATTTTAATAGATTTTTATAAGAGTTTTTCGCAGTGGTGATTTTATCTGTGAAATATCTAGATTTTCCTGCTATAATCAACAACTTATAGTCGCTAATAAGTTGTTTGTATTTATTTTTTCATCAGGGCAATAGTTTTTCTCCATTTTTGGTCCTCCGCCTACATTTTTGTTTTAAAGTTATTAGATCCTACGAGTACCACGGATCAGATGGCTTCCTTCTGTGGTTTTTAATTGCCTTTACAGTGGCCAGTTGGGTGACTGCGGAGTCAATCCAAACAGCAAAATTTGCAGTAGCTGTGTCGATATTATTTTCAAGTACAGGTCGAGACTTCAGAAGGATGTTGTTTAGTTTAGTCTTATCAATTTTATGCCAGGGGCACATTTATTTGTAGCAGGCAGATTGTGGCTAGAGTAGTTATTGGTGGGGACTTTAAACATGAGAGAAATTGCTTTATGGTCTGTCCAGGTCAGGGATAAAACTTTCTCAAAACTTAAATCAGGATTACTGGTGAAGACTCCATTGATAGGATGGTTTGCCTGATGGGTCACCGTATTTACTATTTGAGTAAGGTTGAAGCTAAGCAACCTATTGATTAGATATTCTGTATTTTTGTTCTCTATGGTCTCTAAATGGAAATTAAAATCCCCAAGGATAGTGAAGTTTAGAAAATCCATACATGGCTCAGTGAAATCGATTAAAGTTTGAATGAATTTAGCTCTAGGCCTGGGAGGGCGCTAAATCAAAATGTCATTAAAAGCACTATTTAATTTAAAATTAAATGCAAGGATTTCCTAGTCCAAATGTGTGATAGGCTGAAATGAGACTTTAGATGGTCGTGATAGAGTATCGCAAGACCACCACTGCAATCAGCTAGCTGGTCCAGTCTGGAAATATCTTAACCTACTGGAATAGCGATTCTTAAATCCAATGTGGAATCGGCTCAGGATTCAGTCACAAAAATTAAATCAGGGGAGTAATAATGATACATATAGTTAGGATTCCAAGAGATAGGACTTCCTCATATTTTTGATTGGCAATAACCATGCCACTGTTTGACAAATCTCCACAAAACTTTGCCCATCTGTTCCTTTTTCTACATTGGCTGATGATGCAAAGTTTTGTGGTGATTAGTTAATATGGTGCAGAGAAAGGAAGTGGGGTCCCAAAACACATTTTTCCACCAATGCGTTTTCAAAATACTTTTTACTCAAACGCAGCGACAAAATGGCTGAATGAATTTATGTGAAATTCGGCAGAAATATAGGTTATGGTCCTCTTTGTTATTTGCTGTGAATTGGTTGAGTAGTTTTTAAGCTGTAAGGGACAAAAACTTAGTGATGTAGGGCTGCGGTATACTGTGGTAATTTCACGGTACACCTCGGTACATGACAAAACACATTATTATTGGCTAATGACAGCCCTTAAAAAATAAAAAGGCAGCCATATTGTTTACACCACACTTTGTGTTTGTTCTGAAATTCAATAGTGAATATATAGCTTAATACTGTTTTTGTTATGTCTAGAAAGAAAAGAGGCACTTTAGAAAAGTGTGCAGAATTAGTGAAAAGTATTTTTTTTGCTTTATATGTTTTTAAAAAAGTTTATGGAGTACTGTGTTACTTCCTTGAAACTATCCAGGAAGTAACGCGGTACCTATTGAAGTAAAAAACAAATTACATATCACAAAAAACACTCTACTATACATTACTCCATTTCACTCTCCGACACACCACTGCACTCTACAACACCCCACTTCACTCTATTACACGTCACTCCATTCTATGACACTGCACAACACCCCACTCCACTTCACTCTATGACACTCCACTTCACTTTGAGACACTCCACTTCACTCTATATCACTGCACTCCACTCTACAACTCGCCACAGCACTCTACAGCACACCACTCCACTCCACTCCACTCTATGACACACCACTTCACTCCACTCTATGACATGCTCTCCATTGTGCATCCCTCCACACTATTCCACTCAATGACATTCCACTCCACTCTACGACACTCCACTCCACTTTACAACACACCAATCCTCTCTATGACCTGCCACTCCACTATACTCCACTCCATTGTATGCTACTCAACTCTGAAAAAATCTACAGCATGCCAATCTACAACGTGCCACTTCCCTCTATGCTACTCTGCTCTACAACATTCTACTCGTTACTATGTCCCTCCACTCTACGCCACTCTACACCACTCTATGACACACCACTCCACTCTGACACGCCACTCCACTGTATGACACATTACTCCACTCTACGCTATGCCACTCCACTCCATGCTACTTCACTCTACAACACTTTACTCCACTCTATGCAACTCCTCTCTAAACACTCTACTCCACTCTATGACACACTACCTCACTCTATGACACTATACAACATGGCTCTCTATAATATGCCACTCCACTCTACAACACTCAACTTCACTTTATGCCACTCTACAATAGTATATGACACTCGTCTCCACTCTATGACACACCATTCTACTCCATGACAGCCACTCCACTCTTTGAAACATATGCTATGACACACCACTGTATGATGCCACTTGACTCTACTCTACGATACACCACTCCCTTCTATGCCACTCCACTGTCCAACATTCTACTCCACTCAATGCCCCTCCACTCTGCGACACTCTATGCAACTCCCACTATGCCACTCCATGCCACCTTACCTCCCTCTACTTTGTGACACACTACTACATACTATTCACACTCTACTCCACTACTCCACTCTACACCTCTCCACTCTACCCCACTCCACCCTATGACACTCCACTCTACAACACTCTACTCTATGGCACTCTCCTCCAATTTAGTCTATGACATGCCACTCCACTCTACGCCACTGAACTCTACAACACTCTACTCCATTCTATGTCCCTACACTCTACGCACCTCTCCACTCTACAACATGCCACTGCAATCTATGATATGCCACTCTGCTCTATGCCCTTCCACTCTAAAACACTTTATGACTCGCCACTCTATGACATGCAACTCCACTCTACTAAACTCTACGACATGCCACTCCACTCCACTTTATTCCACTCCACGATACTCCACTGCACTCTACAATGCACCATGCCACTCCACTCTGCAACATGATAGTCCACTCTGTGAGACACTACTTCACTCTGAGACACCACTCCACTCTACGACATGCCACTCCACTCTATGATCATCTACTATAAGACACTCTATGACATGCCACTATATGACACCTCACTCCACTCTACTCTATGAAACACCACTCCACTCTATGCCCCTCCACTCTACAGCATTCTGTTCCACTATATGCCCCTCCACTCTACACCACTCTATGACATGACACGCCATGCCATTCCACTCCACTCCCCGACAACCACTCCACTCTAGCACACTTTACTCCACTCTACACTACGCCAGTCCACTCTACTCCACTGAACTGTACTGTACTCTAGGACACTTTATTCAACTCTATACTACTCAATAACACTTCACACCACTCCACTTTATGCCACTCTATGACACTCCACTCAATGACATTCTATGCCCATCCACTCTATGACATTCTACTCACCTCTATGCCACTCCACTCTACAAAACTTTACTCCAATCTTTTGCCCCGTTGTGACACTGTACTGCACTCTATGCCACTCTACAACACTCTACTCAACTCTACAACACTATACGCAACTCTCTCTATGCCACTCCATGCTACTTTACTCCACTCTACTATATGACCCACTACTCCACTCCACTCTACTCTACAGTACAACACTCAACAATACGCCACTCCACTCTAATACAGATTACTCTACTCTATTAGACGCCACTCCACTCCATGCCACTCCACTCTATGCCCCTCCACTCTAAGACACTCCATGACATGCCACTCTATGACATGGCATTCCACTTTCCTCTACGACACACCACTACATTTGGTGCCACTCCACTGTACTCTACGGCACATCAATTAATCAATCAATCAGGGATTTGTGAAGTGCACTACTCACCCGTGAGGGTCTCAAGGTGCTGGGGGGACACATCCCCCCTCTCTATGCCACTTTGCTCTACGTAACTTCATTCTACACCACTCCACTCTACGCCACAACACTTTACGCCATGACACTCTATACCACAACACTCTACATCACGATGCTCTATGCCACGTACTCTATGAGACTCCATTCCATGCCACTCCACTCTATGCAACTCCACTCTATGCAACTCCACTCTATGCCACTCCACCCTACGCTGCTCCATCAACATCACAACACTCTATGCCACAACACTATATGCCTTTCCACTCCATCCACTCTCCAGCACTCTCCTCCACTGTACTCTATGACACTCCACTCAACGACACTCCACTTGACGACACTCCATTCTATGACATTTTTACTGAAAAAGAACACCATTTGAATTCAATGAAAAAACCAAAGGTTAAGTATAAGTTATCGTTAAGAAAACTTTATGGATTTTTTGTATACAAAACAACTTAAATTACACAAATATAATATAGTACACTTTACACTACATTACATTAACTATAACTCGTGCCTTCCTCAAGCTCTGCTTATACCCTTTTGTATTCCATTACTTATAGCATGCTAAATGAGAGCATTCATAACTAGACTCATGACATTTCAAATGACTTCATTTATGAGAACAGTGTGTATGATAGAGGGCCGGGTTATAGTTCACTGAAAAAAACAAAGGTTACTGGGACGTTATTCTTAGGAAATGAAATAAAAAAACCTTAGAAATTCACTAAAAACCAAAGGTTACAGGGACGTTATAGTTACGCTCAGGTTTCACTCGTACAAAACCCGAAAAATTCAGCAGTTATATTTAGCTGAGCAAATATAACTCTATAACTTGTGCCCCCGCAATGCACTGCTTATGACCTCACATATTATTTCACTCATGACATGGTCAGTGACATCTCAAATGACATCACTGATGAAAAAGTCCAGTGACTGTGAGTGTTTATAAAACGTTTATGAGAGTTAAATATATATACCAAAGTGTATTGGTGAATCAGTGGGTGGGTGTATGAGTGCCTGTATGGATGATTCAGTGGGTGCGTGATTGACTGTATAAGTGAGTGATTAGGTGTCCCAGTGAATGTATGGGTGAGTGATTGGTTATGTGAATGTTTGTAATCAGTCTGTCACTTGGTGTCTAAGTGGCTGTATGAATGTGTGAGTGGGTACGTGAGTGGCTGTATGCGTGATTGATTGGTTGTCTGAATACCTGTATGGGTGTCTGAGTGTCTCTGTGGGTGGGTGAGGGGTTGTGTGACTGCCTGTATGGATGAGTCAGTAGCTGTATGGGTTAATGAGTGTGTGTGCTAGGGGCTGTATGGGTGAGAGAGTGTGTGTATGGCTGTGTCGGTGAGTGGATGTGTCAGTGGTATATGGGTGAGTAACTGTGTATGTGAAAGGCAGTATAGGTGAGTGATGGGGTATATAAGTGACTGTATGGGTGAGTGAGTGAATGTGAGAGTGGCTTTATGGGTGAATGTGTGCTTGTGTCAGTGACTGTATAGGTGTGTTAGTATCTGTATGAGTAGGTAAGTGTGTGTGTGTGTGTAATTGTATGGGTGATTAAGTGGCTATGTGATTGACTGTATGGGTGAGTGAGTAGGTGTGTGAGTAACTCTATGGGTGACTGACTCAGGGTATGAGTGGCTATATGGGCGTATGAGTGGATAAGTCAGTGGCTGTATTAGTGAGTAAGTAGCTATATGAGTGGCTGTATAGGTGAGTGAGTGGATGTGTGTGTAGATCTTTGAATCAGTGAGTGTGTACTGGTATGGGTCTGTGAATGGGTTTCTGAATGGTTGTGCGGGAGTGCGAGTGGGTGTATGAAAGGTTCTATGGGGGTGTGAGTGGGTGCATTAGTGATTTTGTGGATGATGTCATCAGTGATGTCATTTGAGATGTCATCAGTGATGTCATCAGTGATGTCACTGACCATGTCATGAGTGATGTCATATGTTAGGTCATAAGCAGTGCATTGCGGGGGCACAAGTTATAGTTAGCTCAGCTAACTATAGCTGCTGAATTTCTCTGGTTTTGTAGGAGTAAAACTTGAGCCGAACTATAACGTCCCTGTAACCTTTGTTTTTTGTGTGAATTTCTACGTTTTTTAAAAATCCATTTCCTAACTATAACGTCCATGTAACCTTTGGTTTTGTCAGTGAATTCCTAAGGTTTTTTAAATGCTAATTCCTAACTATAACGTCCCTGTAACCTTTGTTTTTCAGTGAATTTAAATGTTTTTTTAAACTAGTAGTTGCGTTTACAGAGTGGTGGAGAAAGAGGGCTGGGCCTCCGACCAGCTCTCAGGAATTCCACTGTTTAGGGCTTACAGAAGGTAACAGGAGGGCTTCTTGGCCACCAAGGTCCCTCGGGAGTAAAATGGACTTCATCTCCCAACCAGTAGTGCACCTTGAACTGCTTTTGCAGAGTGGTGGAGAAAGGGGGCATGGCCTCAGAAGACCTCTTAGCTATCCCACTGTGTGGGACTTATTGGAGATAACAGGAGGGGTATTTGGCCCCCAAGGACGTCCTTGGGGGCCATCTACCCCTCCTGTTACCTCCAGTAAGTCCCACACAGCAGGATATCTGAGAGGTTATCGGAGGCCACTCTCCCTTTCTTCACCACTCTGCAAAAGCACCTCCCCGTGCACTACTAGTAGGGTGATGAAGTCCCCTTGGCTATTGAAGGTCCTTGAGGGTCAACTAGCCCTCCTGTTACCTCCAATAAGACTCACACAGCTGGATTGCTGAGAGGTCGTCAAAGGCCTCGACCCCTTTCGCCACAACTGTGCAAATGCGCTTCCTGGCGTACTACTGGTTGGGGGCCTTCAGGAGTAAAATGGAATTAATTCCCCAACCAGCAGTGCACCAGGAGGGGCATTTGCAGAGTGGTGGAGAAAGGGGGTGTGGCCTCCAAGTCCTCTCAGCAATCTCGCTGGAGTTACCGGACATAACAGAAGGGGCTCCTGGACCCCATGGACCCTCAACATCATAGGGGACTTCATACCCAAACACCACTGTGCCAGGAGGCACGTTTGCAGATTGGGCGTTAAGGGGGCGTGGCCTCCGGCGACTTGCTAGAGGTTTTATTTAAAATTGTTTTTGAATTTTTTTTTAAGGGATGGGGCTGCGTGGCCTCACTTCCCTGGGCCATTTTTGGCACCGGGGATGCCATCTCCTGGGGCCAAGTCTTTTTTCAATGGGTGAGGGGGCCACACGGCCCCCCTCTCTGGGCTGAATCCGGCACCGGGGACTCCATCCCCTGAGTCCCGGGCTTTTCTTTTCTTTTTCATTTAAAGGGAGCAGGCCCCTTCCCATGCCATTTTTAGCTCCGTGGACCCCATTCCCCGGGACCAGCCCCTTTTTATATATATTCTTTTTTTGTTTTTAAAATGGAAGGAGGGGGCTGCGCTGCCCCCTTCCTGGGCTGATGTGGGCCCCGAGCGCCCCATCCCCTGGGGCTCTGCCTTTTCTCATTATTTTTTTTATTTAAAGGGAGGGGGCCTAGCAGCCCCCACCCGGGCCACTTTTGGCCCAGGAATCCCATCCCCTGGGGCCTGTCCCTTTTTATATATATTTTTTAATGGAAGGGGGTCCACGCTGCCCCCCTCCTGAGCTGATGTTGGCCCCAGGGACCCCATTCCCCGGGGCCCGGCCTGTAGTGTGGGTGCCCTGGGCACCCATATTTTACACGTTGGGAACCACGGGGGGAGCCTGAAGGCACCCGTGGTCCCAGCCGGCTCCACGCCTCCTGCAGGAGCCGGCATTGCTTTTCACACACAGGGAGCTGCAGACATACAGCTCCCTGTGTGTAAAAAGCAAAGTGTGCTCTGCTTTGAGCAAGCAAGAGTAAAATGCTTTTGCTTGCTCAAAGCAGAGCACTGTTTGCTATGGCATGGCAGGAGCAGTGCTCCAGCCATGCCATAGCAAACTGCAATGTCCCAGGGGTTTGCACCCCAGGACACTGCTGGAGCCTAGGGGGTGGCGTCCCCAGGGCCATATATGGCTCCAGGAGGGGGCAGCGCAGCCCCCCTCCTTCCTTGACTAGTGCCAGCCCCAGAGAGTTGGCGGTTCACGGGGCCAGGAGCAGCCCGGAGGGGGGACACGTGGACCCCTCCCATTTCTTTAAAATACAGTTTGGCCCCAGGGAGGTGGTGGTCCCCAGAGCCGGGGGGTCCTTGAGGTCCCCGCACATTAATATTTAAAAGCTCCGTGAAGGTGGTGGTCCCTGGGCCAGGAGGTGTCCTCGAGGCCCCCCATTACATTAGCCCCGGGGAGTAACTGGTCCCCGGAGCTGCTGGGGAGGCCATAGGGCCTCCCCTGCACTTCTTTAATAATAGCCCCAGGGAGGTGGTGGTCCCCGGGGCTGCAGGGGGCCATGTGGGCCCCCCACATCTCTTTCCTTATGTTTGCCCCAGGGAGGTGGCGGTCCCCGGGGCACGGGGGTGCCACATAGGGGCCCCCACATTTCTATCTAAACTGCCCCCAGGACCTGGTCCAACTCGGGACCTCTATTTAATGAAGTGCTGGAGACTGCGCTTCATTTAAAAAAATTATTTCAGCAAGAGTCGTGGATCTAGCGTGACTCCCACCTAAACTGTTTTTAAAAATGCTTTTTTGGCCCGGGTGGTGCCTGTGGGACCCCCTCACTATTGGGCAAGGGGGTCAAGGTGTTTCTACCCTGCCCCCATTTTTTTAAACCGTTTTTCTCATGACTTGGTTCAACCCAGCCACAAGATGGCTGCCAACACTCCCTTGTTTGAAGTGTTGGCAGCCAATTCGATCTCAGGCACGAGATCGGGAGGGGTCGCGGATCCACGGCGCCTCATTTTGTATATCTGAAAGATCTTTAAATTTCTCAGCAACTACTGAACGGATTTACACAGTTTAACAAAAAGAGTACTTTCTGGACCAAGAGCTACCTTTCTGCCAAATTTGGTGTAATTCTGTTCAGCAGTCCGGGCTGTAACTGTGTCTAAACTTTCCTATGGAAATTAACATGGAAAAAAGCATTTTGGGACCCCCCTTTTTCTCGGCCTCCGCTTGACAGATCACGATGAAATTTTTGAGACAGCAGCTGAAGTGACTGGCGTATAAGTTTTGAAAATTTTGCGAGGATTTGTTAAACGACGCCAAAGTTATTGACAAAGGAAAAAATGCTCTTCCTATGGAAACTACATCCTAACTATAACTACCTACTGGCAACCGCCAGTAGGTAATATTTATATATATTTATTTAGGGGTTTCACTTACCTTATTATACTTACCATGTATGGCATGCGTGGTAAAAGGCATGCGAGGTAAAGGCATTGGCATGGTAAAGACATGCATTGTATCTAGGATTTGAATCTTTGACCTACAAGTTCCAAACTGACCTCTGAAGTTAGAAACCCCTTAGCTATTGTGTTAGCAGTGCTTGATTTGCCACTGTTTTAGATGACAATTCGATGTGGCTCTTGAATGGGCTGTAACAGACTTTTGTCCTCACTCCCAATCAACCTTTCCACCTCTGACTGTCTTGTAAGAGCATTCTATACCAACTTGGAGGGTAGCTTTCAACGCCAAAATGGTATACTGGTACATCTTACTTAGATGATGGAAGAGAGCATTGCAATCATTCAGGAATTACAGTACTGAAGTCAAGAACAGATATAAAGTTGAAAAGGTGGATACGCATTTTGCAACTCTGTTTGCGACCAAGATTTTAATAAATTTCAAAAACAACAAATCACTGGTTATTAAACCATCTTATAAAGGAGTAGCATTATTGTGATTGACAGCACTATGTACGTAGCTGTGGCATATCAGCTATCAGAAAATACAATGCATTATCAGCATTTGTCAGAGAACCCCGCAAAGCAAATGGAAAAAGAATATCATACATTGTTGGATAAATGGTTAAACAGTTGTCTTTTAAAGTTGGAGGAATATCATTACCTCCGAACCTCTAATGCCAAAATGGCCATCATCTACTTTCTTCCAAAAATACACAAAGATACACAAAAACCTCCTGGCAGGCCGATTGTAAGTTATATAGGATTCCTCTTGGAGAATACCTCAAGGTTTCTAGATTTATTTCTCCAACCATATATAATGAGTTTACCTTCATACTTAAAAGATTCCACCAATTTTCCTAAAAAAATAGATGGGATACCCTGGAAATCAAGTTACATCATGGTAACACTTGCTGTTGTATCATCATACACATCAATAAACCATGGGAATGGAATAGCTGCCTGTCGCTATTTTGTGAGATATAGGCCAATTAAATAAATACCTTAAACATACCCAGATGATACTGGAAATGCTACAATACTGTCTTACTCACAATGTCTTTCTGTTTGACAATGAGATATAGTTACAAGCAGGGGACTGCCATGGGGACCTCCTTTGCCCCCACCTACGTCAGTTTATTCATGGAGTGGTGGGAGAAGGCGGTAGCTCTGTCAGAACAAAATGAACCATTTATGACAGTTGTTATACTTTGGACTCGGTTTATTGATGACCTCTTTCTCTTATAGGATGATGAGGAAACAAAATTGGAAGAATTTATAATGAAATTGAATAGTAACAGTCTGAACATTCAGCTCACCAAGATGTACAGTAAGGAACATATTGAGTTCCTGGATATTGAGTTGAACATCAAGAACATTTTAAAAATGACGGTCCATAGGAAAGCAACTGCTGCCAATTCTATATTACATGCTAACAGTGGGCGTCCAAGGACATTGAAATGGATCATTCCATATGAACAAATGTTGAGAGCATATAGGATATGCTCAACAGAAGAGGATTTTGAATTGGAAGCAGCCACGCTGGTAATAAGATTTATACAACGTGGCTACCCCCAGAGTATACTTGATGATCCTGGAAAGAACTTGAAAAATAAAGAGGGAATTTTTGTTATATGGGCATGACAATAAATGAGTGAAAAGAGAAGTGACACCTAGAAAAAAGGACAATGCCTGTAGAATATTTTTAGAGTATTATCAGGCTCAATAAGATAATATTAGAATCCTAAAGAAGAATTGTCATAATTTGAAATGTGATGAACATTTAAAAAGTATTATTGGTCCCCACCCACAGATTACATACCCGAAGACGGCATCTCTGGGTGACATTCTAACACAGAGTTTCCATGGCCCCAAAAAGAGAAGTAACTGTCTAACTGAGTGTGGCACTGGCTTTGTTAAGTGTAATATATATAAAGCTTGCAAATATGGTCAAAATCGGAAGGAGTATAAGACTTCTGAAGGACGCACAACCACTATTCATGATAGAATAACTTGTAACACAGAATTTGTTATATGTCTTAGAATGTGGCTGTGGTAAGTTGTATGTGGAGAGTACAATTAAGGGCATCATTACGATGGCGGGTGGACAAAGTACGCCCGCCACCGTAACGGAGCACGGGACCGACCGCCGATGCTGCGGCGGTCCGCCATGCAAATTAGGATGCGCCCGCCACACTACGGGCGCATTCTGGGCCTTTTACATTGCGGGTGGATCTGCTGGCTGCAGACCCACTCGCAATGTAAAAGGACTGTGCACAGCATTGCAATGCACAACATGGCAGGCACCACGTGGTGCCTGACACGTTGTGCATTGCAATGAGGGGGGGTACCATAGGTACCCCCCATGTGCACCCCCCACCCTCCCAACACCCTGGGGGCCCGCAACGGGCCCCCAACAGCAAGAACCGCATGCCTTTCCATGGCAGCATTGCTGCCATGGAAAGGTATTTTACCGCCTACATCATAATATGGATGGCGGTGTCTTGCAGACACCGCCACCATATTGTGTCCCTTTACCGCACGGTCGACAATTCGACCGGCGGAAAAGCGGCGGACCGTCTTTCCGTCCGCCGCGGTGCCCCCGCCATACTAATATGGCGGGGGGCGAACCAGGGACATATGGCGGGCGGACCGCCACCGCCGGGCCGGCGGTGGCGATCCGCCCGCAATCATAATGGGCCCCTAAGAAACTAAAAGTGAGGATTCTACAACACATAACAGCGATCAAGAATGGAGACAAGAATTATCCGATGCCGAGTCACTTCATGGATTTCAATCAGGGTTAATTAGTAGCATTGAGGCCCATCCACACAGAGGGTATAGGGAAAAATAATTGAGAAAAGAAGAATCAAAGTTGATCCTTTTACTGGGAACAGAAATACTGTTGGGCCATAATACTGATGCAGAACTTCATGTACATCTTTAGAATATGAATACCAATGTATAGCATCAATATTGCCAATGTTCTTGAATGGTATTGATACATATATGTTTTAAAGGGGTTATATTGTGTGCTTTATATTTATTTACAAATTGGTTGATGAATTGGAATTTTTCTTAACTATATGGAAATAGAATTGACACATTTTATGAAGATGATAGGTTATTTCAACATTGAGAGGCAACAACCTTTGCAAAACTACTGCACTTTAACATGATGCACTTTAAGTTAATTGATAAAAGGTTTCAGAGATATTTGTCCCAACATAGTACCTTATGTTTATTTATATATTTTAGCCAAATGAAATATGAGCCCTTTTAGTGAAAACATTGCGCACTTTAGGATTGAGAGTGCAATAAATTGCAAGTTATAACTATGTACTCTATATTTAGGAGATATGAACACCCTCAGTGAAAACATTTTGCACTTAAATATGGAGAGTACATTAGATTGGAAGTCATGATTATGCACTTTGCACATTTGATGGGAAGAATAATAGATTGTTCATGGATTAAAGGGCCCCTAGGTATTTGTTCTAGAATAGCATTTTGCAAGATTCCCCTCATTAGAGCATGATGAAATTTGGACCCCCTCAGAACTGAGTGTGTAATACATTGGAAATTAGCATTATGCAGTTTTGCAGTTCTTAAAGTGATGACCACGGCGGGAATATATTATGTACTGGATATATATATTTTAGGGGGATATGTGCATTGTTTAATGACGCACTGGACATAGTACCACATGACATAATAAGAATCCGTTGTTAATAGGTGTGGTATATTGAGGCTTTGTGGATGGTTTCAAATATTGAGTTAAAGTGTCATCATGATTACTATTATTATAATTACCATAATCATGAGCTAGTGTTAATGAACAGCCCCATATATTTGTATAAAATTATGTCGAATAAGAATTGAGTGTAAATGTGTCATAAATATTTATTAATAATTATGATAGATCAATTGCATTATGGATGTGTATTAATGAATTGAAATTTGTTTGACTCACAACTGTTTAATATATTTGAAAATGGGTACTGACATATTTCAGAGACAAAACAAAGTTATCGTTCTAGTTGCTATTGGGTCATGGAAAGCAAAGAGGGACGTGGGTTATTACAAAAGAGTAATCACTTTGTTTGGAGATAGGCCCAGCATCTACCAAATCATGTTGGCCATGATTTACGTTTGAACATGCCTCTGGTTTAATCAAGATTGTGATAAAAAGAATTGAAAACGTACCGAGACGCGAGCAGTATAATAGTTTTCCCGGGAGTTGCTGCTGGAGGAGCCACTGAGGAAAGGAGCTGAGCGAAGACGTGTATATATATATATTCGGCTCAAAACCTCACTCCACAAGCAAGCGAAGGGACCGCACTCCAGTAAGGGTGAATATACGTTTTTTTATTTTACCGCATACAAGTGAACAGGATGCGTTTCGGCATCGCGCCTTTTTCCAACTGTGAACATTGATTGCCGGCACCGCCATATTTTAACATAGTTTAGAAGGAAGTACTTCCGGGGTGAATTCGACATCAAAGCAAAAGATAGACAAATCACTCATGTGTTCTATGGCGGCCATCTTATAGAACTGTTAGTGCAATTCATTCGATGTACTGTTACATGCTGTTTACAGATATCATGCCATCAAAACAACTTGATAACGCCCTGAATGGGCTTTCCCACCGAACAGTATGAATGCACTAAAAATTAAATATGTAGCATATCAAAACAAATACTAATAATCTAATCAAAATCAGTTCAATGTAATTCATACATCAATATCTAGGCCTGTATGGGCAAATTCATACTGTGATTTTTAGATTGAGCAACATAACTTTTTACGAAACTACTCCTTTTGTGATTCAATTAACTACCTTAAAATTGATCATTTTGGATCTACATCCCTTTGATCTAGATTCACGAGTAGTCATTTAACCCAAATATAAGGAAAAGAATATTTTAGCAAAACAGTTCATATATTGCCAAAAAGCAAACTTAAAAAGAGGCCCCCTGTTTTAATCAGTCCATCAAAGCATTGTACTATACAAGAAAGAGGGTGCCGTCTTGCACTTTTAACCGTTTTTGATCAGAGATTGTCACAAGTGTACATAAATACCTATGGAAAAAAGATATGCGTACGGAGCGAGACAATGGAAAGAAGCTGTTGCTCAAGGTCATTCTACGCATTTGGACATTTAGACTCAATGTGCATATTACTGTGATTTGCTGCACATTCAATCAATGCCGCACATTTAGCCTAAGTGAATAGATAGCTCCTCCTCGGTGTTGAGACCTGAGGGGGCCCTGGTTTGCAAATCAATAATGTACCTGGATTCCAAGCGTCTCAATCTGAGTTCTCTGTCCCCCCCACGCTCGTGTGCTGGAACGTGGGCGAGTCAGTAGAACCTAAGCAAATTTCTGTTGCTTTGGTGGAAACGCGCAAAGTGCCTCGCCACCGGATAGGTTACATCATTCCGCTCAATGGCTCTAGCGTGTTCAAGGATCCTACGTTTGGTGGGGTGTATAGTACTGCCTATATATTGGAGATTACATGGGCACACCAAACTATATATGCAAAATGGTGTCATGCACGTCAGAAATTTGGAGATTTTTTTAGGAGCTGTCATCCCAGGTATTTGATATGTCAGGGTTTTTACGCTATTCCTACAGGCTTTACATTCAGAACATGGAAAAAATCCGGTCACTTGACTTAACCTCGGATTAAAAGGAATTTGGTTCAGATGACTCTGAACCAAAGTGTCTTTAAGTGAACGGCCACGTCTATATGTCGTTTTAGGATGGTTCGGGATGTCATGACCAATTACGTGGTCTGACTTCAAAATGTGCCAATTGCGTGTGAGGATATGTTGCAATATCTCGGAATCTTTTGAGTATGTTGTAATAAATCTGAAGCTATTACTAGTTGTAACATTTCCAGGTGATTTATCTTTGAGCAGACTACTCCTACAAATTTTATTCACTTTATTGAAATTGTTTTGGAGCAATTCTTCCGAATAGCCTCTCTTCCTGAATCTTGAGATTGCTTCATTAGCTGCCACTAAAAAGTCATCATTACGTGAGCAATTTCTCTTTAAGCGTAGCAATTCCCCATACGGAATGCTATTCTTTAAGGGTTTTGGGTGGCTACTATTGGCTTCGAGGACTGAGTTCCCTGCTGTAGCTTTTCTGAATAGGGAAGTGCACATTTGGCCGTCCTTGATGGAAAGTTTAAGGTCCAAGAAATTGACTTCTGTGTTGCTGATTTGACCACTAAAGTGTAAATGCAGTGTTGTTATTAAGTTGCTTTATATATGCTTCTGCCTCTATTTGCGGACCCTTCCATAGAATGAAAAGGTCATCGATGTATCGATACCAACCAATGACAGATGTTAATCATTTATTATTTTCATTGGCCCAGGCCACCTGCTTCTCCCACCAGCCCACAAACAGGTTCGCGTAACTGGGGCCGAAGCAGGTGCCCATCGCCGACCCGGTAATCTGTCTGTAGTACTGTCGTTGGAAGAGAAAGATGTTATTGGTTAGGCAGAATTTCAAAAATTCGATCAACATCACATTATGTTCAGTGAATTTCAAAGATCTACCTTTCATAAACTATTTCACTGCATTGAGCCCATCATTATGAGATATACAAGTGTAGAGACTGGTCACGTCTAACACAATCATAAGCATGTCTGATTCCCAAGCAATGTTCGAGATTATGCGAATAAAGTCCGTTGTGTCCCGAATGTAAGAAGGCAACATTTTAACAAAATCAATCAAAAAGAAATCTAGATACTGGGACATTCCTTCTGTCAGACTGCCTTTGGATGAAATAATTGGTCTGCCCGGTGGTGAGACAGAGTTCTTGTGAACTTTGGGTAGATGATAGAATGTCGGAATTACTGGGTGTTGACAGTTCAAGAATTTAAATTCATTCATATCAATCATTCCGTTGTTCAGCCATTTGTTAATCATCTCATGATATTCAAAGATACTTCTATTGTATTCCTCCTTTGAGATTTTGCTGTAACAAGATACATCTGACAGTTGTCTGAGAGCTTCTGCGCAGTAATAGTCTCATGTTAACAATACAATACTACCTCCTTTATCGGAGGGTTTACATATTATGTTGGGATCAGACTGTATTTGTTTGAGGGCTTGTCGTTGTGCATTTGAAAGGTTTACTTTGGACCCTTTAAATTTCTTAGATTTTGTTGTTCTCATTTGCAGCAAATCTTGTTTGACAGCTTCTTCGAACGCATCAATAGTATCAAATGGTGTATTGGGTATAAATGTTGATTTTGGTTTGAAATGTGTTTTTGATGTTCTTTGTACAATGCCAAAGCTTTCCGCATTGGTAATTGAGTTTTCTTCTTCTCCTTGATTATTGCAAGTGTTTTGGCTTGACAATATTTGCAGCGTTTCTAGATCTTCGCCAGTAAGAATGTCAGTGGCTTCACTCGATCTCACCTCCATTAATCTATTGCCAACCTGCTCTTGTGCATTTTTCAATTTGAAGTATTTAAAAAGTCTCAATTTGCGTGTGAAGAAGTACAAGTCAATTTTCGTTTGCGTGAATTCAAAGCTCTGGGTCGGACAGAAAGTCAATCCTTTTTTGAGTAGTGTCTCTTCCATATTTGTTAGTTTGCGTGGTGTTAAATTGACAATGGTCAAATCTTCTAATAGATTTATCTCCGTGTTCCTCTCTTGCTGCGTGTGTATGAAGCCACTGCTTGGTTTCCCTCTGCAGAATCCCCCTCTTCGCGTCTTTCTTGTCTTCTTTCTGGGGGCTTGCCCCTGCCCCCTCTCTGCCAAGCAGAGAACTCTGGGTAGTTCACACTGGGTGCTCCCTTGTGTCTGGACAAAGCTATACCTCTCTGAAGAGCTCTAATGAGAGCGAAACACGTGTCAGGGGTTGCTTTTATTCATTTCAGGTTGGCTTGGATGGTATTTTACCAATCCAAAGCTGTAATACTGTGCCTGGAGTGGTAAAAGGCTTTGGCCATTTTACAGCTCAGCAAGGATAGCACTGTGCTAATCCTATGCTTAAAGACTTTGCTGTGAAAATGGTAAAAGACTTTGTCCCTTTCTATCTCGGTGTGGATGGCACTGTGCTAATCCTATGCTTAAAGACTTTGATAGAAAAGCAGACATTTAAGGTGAGCAAATTTAGGGTGTCGCTGGTGTTGAGAGTGCTCTGTATTGGAGCTGCTTTCCACCTAAACTTGAGAACTACCCAGAGTTCTCTGCTTCTTTTTTTACATAATTTATGCGTCACTCTATGCCTGAAAGAGTTTTGTTTTGACTTATACTGGGTGCTCCCTTGTGTCTGGACAAAGCTATACCTCTCGGAAGAGCTCTAATGAGAGCGAAACACGTGTCAGGGGTTGCTTTTATTAATTTCAGGTTGGCTTGGATGGTATTTTACCAATCCAAAGCTGTAATACTGTGCCTGGAGTGGTAAAGGCTTTGGCCATTTTACAGCTCGGCAAGGATAGCACTGTGCTAATCCTATGCTTAAAGACTTTGCTGTGAAAATGGTAAAAGACTTTGTCCCTTTCTATCTCGGTGTGGATGGCACTGTGCTAATCCTACGCTTAAAGACTTTGATAGAAAAGCAGACATTTAAGGTGAGCAAATTTAGGGTGTCGCTGGTGTTGAGAGTGCTCTGTATTGGAGCTGCTTTCCACCTAAACTTGAGAACTACCCAGAGTTCTCTGCTTCTTTTTACATAATTTATGCGTCACTCTATGCCTGAAAGAGTTTTGTTTTGACTTATACTGGGTGCTCCCTTGTGTCTGGACAAAGCTATACCTCTCGGAAGAGCTCTAATGAGAGCGAAACACGTGTCAGGGGTTGCTTTTATTAATTTCAGGTTGGCTTGGATGGTATTTTACCAATCCAAAGCTGTAATACTGTGCCTGGAGTGGTAAAGGCTTTGGCCATTTTACAGCTCGGCAAGGATAGCACTGTGCTAATCCTATGCTTAAAGACTTTGCTGTGAAAATGGTAAAAGACTTTGTCCCTTTCTATCTCGGTGTGGATGGCACTGTGCTAATCCTACGCTTAAAGACTTTGATAGAAAAGCAGACATTTAAGGTGAGCAAATTTAGGGTGTCGCTGGTGTTGAGAGTGCTCTGTATTGGAGCTGCTTTCCACCTAAACTTGAGAACTACCCAGAGTTCTCTGCTTCTTTTATATATATATATATATATCCATATACAATCCCTCCAGCCGAAGAGACAAATGGGACGCACTCTCTCAAACCTTTTGCATTTTTTATTTTTCCATATCCTTCATTCGCGGGATGCAGGCAAGAACAAATCAGATCTACGCGTTTCGGTATGCCACGATACCTTGCTCACGATCAACTGTTCACTTAGCACCGCCCATATAAATATTCAAACAGTTGTTACATCATTTCCTGACGGTGTCATAAGTGCCCCTTTGCATTCTGGAGGATGTAGTTTTTTACTCTCTATATATATATCTCGTGAAGGTGAAAATTAAGAACAAAACATGGTGTTAACTTAATTCAATTATAAACATTGGTAAAAATATATGAAAGAAGCAGTGCAATTGTGTGTATACTTTAAAAGCAGAGCTCAAAGTACTGGATCAATCTATTGTGATGTTTCCAATGGAAATGTTTCTTTCCTCCTAAGATATTTCTTCCAGTCCCTTTTTACTTTGACCGTACGTTTTCCCTAGTCAATCAATCGTACTTTTATCCCCCCAGTGGTCCTCCTATTTTGTACTCTTATACCTCCGGTAGCTCTTCACTTTATTAGTTCAAAAACCGATTCTGTTCACTGCATGAGTTCCTATGAACATATTTATTCAAGTAATTATCAGGGCAACTAGTTCGTCATCCAATTCGCCCTTTTCCACCTTCATTCATCATTGCTGATTTGAACAAAACCCATGTATGAGAAGCCCCTTTCCATTACAGATGAATGTAAAGTTCTTCTGATTGATTCAGACCATGTGGATGGAGCGTTCGCAGCTTTAAAATGTAGCGTGACTCTTTTGGCGCAATTGTTTTTCTCGGTCTCCACCGCGTACCTTCCTTGGGATTGTTTCAATGCCAAAGAATTTCAGTTGTTTCCAATCTCCTTGGTGGTATTGCTCCATGTGTTTCGCTACAGCGTTTGTTCTGTCCTTATGTATTGTTGCTCTTACGTGCTCAAGTATTCTTTTTTCAATTCAAAAATCGTACTCCCTACATACATCAATGGGCACGGACATTCCAATATATACACTGTATATTGGGTCTTGCATGTGATTAGCTGACGAATTTCCCACACTTTATTGTTGGCCATTTTTATTTCCTTTGTTTGTTTGGCAATTTGACAGGCTTTACACATGTGACATTTCACGAAGCCCTTTATACTTAGCCATGAGCCTTCCTTCTTCTTTCCTATAAAGTGGCTGTGGATTAGATGGTTCTTTAAGTTTTTAGCTCTCCTGTATGTCACTGTAGGGTGTTTCCCCACTATTCCTTTTACAGTGCTATCCAACTGAAGAATTTTCCAATTCTTTCTTAATATTCTCACTATTTGTTTGCTTTCCAGTGAGTAATCTGTTATCAGCCGGATTGGTTCTTTTTGATCCCCCACTTCATCCTTTTGCTTTCGAATTAAACACTCTTCTCGTGCCTTACTGTTTGTTCTCTCCCAGCATTTATTTATAGTGTTGGTATTATATTTTCTCCTTTTGAATCTTTCGGCAGTGTTATTCCCATGTTTTTGCCATTCTTCATCCTCGCTGCAAATTCGCCGAATCCTCAAAAATTCTCCATAAGGGATACTTGATATTAGGGGCCTCTGGTGAAAGCTAGTGGCTTCCAGGGTGGCATTCGTTGCCGTACTTTTCCTGTGTAGTGTTGTATGGATTTGGCCATTTTTTATGTAGATTTCTGTGTCCAGAAACACTACTCTTTCGTTGCTTATTTCATAAGTAAATTTTAGATTTGTTATGCTGTTGTTTAATGCTTCAAAGTATTCTTTGAATTCCACTATCGTGCCATCCCATATTATAAACAAATCGTCAATAAATCGTTTCCAACTGACGATTTTATTCAATTTTGTGTCATTCCTTGAACTCCACGCCACTTCCTTTTCCCAGTACCCCATAGCTAAACAGGCATAGCTGGGGCTAAATGAAAACCCCATAGCAGTCCCATTTTTTTGGCGATATACTTCTTCACCGAAGACAAAGATGTTCTTGTTGAGGCACATTGATATCATTTCTAAAAGCATTTTATTGTGCTCACTGTATTTGATGTTACGCTCTTGTAAAAAGAAGCTACATGCTTCTAAGCCCATGTCATTCCCTATGTTTGTATAAAGGGATATAGCATCCATTGTTATCAATTGATATGTTTCTTGCCATGGTGTGTTCTGTAACAGCCTTAATAAGTCCGTCGTATCTTGTATGTAGGAACTGAGTTGAGTTACGTAAGGCATCAGGAAATGGTCAATGAAATTCGCCATAGGTTCCAACACCGATCCCTTCACAGACAGAATTGGTCTGCCTGGTGGTTTTTTCTGATCTTTGTGAAGCTTCGGTAGGAAGTAAATTGTTGCTGTTATGGGGTGAGTCACTGTTAGATATTTTCGTTCATCCTCATTTATTAGGCCATATCCTACCCATTCCTGAAACTTATCATCAACCATTTCTTTTATTTCCAAGGTTGGGTTCTTTTTCAATTTCTCATAGTATTCGGTATTCCAAAGTTGGCGATGTGCTTCCAAAACATACGCACCTTTTTCCAGAATAACTACGTTTCCCCCCTTGTCCGCCATTTTGATTACAATCTGGTCATCAGTTGTTAAATTCTCCAATGCTTCCCTTTCTTGTTTTGTAAGGTTATCTTTAAAGTTAGGACCTTTCAATTTATATAGATCTTGGATGACAGCTTCTTGAAATAGATCTATTTTATTTCCAGGTGTTAATTGCGGGTAAAATTTAGACTTTGATTTTTTGCCACTTAAGCCCGCTCCTCCTTGTAGACATGCTACATTTAATGGGATGTCCTCACCCTCCGCTGCATTCAGGTTTAATAATGTTAAAAAGTTCTCAGAATCTTTGACTTGTAAGCTGGTTGTTGGTTCTTCTACTATTCTTCTTTTTGATTTATCTTGTTTTTCCGAAAAGAATTTTGCTAATTTGATTTTACGGATGTATAAGTATAAATCTATTCTCACTTGTGCTAGATCCATTCTTCTTGTGGGGCAGAAATTTATGCCTCTTTTTAATAAAGCTGTTTCAATTTCAGACATGGGTCTCTTAGATAGGTTCACCACTTGTAGTTCATCCATCATTTGTTCTTCCGGCGCATACTCCTCGTTTCGGTTCCTATCTTCTCCATATTTGCACTTGTGCCTTTTTCCCCTTCTCTTTGGTTTCTTTGCGCCCATTGACGTCCTTTTCCTCTTCCCCTCTGTTGTTGATATGTGGGTCGATTTTGGTCCCACTGCCTCTGTTGCAGTACCAGGCGCATATCCCCTAAAAAAGACAGCTTGCTCCTATTTGCTTCTATTGACGATTCCCCATCACTGGGGTCATTCAATACTGCAGAGGATGCGCTACTTGAGATACTTGTCGTGCTGCTCCATATTGCTTGTTCCTTTATTGCGTCAAATTTGCGTGCAAAGGTGAATATGCGCCCCTCCGCATAATCCTTTGAGTCCCGTATGAATTTTGAATGCTTACGTTCTCTGACTACATCCTCATGTTTTTCAATTTGCACTTCCAGCTCTTCCTTAAATTTAGTCATTTCTGTCGTCATTTTTAATAATGATAGTTCTTTTTCTGTTTCATGTAGTTGTACCTTTATATTCTCTAGACCAATCTCGATATGTTTCACCAAGATTTCAATCAAACCCAATGATGATTTTAAAATGAAGTCACCCCACTCTTGCAGTAACTCATTTGATGTGTCCTGGTGACTGGGCATCAACATTATTCTCAAGCCCCTCGGCACCCGTTGTACCTCCAGATATTTTTTAAGTGTGATGAGTTCCCATGATTTATTTATTTCCTTTCGACTTAGCTTTTCCCATGTACGTAGTTTCGTTTTAGTGTCAGTTTTTCCTGATATATTAGTCATTCCTGTATCTGTCTCCACATTGCCTTTTTCAAACATTGAGCTTAATAATTCATTCCGTTTGGCTTCTCGTTTCTCCATATTTCTTGCCTTTTAGCAATCCCTGTTTCTTAGTTATTTAGGATCAATTGTAACACTGAAAAATGCTGGATTGTATATATCAAGCTCCATGGTTGCCACACACTTGGGAAGCACTCGAGCAGCTGCGTAAGGCTCAACCTTAGCCTTTCATCACTGGTACGGGCGGCACACAGCATGCAGGCAGAAATAAAAGCAGTCAATTCGTCTCGCCTGACGCGTTTCGTTTATTACTTCCTGAGAGGCTTGGACGAAAATGGCGTGCTGAACACTCCCCCAAACTTATACCTATGACACGCCCATGATGGGCTGCCCAGATGGGACCGTGGATGTTGCATTCTGGGTTTTGGAGTGTTCCTGATTAGTCCATAGATGGATGCACATTTCTTTACTGCGTCCCTTCAAGCTCTGTATGAGCCCCCACCAGCGTGTCTGCCCTCAATCCAGCGCAGTTGCTCCACAAGTGCTTCCCAAGTGTGTGGCAACCATGGAGCTTGATATATATATATTATCTACTGGCGGTCGCCAGTAGATAGTTATAGTTAGGACCTATTTTCCATAGGAAATCCGCGACATTCTATTTGAAATAACTCTTGCGTCGGTTGACGAATCTTCGCAAAATTTTCAAACTTTATGGCCCGCTCCGGTCCGCTCCTACCCTGAAAGTCTCAGGGTGATTCGTCAAGCGGGGGCCGAGAAAAAAGGGGGGTCCCAAAACATGTTTTCCCCATTCATTTTCCCATAGGAAACTTTAGACATGGCTACAGCCCGAACTGCTGAACGGAATTACACCAAATTTGGCAAAGAGGTAGTTCTTGGTTCAGAAAGAACCCTTTTGTTAAATGGTGTAAATCTGTTTAGTAGTTGCGGAGAAATTAAAAAAATAAGAGTAAAAAAATCAATTTCCCATAGGAAACTTTATGCAAGGCTACAGCCTGAACTGCTGAACGGAATTACACCAAATTTGGCAAAGAGGTAGTTCTTGGTTCAGAAAGAACCCTTTTGTTAAATGGTGTAAATCCATTCAGTAGTTGCTGAGAAAATCAAAAGTAAAAACACATATATATCTGGGCGGAGCCTAACCACACATGTCATCGTGAGATCTGATTGGCTGTCAGCACTTCATCCTGGAATTGCTGGCAGCCATCTTGGGACCAATATAAATGATAGTACCCCATTGAAATGCATTGTAGTGAATCTAAGATTTTGAGGGTTACCAAAAGGAGAACTATAAAGGGTGATAACAGACTTTAGTTCCATTAGAATTCATTTGTTGATGGTACCATACTAATTTCAGGAATTGTGGTGTGTTCTAAGGTGATTTTACCCTGTGAAAAACCTTCTGCTGGGATATCATGAATCATGTTTGAGAGAAAACTATTTTCACATGCTTGTCCCATACAGTTTTGGAAGGTGCTCCAGAAGCTAAAATGAGAGCATATTTTCTGTAAATTCACATTATCTTTCTCAGTCATGTGAGAATGAAGTCTGACATTCTCAGTAAAACATGTACATCCAACAAGGGCAGAGACTGTCAGTTGATTCCTTTGTGTTCTACTGCAGCTTCCCAGAGTGTTCTAAAGAACAACTAGAGCGCTAACAGTCTTACTTATGACAAACGTATGGCACACCTGAAGCCATCTTGATTGGAATAAACTGGTAACACTTAAAACATTTAATTTAAAAGGAACAAAATGATGGGGTTCATCTTGTCATAGAAATTATGGTTAGTGCTCTGGAAAGAAAAATTAGGACATGTTTCAAGTGTGATCTCAAATATCTTCCTGTTATATTTCAACAGGAGCAGCCTGTCAGTTGATGCCTTTGTGTTCTACTGCAGCTTCCCAGAGTGTTCTAAAGAACAACTAGAGCGCTAACAATCTTACTTATGACAAAAGTATGGCACACCTGAAGCCATCTTGATTGGAATAAACTGGTAACACTTAAAACATTTAATTTAAAAAGGAACAAAATGATGGGGTTCATTTTGTCATAGAAATTATGGTTAGTGCTGTAGAAAGAAAAATTAGGACATGTTTCAAGTGTGATCTCAAATATCTTCCTGTTATATTTCAACAGGAGCAGCCTGTCAGTTGATGCCTTTGTGTTCTACTGCAGCTTCCCAGAGTGTTCTAAAGAACAACTAGAGCGCTAACAGTCTTACTTATGACAAAAGTATGGCACACCTGAAGCCATCTTGATTGGAATAAACTGGTAACACTTAAAACATTTAATTTAAAAAGGAACAAAATGAGGGGGTTCATTTTGCCATAGAAATTATGGTTAGTGCTGGAGAAAGAAAAATTAGGACATGTTTTAAGTGAGATCTCAAATATCTTCCTGTTATATTTCAACAGGAGCAGCCTGTCAGTTGATGCCTTTGTGTTCTACTGCAGCTTCCCAGAATGTTCTAAAGAACAACTAGAGTGCTAACAGCCTTACTTATGACAAAAGTATGGCACACCTGAAGCCATCTTGATTGGAATAAACTGGTAACACTTAAAACATTTAATTTAAAAAGGAACAAAATGAGGGGGTTCATTTTGCCATAGAAATTATGGTTAGTGCTGCAAAAAGAAAATTTAGTGCATGTTTTAAGTGAGATCTCAAATCCTCTTCTATTTCATTAGAAAATTCTGACATGCAGACTGAAACAATCACTTTCAATACCAGCAGTAGACTTCCAGTTAACTCCTTGGTGAGCAGTAGCTTTACTACAGTGATCTAATGAACAACTAGAGTGCTAACATTCTCAATTTATGGCAAATGTGTGACACATCTGAATGCCTTCTTGATGGAATCAAAGTAAAAAACTGAAAGCATTTCCTACTGAGGAGACTGCAGTAAATGAGGAAATTAGGAAACTTCATAACAAAGAAGTCTTCCAAGATGGCAACCAGTGAAAAAGAGCCCAAATGTAGCACAAATATTACACAGATGTAGCCCACATATAGCCCAATGACAAAAGTGTGCAAAACACTTTTTATTTTTAGTTTTTTGCAGTTTTATGTAGTGCAGACTGGTCAGGTATTGGAGCGTTGCATCTTAAAACATGACCCCCTACAGTACAAAAACACCACTGCACTACCCTAAACCCTAAAACACTACCCCCAGCACGACCCCCTACACTACACAAGCACCACTGCACTATCCTAAACCCTAAAACACTACCCCCAGCATGACCCCCTACACTACACAAACACCACTGCACTACCCTAAACCCTAAAACACTACCCCAACACCACTGCACTAACCTAAATCCTAAAACACTACCCCCAGCACGACCCCCTACACTACCCAAACACCACTGCACTACCCTAAAACATGACCCCTACACTACACAAACACCACTGCACTACCCTAAACCCTAAAACACTACCCCCAGCACGACCCCATACACTACACAAGCACCACTGCACTACCCTAAATCCTAAAACACTACCCCCAGCACGACCCCCTACACTACACAAACACCACTGCACTACCTTAAACCCTAAAACACTACCCCCAGCACGACCCCCTACACTACCCAAACACCACTGCACTAACCTACATCCTAAAACACTACCCCCAGCACGACCCCCTACACTACCCAAACACCACTGCACTACCCTGAAAAATGACCCCTACACTACACAAACACCACTGCACTACCCTAAACCCTAAAACACTACCCCAGCACGACCCCCTACACTACACAAGCACCACTGCACTACCCTAAACCCTAAAACACTACCCCCAGCACGACCCCCTACACTGCCCGAACACCACTGCACTGCCCTAAACCCTGAAACACCTGCCCCTGCACGACCCCCTACACTGCCCGAACACCACTGCACTGCCCTAAACCCTGAAACACCAACCCTAGCACGACCCCCTACACTGCCCGAACACCACTGCACTGCCCTAAACCCTGAAACACCACCCCCTTCACGACCCCCTACACTGCCCGAACACCACTGCACTTCCCTAAACCCTGAAACACCACCCCCAGCACGCCCCCTACACTGCCCGAACACCACTGCACTGCCCTAAACCCTGAAACACTACCCCCAGCAAGACCTCCTACACTGCCCGAACACCACTGCACTGCCCTAAACCCTGAAACATCACCCCCAGCAAGACCCCCTACACTGCCCGAACACCACTGCCCTAAACCCTGAAACACCACCCCCAGCACGACCCCCTACACTGCCCGAACACCACTGCACTGCCCTAAACCCTGAAACACCACCCCCAGCACGACCCCCTACACTGCCCGAACACCACTGCACTGCCCTAAACTCTGAAACACCACCCCCTGCACGACCCCCTACACTGCCCGAACACTACTGCACTGCCCTAAACCCTGAAACACCATCCCCAGCACGACCCCTTACACTGCACGAACACCACTGCACTGCCCTAAACCCTGAAACACTACCCCCAGCAAGACCCCCTACACTGCCCGAACACCACTGCACTGCCCTAAACCCTGAAACATCACCCCCAGCAAGACCCCCTACACTGCCCGAACACCACTGCCCTAAACCCTGAAACACCACCCCCAGCAAGACCCCCTACACTGCCCGAACACCACTGCACTGCCCTAAACCCTGAAACACCAGCCCCAGCACGACCCCTACACTGCCCGAACACCACTGCCCTAAACCCTGAAACACCATCCCCTGCACGACCCCTAAACTGCCCGAACACCACTGCACTGCCCTAAACCCTGAAACACCACCCCCAGCACAACCCCCTACACTGCCCGAACACCACTGCACTGCCCTAAACCCTGAAACACCACCCCCTGCACGATCCCCTACACTGCCCGAACACTACTGCACTGCCCTAAACCCTGAAACACCACCCCCAGCACGACCCCCTACACTGCACGAACACCACTGCACTGCCCTAAACCCCAAAACACTACCCCCAGCAAGACCCCTACACTGCCCGAACACCACTGCACTGCCCTAAACCCTGAAACACCACCCCCTGCATGACCTCCTACACTGCCGGAACACCACTGCACTGCCCTAAACCCTGAAACACCACCCCCAGCACTACCCCCTACACTGCCCGAACACCACTGCACTACCCTAAACCCTGAAACATCAACCCCAGCAAGACCCCCTACACTGCCTGAACACCACTGCCCTAAACCCTGAAACACCACCCACTACACTGCACGAACACCACTGCACTGCCCTAAACCCTGAAACACCACCTCCAGCAAAACCCCCTACACTGCCTGAACACCATTGCTCTGCCCTAAATCCTGAAACACTAGCCCCAGCACGACCCCCTACACTGCCCGAACACCACTGCACTGCCCTAAACCCTGAAACACCACCCCCAGCACGACCCCCTACACTGCCCAAACACCACTACGCTGCCCTAAACCCTGAAACAACAGCCCCAGCAAGACCCCCTACACTGCCCGAAAACCACTGCACTGCCCTAGACTCTGAAACACCAGCCCCAGCAAGACCCCCTACACTGCCCGAACACCACTGCACTGCCCGAAACCCTGAAACACCAGCCCCAGCATGACCCCCTACACTGCCCGAACACCACTGCCCTAAACCCTAATAAACTACCCCCAGCAGTACCCCTACACTACCCAAACACCACTGCACTACCCTAAACCCTAAAACACTACCCCCAGCAGTACCCCCTACACTACCCAAACACCACTGCACTACCCTAAATCACTACCCCCAGCACGACCCCCTACACTACCCAAACACCACTGCACTACCCTAAACCCTAAAACACTTCCCCCAGCACGACCCCCTACACTACACAAGCACCACTGCACTACCCTAAACCCTAAAACACTACCCCCAGCACGACCCCCTACACTGCCCGAACACCACTGCACTGCCCTAAACCCTGAAACACCAGCCCCTGCACGACCCCCTACACTGCCCAAACACCACTGCACTGCCCTAAACCCTGAAACACCAACCCTAGCACGACCCCCTACACTGCCCGAACACCACTGCACTGCCCTAAACCCTGAAACACTACCCCAGCAAGACCTCCTACACTGCCCGAACACCACTGCACTGCCCTAAACCCTGAAACATCACCCCCAGCAAGACCCCCTACACTGCCCGAACACCACTGCCCTAAACCCTGATACACCACCCCAGCACGACCCCCTACACTACCCAAACACCACTGCACTACCCTAAACCCTGAAACACCACCCCCAGCACAACCCCCTACACTGCCCGAACACCACTGCACTGCCCTAAACCCTGAAACACCACCCCCTGCACGACCCCCTACACTGCCCAAACACCACTACACTGCCCTAAACCCTGAAACAACAGCCCCAGCAAGACCCCCTACACTGCCCGAACACCACTGCACTGCCCTAGACTCTGAAACACCAGCCCCAGCAAGACCCCCTACACTGCCCGAACACCACTGCACTGCCCTAAACCCTGAAACACCAGCCCCAGCATGACCCCCTACACTGCCCGAACACCACTGCCCTAAACCCTAATTAACTACCCCCAGCAGTACCCCTACACTACCCAAACACCACTGCACTACCCTAAATCACTACCCCCAGCACGACCCCCTACACTACCCAAACACCACTGCACTACCCTAAACCCTAAAACACTACC
Source organism: Calotriton arnoldi (assembly GCA_963921515.1). NCBI lineage: Eukaryota > Metazoa > Chordata > Amphibia > Caudata > Salamandridae > Calotriton > Calotriton arnoldi. Next base: position 2,576,613 of record CAWUFW010001431.1, read on the forward strand.
CCCAGCACGACCCCCTACACTACACAAGCACCACTGCACTACCCTAAACCCTAAAACACTACCCCCAGCACGACCCCCTACACTGCCCGAACACCACTGCACTGCCCTAAACCCTGAAACACCAGCCCCTGCACGACCCCCTACACTGCCCGAACACCACTGCACTGCCCTAAACCCTGAAACACCAACCCTAGCATGACCCCCTACACTGCCCGAACACCACTGCACTGCCCTAAACCCTGAAACACCACCCCCTTCACCACCCCCTACACTGCCCGAACACCACTGCACTGCCCTAAACCCTGAAACACCACCCCTAGCACGCCCCCTACACTGCCCGAACACCACTGCACTGCCCTAAACCCTGAAACACTACCCCCAGCAAGACCTCCTACACTGCCCGAACACCACTGCACTGCCCTAAACCCTGAAACATCACCCCCAGCAAGACCCCCTACACTGCCCGAACACCACTGCCCTAAACCCTGAAACACCACCCCAGCACGACCCCCTACACTACCCAAACACCACTGCACTACCCTAAACCCTGAAACACCACCCACAGCACAACCCCCTACACTGCCCGAACACCACTGCACTGCCCTAAACCCTGAAACACCACCCCCTGCACGACCCCCTACACTGCCCAAACACCACTACACTGCCCTAAACCCTGAAACAACAGCCCCAGCAAGACCCCCTACACTGCCCGAACACCACTGCACTGCCCTAGACTCTGAAACACCAGCCCCAGCAAGACCCCCTACACTGCCCGAACACCACTGCACTGCCCTAAACCCTGAAACATCACCCCCAGCAAGACCCCCTACACTGCCCGAACACCACTACCCTAAACCCTGAAACACCACCCCAGCACGACCCCCTACACTACCCAAACACCACTGCACGACCCTAAACCCTGAAACACCACCCCCAGCACAACCCCCTACACTGCCCGAACACCACTGCACTGCCCTAAACCCTGAAACACCACCCCTGCACGACCCCCTACACTGCCCGAACACCACTGCACTAAACCCTGAAACACCATCCCCAGCACGACCCCTTACACTGCACGAACACCACTGCACTGCCCTAAACCCTGAAACACTACCCCCAGCAAGACCCCCTACACTGCCCGAACACCACTGCACTGCCCTAAACCCTGAAACATCAGTCCCAGCAAGACCCCTTACACTGCCCGAACACCACTGCCCTAAACCCTGAAACACCACCCCCAGCAAGACCCCCTACACTGCCCGAACACCACTGCACTGCCCTAAACCCTGAAACACCAGCCCCAGCACGACCCCTACACTGCCCGAACACCACTGCACTGCCCTAAACCCTGAAACACCATCCCCTGCACGATCCCCTAAACTGCCCGAACACCACTGCACTGCCCTAAACCCTGAAACACCACCCCCAGCACGACCCCCTACACTGCCCGAACACCACTGCACTGCCCTAAACCCTGAAACACCACCCCCTGCATGATCCCCTACACTGCCCGAACACTACTGCACTGCCCTAAACCCTGAAACACCACCCCCAGCACGACCCCCTACACTGCACCGAACACCACTGCACTGCCCTAAACCCCAAAACACTACCCCCAGCAAGACCCCCTACACTGCCCGAACACCACTGCACTGCCCTAAACCCTGAAACACCACCCCCAGCACGACCCCCTACACTGCCCGAACACCACTGCACTGCCCTAAACCCTGAAACATCAACCCCAGCAAGACCCCCTACACTGCCTGAACACCACTGCCCTAAACCCTGAAACACCACCCCTACACTGCACCGAACACCACTGCACTGCCCTAAACCCTGAAACACCACCTCCAGCAAAACCCCCTACACTGCCTGAACACCATTGCTCTGCCCTAAATCCTGAAACACTAGCCCCAGCACGACCCCTACACTGCCCGAACACCACTGCACTGCCCTAAACCCTGAAACACCACCCCCAGCACGACCCCCTACACTGCCCGAACACCACTGCACTGCCCTAAACCCTGAAACACCAGCCCCAGCAAGACCCCTACACTGCCCGAACACCACTGCACTGCCCTAGACTCTGAAACACCAGCCCCAGTAAGACCCCCTACACTGCCCGAACACCACTGCACTGCCCTAAACCCTGAAACACCAGCCCCAGCATGACCCCCTACACTGCCCGAACACCACTGCACTGCCCTAAACCCTGAAACACCAGCCCCAGCACGACCACCTACACTGCCCGAACACCACTGCACTGCCCTAAACCCTGAAACACCAGCCCCAGCACGACCCCCTACACTGCCCGAACACCACTGCACTGCCCTAAACCCTGAAACACCAGCCCCAGCACGACCCCTACACTGCCCGAACACCACTGTACTGCCCTAAACCCTGAAACATCAGCCCCAGCACGACCCCCTACATTGCCCGAACACCACTGCACTGCCCTAAACCCTGAAACACCACCCCTGCATGACCCCCTACACTGCCCGAACACCACTGCACTGCCCTAAACCCTGAAACACCACCCCTGCACCGCCCCTACACTGCCCGCACACCACTGCACTGCCCTAAACCCTGAAACACCACCCCCTGCACCGCCCCCTACACTGCCCGAACACCACTGCACTGCCCTAAACCCTGAAACACCACCCCCAGCACGACCCCTTTACTGCTCGAACACCACTGCACTGCCCCAAACCCTGAAACACCACCCCCAGCACGACCCCCTACACTGCCCGAACACCACTGCCCTAAACCCTGAAACACCACCCCCTGCACGACCCCCTACACTGCCCAAACACCACTGCACTGCCCTAAACCCTGAAACACCACCCCCTACACTGCCCGAACACCACTGCACTGCCCTAAACCCTGAAACACCACCCCCAGCACGACCCCCTACACTGCCCGAACACCACTGCACTGCCCTAAACCCTAAAACACCACCCCCAGCATTACCCCCTACACTGCCCAAACACCACTGCACTGCCCTAAACCCTAGAACACTACCCCCAGCACGACCCCCTACACTACCCGAACACCACTGCACTACCCTAAACCCTAAAATACTACCCCCAGTACAACCCCTACACTACCCGAACACGACTGCATTGCCCTAAACCCTCAAACACTCCCCCAGCACGACCCCCTACACTACCCGAACACCACTGCACTGCCCTAAACCCTCAAACACTCCCCCAGCACGACCCCCTACACTACCCGAACACCACTGCACTGCCCTAAACCCTAAAACACTCCCCCAGCACGACCCCCTACACTACCCGAACACCACTGCACTGCCCTAAACCCTAAAACACTCCCCCAGCACGACCCCCTACACTACCCAAACACCACTGCACTGCCCTAAACCCTAAAACACTACCCCCCGCATGACCCCCTACACTACCCAAACACCAATGCACTACCCTAATCCCTAAAACACTACCCCCCGCATGACCCCCTACACTACCCTAAACCCTAAAACACTACCCCCCGCACAACTCCCTACACTACCCAAAGACCACTGCACTACCCTAAACCACGACCTCCTACACTACACAAACACCACTGCACTACCCTAAACCCTAAAAACTACCCCCTACACTACACAAACACCACTGCACTACCCTAAACCCTAAAAACTACCCCCAGCACGAACCACTACACTACCCAAACACCACTGCACTACCCTAAACCCTACAAAACTACCCCCAGCAGTACCCCTACACTACCCAAACACCACTGCACTACCCTAAACCCTAAAACACTACCCCCAGCAGTACCCCCTACACTACCCAAACACCACTGCACTACCCTAAATCACTACCCCCAGCACGACCCCTACACTACCCAAACACCACTGCACTACCCTAAACCCTAAAACACTACCCCCAGCACGACCCCCTACACTACCCAAACACCACTGCACTACCCTAAACCCTAAAACACTACCCCCAGCACGACTCCCTACACTACCCAAACATCACTGCAATACCCTAAACCCTAAATCTACCCCCAGCATGACCCCTACACTACACAAACACCACTGCACTATCCTAAACCCTAAAACACTACCCCCAGCACGACCCTCTTCACTACCTAAACACAACTGCACAATTTGTTACAGGCGTTGCAACGCAGGCCTGTGGTGCTTACTGGAAGTACCTAGTGGGCTAGTTGAGCCCCAGGGACCCTCAGGATTCAAGGTGACCTAATCCCCCAACTTAAAATGCACCACGGGGCGCGTTTGCACAGTGGTGAAGGGAGGGGCGGGGCCTCAGGTGACATGTGCGCAAACACGCCCTGTGGTGCGTTTTAAGTTGGGGAATTAATTCCCTTTGAATCCTGAGGGACCCTGGGAGCCAACTAGCCCACCAGGTACCTTCAGTAAGCACAACAGAGTTGCGTTGCAGAGAGGTGAAAAAGGTGCGTGGCCTCGGAACGCCTCTCTGCAACTCAGCTCTGTGGTCCTAACTGTAGGTACCTGGGGGGCTAGTTGGGCCCCAGGGACCCTCAGAATTCAAGGGGACTTAATCCCGCAACTTAAAACGTGCCCTGTAGCGCGTTTTAAGAGGTAGTTTTAATCCCCTGCCCTATTATGTACTAGGGACTTGCAGAGGAGGTCATGCTAATCACAGGGGTACCCCAACGCATAGTGTTCCCTAGTGTATGTAGGTGTTTTCACTGTATTCTAAGTGTCTTTTAGCATAGCACTGGCTCTGGTTAGTCAGAGTCAGTTACCACCAATACCCGTCTGAAAATGTTGTGGGCACAGGATGATTTTGCAACAAGGCCTCTTTCTGCTCCTCTGTTGGTTCTTTCTGCACATCTTTTGCTTCTTTCTGTGCGTTTTTCTTCTTTCTTCACATGTCCTACCTCTGTAGGCATAGTTAGAAACTAGCATTTAAAAAACCTTTGAAATTCACTTAAAAATCATAGGTTTCAGGCACGTTACAGTTAGAAATTAGCATTTAAAAAACCTTTGAAATTCACTGAAAAAACCATAGGTTTCAGACACGTTATAGTTAGAAATTAGCATTTAAAAACCTTTGAAATTCACTGAAAAAACCATAGGTTTTAGGGACAGTTATAGTTAGTTGGACATTTCACTCGTACAAAACCATAGAAATTCCCCCGTTATAGTTAGTTCAGCTAACTATAACTCGCGCCCGCAATGCACTGCTGATGACGTCACATATTACATCACTCATGACATGGTCAGTGACATCACTGATGACATCACTGATGACATCTCAAATGACATCACTGATGACATCATCCATGTGATAATTTCATGCATCTTCTCACACCCTAATATAACTTTTGATACACCCACTCTAAATTACAGACTGCCATTCTCAAAACCATAGACACTCCAACACCAAAAACTACATACCCACTCACTGATTCTTAGGTCTACACACACATCCACTCACTCACCCGTACAGTCACTCATACTTAGTCACTCAGTACAGGACTATCATATGCACTCATACACCTATATAAACACTCACACACCGCCACTCATCCATAGAGGTACTCACACACCTAGTCAGTCATGCAAAAAACTTAATCACACACCCATTTACTCACCTATACAGTTATACACACATCAGCTCACTTACTCATACAAATACTAGCACATTCTTACGCTCTTATACAATCACTGATACAAGTACACACTCATCCATACAGCCACTCTCACAATCACACACTCTCACTTATAGCCATTTATATACTCCAACACACATATATACTGCCTTTCACATATGTAGTTACTCACACATGTACCACTGAGATATACATTCAATCACTAACACACCCATACATACACTCACCCACCCATACAGTCCATCACAGATGCACTCTTGAAACCATGCACCCAGTGAATCACCAACTCACACATCTATGCACAGAGTCACACACACCCCACCCACACAAACACTCAGGCACCCATACAGATACTCAGACAATCAATCAATAACCCATGTAGACACTCATGTAGCTATTCAGAAAGCCATGCAGCCGCTTACAAACCAACAGACAGACGGATACAGACATTCACACAGTTTAGTCACTAACCCATGCATTCAGTAAGATACATTTAATCACTCACTTGTAGAGTCAGTCACTCACGTACTAAATCATCCATTCAGACACTTATACACCCACTCATTCTTCAATACGCCTTTCCCTATATATATATTAAACATATTTAAACTTTACAGAAACACACAGTCACTGGATGATGTCATCAGTGATGTCATTTGAGATGTCATCAGTGATGTCATCAGTGATGTCACTGACCATGTCATGAGTGATGTAATATGTGACGTCATCAGCAGTGCATTGCGGGCGCGAGTTATAGTTAGCTGAACTAACTATAACGGGGAATTTCTATGGTTTTGTACGAATGAAATGTCCAACTAACTATAACTGTCCCTAAAACCTATGGTTTTTTCAGTGAATATATATATATATACTAAACTAAGGCAATTGGAGAAACTCATGAAAGGAATATTGAAATGGTGGGAGTGGAAATCATTGACCACATATTTGGAGTTAGGTCACATTCTGCCTAGCCTGAGAATTTTAATAGCGCAGAGTTTTGAAAACCCGAACCCTCTAATGCTCAAAGAGTGCGCTGAGAGCAACATGGAATCTTACGCCCGACTTGTGTGAATCCTGGAAAAATATACTGAACACGACAGGCGCGCTGCACTTTACAGGCCCAAATTGAGCAGCTAAACAAGTAGATAGATGAGCATCCTGAACAAGATGTATTCAAAAAGCAGTGTCAAGAAATTACATCTTGCTTGAAAAAACATGAAGATATAATTAAAAACAGAAAAGCTTCAAAATTTCACCGTGACAAGGTGGATTATGAACAGGGGCAAATCTTTACATTTGTCAAATGCTTCGATGTGCTTAAGAGACAGAGGCTCACTGATGGAAAAAGGGTGCTTCAGGAAAGAAAGATAGCTGAACCAGGCTCAGACCTAAGTTCTGATGTGGTAACAGACTTTGAAAGTGGAAGAATAACCTCTGGCGCAGCTAGTAGGATTAGTAAACCATCAATAATCAAGGAATTGGCTTTTCTATGGGTCAACTGGCGCAACACTCTCAGGCCAAGAGGACAGAAATACAAGCCCGACAAAGGTGGAACCAAAGACGATGAAAACGTAGGAAGTGTAACAGGAGGAGCAAATCGAAAACAAAAATGCAAATGCAAATAAAGATGGAATCACCAAACATGATAATTAATCTTTCAGGGGTTGTACTCAGCAAATTGAGTTTGGGATATAGATTTTCATTTTGCCCGACAGTTCTTTTAATTATTGACAAACAAGAGGAGGTGTTTATAAATATATTCGCAAACTAAAGTTAGCTAAATACCATCAACAGAAAAGCAAACGCAAAGTGACAAGTACATTAGGAATTAAATTGAGCATGAAAATGTATCAATCACTAATCTAAAATTGATCCAAGAGCTCAAGGAATTGGAAAATGAAGCAAGAGGCTCCAGTGAGCCTATTCTTGAACAGGAATTATTGTTTCTATGGGTCTGGATGTCTATGGGGAGGCAGATACACACTTCAGACTAGCCTCAACCTTTATACCTGTGTCGACAAGAGATGCCATAGATGCATTCGATGTCAGAATTGTTGAACATCTAAAAAAGCTCAATAAAAAGGTGCAAGGAGAGAATAGAAGGCACAATAACATGGAACAGGAATATCACAAGCTGATAAGAAAATTACAACAACACAATCAGGTGGTCATCCGCAATTTTGATAAAGGCGGAAATATCGTACTTTGGCTTTTGGAAAAGTACAAAGCTGAGGCTTTTCAGACAACTGAGTGACATTGAATGCTACAACAGAAGTAGTTGCGAACAAGTGCGCCAGGTGAAAAGCAAGTATCTAACTCAATTGAGAGAATGGAAAAATATGGGACTGTTGAATCAAGAAGAGTAGCTATGTATCAAAAATGAACATCCTAAAATGCCAGTCCTATATTTAATCCCTAAAATTCATAAAAACAGATTACAGCCACCTGGGAGACCAATAATATCTGCCAATGAAAGTCTATTTGAAAATACTTTGTGTATATTGACTTTTTTTACAAGAACATGTCAGAAACTTGCCATCCTTTATAAAAGACACAGGAGACTTTTTAAATAGAATTCGCGACATCCCATAACAGAATGATTTCCTCCTGATTTTATTAGATGTAACTACTCTATACACGAATATCAAGCATTATGATGGATTGCATGCTATTAAATATTTTCTTAGGAGCAGACTGCTCCGATTGTACAATCACACCAAAATGTTGATCAAAATGATTAGATGGTTTCTGGAAAATAATTTTTTCCTCTTCAACAAGGAAGACTTCCGGCAGACGTGCAGTACAGCGATGGGCACCTGCTTCACCCCCAGCTACACGTACTTGCACATGGGCTGGTGGGAGGAGCAGGTGCTGATCAATGACCATGGTGATGTGTGGGGTAATCACGTGATTAGGTGGCTGTGTTTAATTGATGATATATTCATAGTATGGAAGAGTACACATGAAGCAGCTGAGGCATTTGTGGAAGTGAGAAACTGCAATAACATCAACTTACATTTCACAGCACACATCAGTGAGGGGGAGGCAAATGTTCTTGATTTGGTGGTATACATAGAAACAGGACAGATTGAGACTAAGTTATATCGAAAGGAGACAGCAGGGAATTCCACCCTACATGCAAGCAGTTCCCAACCTAAGCATCTCAAGGCCAGTATCCCATATGGGGAAATGCTTGGACTTAAGTGAAATTGCAGCAGTCCCAGTGAATTAGAAAGATGTCAGGAGGAAGCAATACACAGATTCATGGAGAGAGGCTATGACAGAGAAAGCCTAGAGAAAACTGCCAACAAAGTTGATGCAAGAAGCAGGGAGTCTATTCTGTTTAGTCACAAAAGAAAGGATGAGACCAAAAATACCATAAGACTGATAACCATGAGAAAGAGGTCAGGACCATCATAAAAAAGCATTGGGATTTGGTGAGGGAAGATCCCATCCTAGGACCCAAATTAGACAGGTCACCAGCCATAATATTCTCTATGAGAGATGCATTAGTCAAAAGCAGTCCTGGGGTGATAGAACAGACATCTCAATCTCAGTGATGTCATTTGAGATTTCATCAGTGATGTCAGCGACCATCTAATGTGTGATGTAATATGTGAGGTCATAAGCAGTGAATTGCAAGGCATAAGTTATAACTGCTGAATTTCTCTGGTTTTGTATGAGGGAAACCTGAGCCTAACTATAAAGTCCCTGTAACCTTTGGTTTTTTTCAGCGAATTTGTTCATTTTTAAAAATTCTATTTCCTAAATATAACGTACCTGTAACCTTTGTTTTTTTCTGTGAATTTCTAAGGTTTTTCAAATTCTATTTCCTAACTATAATGTCCCAGTAACCTATGATTTTTGTATTGAATTTTTAAGGTTTTTAAATTGTATTTCCTTTCTATAATGGCTCTATAACATGTATTTTTATAACCATGTATTTCCTTCAGTGGATCAATAAATGTAGATTTTTCTTTATTTTTTTTTATATTCACGGCAACGTCGCAATGCCCACGATGACGTTGCACAGGGTGCATGTTTTTGAGGAAGTCTGAAACAAATATATAGACAGATTTTATTTAATATTAGACACTAGTTGTTTAGTAATGTAGAGTTTATACTTGAGTTTGTGCGGTGGTTTTCTGAAAAAAACCACCAATGTGGTGTTTTATGTGTTCGCGGTGACTCTGTAGACCATGGCACCTTCGGTAGTTGCGAAGTGCGCATTTTTTTTAAACTGGGGAACACATACTTAGACATATTTTAATTAATATTTGACACAAGTTGTTTACTGATTTACTCTTTTAACTTAACTTTTGTAGGAATTTGTCAAGTAAATGCCTTTTGCTTGGTGTTTTGTGTGATCATAGTGACGCCGGAAGTCGCGATGATGTCCCTAACCGCGATGAACACATGTTTTTGGTGAAGTATATAACACATGCTTATACATATCACATTGTATGATGCACATTTGGCGTTTAATATGAGTCAATTAAGACTTATGTTTGAGTAGTTATTTTCAAATAAAACATTATTCTGTTCAATTTCCAGTCTTCGAGATGACGCCGATCGTCATGAAGATCATGTGACTGGGAAAGAAATGAATATGATTGGATGATACACTTTTCAACAATAAGATTGGGAAGAGGACATCCACACACCTTTCTGGTTCATTCTCTCGAGCACTTCAATGTGAGGTGGTGTCTGCAATTTTCTGCTGTGATTTTTTCAACTTTGACCTACAAATAGCAACTCAGCCACCAGAACAACAACAGGTGGGAGACCAGCAGCAGCAGGACGATGAGGAAGTGCAGGAAATATATTCTGAGGAGTCTGAAGATGAGGGGCCTCCACAGAAAAAAAGCGGCATCGCATGGGAATTCTTCATGATTCCTTTTGGAGAATCTAAAACTGTAGCTAAAATTGTACAACGCACAATTTGTGATAAAAAGTTGTCAAGAGGCACAAGTAAAAAATACTCTTGTGGAACAAATTCAATGCTCTACCACCTCAAAACTTACCACACCAACTGATTAAAAGCTGCAAAGAAACAATGAGAGGCTGAAGAACCATCTACCTCTTTAGCAAGTGCATCAACACCTGGACAAAGAGTGCCTTCAGAAGTACGACAGTCTGAAGATATGGCTCTAGAATTTAGCCAGATGGCAACATTTTATATAGACTGTGGCGCTGGAGTTAGTGCTGGTGAACAAAGTATAACAGCTTTCTGCAACACTTGCAAGACTCACAAATGTTGATTTTGTCTTTGGGTCCTTGACAGTATTCTCATGTTTTTGAGAGCTTCTTCAAGTTTTTCCACATCCAGTTGCAGTTAATTTTTGCATTAAAAATGAAAAAAAATTAAGTTGAAAAATCACTAAAAAACTCAAAACTTCCAAAAATAACCAACCATTTTTACAGTTTAAAAAAAGAAAATGAATGAATGAATGAGTGTATAAGTATGTCTATAATGATTGCAATAGTGAATGACTGGTGTATCGATTGTTGCTTAAGAACAGCACTGGTGTATGAATGTTAGAATGAATGCATAAGTAATGCATGGATGATTGAATGAGGGTATGAGTGGGGCATGGATGATTGAATGATGAGTGCATGAGTGGTTCATGGATGATTCCATGAGTGAATGAGTGGTGTACGCATGTTAGAATGAGTGCATGAGAGGTGCATGGATGTTAGAATGTGTGTATGAGTGTAGATGAATGATTGAATGAGTGCATGAGTGGTGCAAGGGGAATTGAATAACTGCATGAGTGCTGCATGCATGTTAGAATGAGTGGATGAGTGGGATATGGAAGAATGAATGAATGCAGAAGTGGTGCATGGATGATTGAATGAGTGCACTGAGTGGTATATGGATGATTGAATGAGTGCATTAATGGTGTAGAGATGATTGAATGAGTGCATGAGTGGTGCATGGATGATTGAACGAGTACATGAGAACTGTTTGAATGATTGAATGAGGGTATGACTGCTGCATGGATGATTGAATGAGTGGTTCATGGATGATTCCATGAGTGCATGAGTGGTATATGGATGATTGAATGAGTGCATTAATGGTACATAGATGATTGAATGAGTGCATGAGAAGTGCATGTATGTTAGAATGAGTAGTGGATGGATGATTGAAACAGTGCATGAGTGGTGCATAGATGATTAAATGAGTGCATGAGTAGTGTATGGATGATTGAATTATTGAATGAGTGTTGCATGGGTAATTGAATGAGTGCATTAGTGCTGCATGGATGTATGAATGAGTGGATGAGTGAGGTATGAATAAATGCATGAATGCATGCGTGGGGTGTGAATGATTGAATGAGTGCATAAGTGGTGCATGGATGATTGAATGAGTGCATCAGTGGTGTGTGGATGATTGAATGAGTGCATCCCTGGTGCATGAATGTTAGGATAAGTGCATGAGAGGTACATACATGTCAGAATGAGTGCATAAGTGGTGCATGGTTGATTGAATGAGTGCATGAGTGGTGCATGCATGATTCAATGCGTGCATGAGTGGTACATGGATGATTGAATGGATCAGTGGTATATTGATAATTGCATTATTGAATGAGTGTTGCATGGGTAATTGAATGAAAGTGTTAGTGCTGCACAGATGTAAGAATGGTGAATGAGTGGGGTTTGGATAAATGTATGAGTGGGGTATGGATGATTCAATGAGGGCATAAGTGGTGCATGGATATTAGTAAAAGTACATAAGTGGTACATGGATGATTGAATGAGTGCGTGAGTGGTGCATGGATGATTGAAACAGTCCATAAGTGGTGCATGGATGATCGAATGAGTAAACAAGTGGTGCATGGATGATTGAATGAGTGCATGAGTGGTAACTGGATAATTGAATGAATGCGTTAGTGCTACATGAATGTAAGAATGAGTGGATGAGTAGCATATGTATGAATGCATGAATGCATGAGTGGTGTATAGATGATTGAATGAGTGCATAAGTGGTGCATGGATGAATGAATGAGTGCATGCGTTGTGTGTGGATCATTAAATGAGTGCAGGAGCAGTGAATGGATGTTAGTATGAGTACATGAGCAGTACATGGCTGATTGAATTAGTGCATATGTAGTGTATGGATGATTGAATGAGTGCACATTTGGTGTGTGCATGTTAGAATAAGTGCAAGAGTTGTGCATGGATGACTGAATGATTGCTTGAGTGGTGCATGGATGATTGGATGAGTGCTTGAGTGGTACATAAATTATTGAATATCTGCATGAGTGGTACAATGATGATTGAATGAGTGGTGCAAGGATGATTGAATGAGTGATGCATGAATGATTGAAGGAGTGCATGAGTGGTGCATGGATGATTGAATGTCTGCATAGGTGGTGCATGTATGATTGCATGAGTGGTACATGGATATTAGTATGAGTATATGAGTGGTACATGGATGTTAGAAGGACTGCATAAGAGGTTCATAGATAATTGAATGAATGCATGAGTGGTACTTGGATGATTGAATGAGTGCAAGAGTGGTGTATGAATGATTCAATTAGTGCATTAGTGGTGCAAGGATGTAAGAATGAGTGAATCAGTGAGGTATGAGTGCATGAGCGGGGCATGCATGATTGAATGAATGCCTGACTGGTGCATGCATTATTGAATGAAGGCATAAGTTGTAGTAAAGTGATTTCACACATACAATTCTGCTATACTCCATCCACCCTGTTAAACAAAAGAAAAATATGTTAGAATTTCCTCTTCAAAATTACAAAATTATACCAACATACATTACATATCCTGTTACATTTTAATACAACACACCCCAAAAATATTTTCACCTTTTTACTGTTCTCATCTTTCATACTTCTTCACCATAAACAGTGCTCTGTATGAAGCGTCATCAATGAACAGTGGGTAAAAAAAACTATCAATTGTAAAAAAAAAAACAATGCTGCTTAGTACATATTTTCAAATAAGTGATACTATGCATAGCACTCACTACAGTTCACTAATTATTGGCTTTTTCTAAAATTAGTACAATAATCTAAGAAACATTCATTTTAACTGTTTTTGTATAATGTTATATCTGGTACAATATGACATACAATTCTGAAACAGATGCTATAGAAAACATTGTTTCCTGTAGGTAAAATAATATGGAAAATGGTGATGATCCATGTACATTAAATATCATACAGTAGTTTGTAGAAGTTCTTGTTGCAGAAACAAAATGATTTTTTATGTTCCAAAACAGTTTTAGGTGGTAAGTCAAAGGTGCTGTTATTGCAGTATATCCACTCAGTATTTAACTGTAATAAGAGAATGTAGGATTTAGATGTTATGTAAACTCATTTGTTGAACGTAAAAGGACTGTTGCGTTTCCAATCGTCTAAAGACATTACCCCAAATAGGCTGAATAATGTCTAATAAACCATAAATGCCGTAATAAAAAAATACTGTACATTGGTGTTTATCTACAAATAATCCTCAGAACTTTAGTTGAAGAAATAACAGATAAGAGTTTGGTAATCTCCTAGGTAATCTTGGTTTTAAATTTAGATTAGTGTCATTGCATTCAGAACATAGCGATTGGGATCGTAAATAAACTGTATAGTGTCCAGACATTGTATTTACTCGTTTACTAAAGATCATTGCCAAAGTAGTTAAAGTCCTTCCTGAAATTGATATTTTTCCAGCTACAAAGTTTATTTCAGTATTTAATTTTGAACTATCTAGTCTATATTGTTATAACATTATTATAATGTATTTTCCTGTTCTTTGCAAAAAATTATGTAGATAGAAGGTCTGATTTGAGGTTTGAGCAGGTCATATTTTGGTTGGCCATTTTGGTCAATTGCTGAGAAGGTACACTTTTACTATCTGGTAATGTCAAGTACAAGAATCCCTTTGAATTGATTACAGTAGTAAAGGTGAATTGACAATCTTCAAAATTATGGACCAATTTATAACTTAATCCAAATAGGCAATTAATATTTACTTCCTAGCATCGCCATAGCAAATTCTTGTGCATCTTGTTGAATATTGGGAGTAAATACTATTGATCTAGTAGACATATCTATAAAGTGTCATAGTCCTGAAAAAAAATGTATTCAGTTCTATCACTCTGTAAACGTAGCAGCAAACCATAAGGGCTTTACAAATTCTCTTATCCCTTTTTTGTTCGATTTGGTAACAAAATCTGATAAATGGAATATTCCTTTGACAACAACATTTGCATAGCAGTTGACCACTGTAGTGTTGTCGAATTGCAAACCTACCCTTTCTTCATCATTTAGTAGTTTCCTCTTCATTGATTCTTGGGAATTTCCCTCCTGTACTGCCTTTTGTTCATCTTCTATTCTCTGTGTTGTTCTCTTTCACATTAGACAGATTACTTGTTTCCCATAAACTGAATACTGACCTAAATGAGGAGCAAATGCACTTCTTAAACAATTATACTCCCTTACGCAGCATGCATCAGCACGAATTGTTATCTCATCAAAATCAATCAAATACAAACCGGACAATGTTCTAATTTGCGATTGTGCTACATATGACATTCCTTCTTTGAATACAGTTCTACCAATGTTTACCAGAGCACTATCTACACTTAACCCTTGTGATTTGTGGATTGTTACAGCATATGATAGTGATACTGGAAACTGTTTTCGCTGCACATGTAAGTCTTTGACAAGCAAGAAACGTACAACACATCGACCAATCTGCTTGACACTGTCAACCTCATCAAATTTTAGGAGGAAGTGTTCCACGCCATTTCTGTTTGCATAATTAATGTAACTGTTTCTCCCTAATCCAGTAGTTTTCAAAACAGACTTCTCTAAAGTGTCCAATTTTGTTTGCAGTTTTTCTGTCAGTAGTACTGTAAGTCCTTGATGTTCTATTTTGTCACTTGCTATAATTTCTATAGCTTATTTTTCCAGTAGTAGTAATTCTTCATTGAATTTACAACACTCTTGAAGGGTTGGCATCAAACAAACTATAGACTTCTCTTCTTTAATGAAATTATGCATTAGTTGAGCCACTGTAACATTAGATGGAAATAGATTATTCATAAGACAGCTTTGAAATGCAGTTTTCCCTTCTTTTGTGAGAACTCCCACTCTTATATCCTTGAGTATATCTCTGTATTCCACATCTGAGGCTGGACGCATATTTTTTTAGTAACTCTTTGTATTGAACGTTTTCCCAAATGTTTACATTTCAGATACTTCCTAGTGAATTTCTTGTTTCATTATGTAGTAGTGTAGTAGTGTCTTGAAAACAGGTTGTCCTTTAACTGGTGTTAGTTGTAGCAGATCTCCAAACACCATTAAGTGTTTTCCACCAAAGAATACGTCGTACTCAGTTTTTAATATCTGCTGCATTCTTAAATGTAGAAAAGCAAGCATTAGGTTTGAAACCATGCTGACTTCATCAATAATTTAAAACTTCAATTTCTTTAATACTCTTGCAAACTCATGAAAAGCATCACCAGCCAATTTGTTGTATTCCAATTTGTTGTCATGTTCAACAGGTAGCATTAATAATCAGTGACGGGTAACTCCTTTAATATTATGTGCAGCTAATCCTGTTGGTGCAGTAACTTCACATGACAAATTAGAATCTGTAGTCTTCTGTACATACATTGTGACTGCTTTAATCAAGAAGCACTTCCCAGATCCAGCTTGGCCACTCATATATAGTAGAACTGGTTTATATGTGGAACATTCACACTCTTTTTTTCATGCAGGAATCCATGTTCTACTTTATTTTTTACTTCATCAAATATTTCTTTTTGATCTGTATTCAGTTGTTGTATTATTTGTTCTAAATACACAGTGTCCTATCTTGCTTGCTGCATTGCATTCTCCACCTCATTCATAGCTATTGCAGCTTCATTTTGAATAACTGGTTCTCCAAGAGGATCTTGACTTCCAGGTGGGGAACTTTGGCTGCTTTGAGAACTTTCCCTTGCTACCTCAGCAGCAATTGTTTCTTCCTGTTCAATCTCTTCTCTCTAAATTTGAATATAGACTGGAAACACTGAACACTCAATAGTGTCTTTTACAACATTGAATGAGTCGTCATAACACTCAAAGTGTCCAAGTAAATTGGATTCAGCGCGCCATGGCTTAAACAGCTGCAACAGTGCTAAAAAGAAAAACTCTCTTTTGTCTGGAGTTTGACAACTTAGCTTTCTATGGTTGATTACATTTCCTTTGGTATGTCTGACCAAATATCCTTCATATCCAAGGACACCAAATTCTCATTCTTGTGCTTTTTCAGTGACATTACTTCTTTAAGTATAATATTGAAGTACTTCATATAGACACATCCTTTCAAGATGAGGATGCCTTCTTGGATAGTTCAGAGTGTTTGTACTCTGAGGGTGAAATTGTGCAAGATATTGTCTATACATAGAAATCCTCAGCACACGTCGAGGGTGTCTCAAATATTTTTCAGATACGCAGTGTAAGCACAAATAATATACAAGTGGGTGAATCCTTTTCTTGTTTCTTTAATCTCAGGGTCTTCAAACAGCCGACACGTGTTTCATCGCATACATGGGAAATCGTCCCGCGACTTTATCAAGGCTGCACAAAACAAACAAGACAAAAGAATGTACCACCTTACACACAATCAGGTGTACATATACTGAAAGATAAAAATCTGATCAAGGGTGACAGGTGAAATACCTTTTGGTAGAAAAAGCAAAAACATGCACATGGTGGAAAGGATCAGCAATCGATATAAAAGTCCCAAGGTCAAAAGCGGATAAAAATATCCAAACTACCGAAAGGAGGATGGAGTGAAGAGTGAGCATTCATGTCATACGTGAGCCAAGTTCGATCTGCGTGTGAAGATTTTCAGATAAATGTAAATTTTCCAAGGCGACTGTGATCGTGAAATCTTTATCGGTATCCGTGAGCATCCGAAATTCACTTATAATTCGTGATGAAATTGACTATTGGTGATCCCTATATAACCCCAGTCGTGAGTAAAAATACGGCGTGATAAATACCTAAGTCTTCTGAGATATAATCTCTATAAAAATAAGTCAGGACAGACAACGAATTAGCATGTTTGTCCAGGTATCGCTGTTGTCTCTACTATCCAGACATGCGTGTATTATTTTTAAAAAACTACTTTATTTGTGGTGAAAATTCCGACCCACAAAGGGGTTCTGTATCTTACGACATCTATACGCAGCCGTGTGTATACCAGAGGGATTCCAATATGTCCCCAAAGTCTCCAGCTATAACAAAATAGTAAAAGGACCGGGCATCGTTCAGTCAGTCTTCTAATACATAGGTATTGTCATTCATATCAATTCTACATGTTTAAATCATCCTAAAGTGCATTTCACTCCACAAGTGCTATACTCAATCGCTCAGCCTAATGTTTCAGAAATAATCCATAAGAGATACACTCTTGTTGGAAGCACCTCTTAGTGCCATGACCATATAGTAGCACACGCCCTACACAATTCTATCTTCGAAGCAGTAGAAGCTATCTCTACCAGTAGCACGTCAGTCAGTTAATTCATTCTGAACAAATATACATGTGGGCATTATGGACAAGCCCTTCGATATACAAAGAGCTAGAACACATAATAAGTTAAAAACCAAGCCCTTATCCGAGCTTTAGTGCAATTATAATAGTGTCTCTCACATGGTCAGCGTAAAATTGAAAATTGTATCATTATCGGTAATTACGATATACTATGGATCACGATGTGGTAGGTGGAAGACTGAATAACAATGTCATCCGATATTGGTTAAACGTCATCAAGCAGGAAAAAGAATTGTAGCTCTAGTAACCAACTTATCATTTCGCGACCCCCAAAGTAAAGTTGACCGCCTTATATAGACGAGTAACCAACTCTATGCACTCGAATATCACGTCGAGACCGTTATCAGATATGAGCAACCCATCTAACTCTTACCGGGATTCTAAGTGCAGAATGCCTGAACGTCGTTCTTGGATGTACTCCGAGTGCGGGACACGAGCGAAGTGTTCGTTCAAGCCGCATATATGCCGGCTTTTCCGCACGATGCATGAACATCGAAAAAGGACAAAAATAGCAGACGCCAAGCCATCTCTTTCTATGTGGCGGCCATTTTGAAGTATCTAAGTCGGTGCCGAAATACGCTAAACAAATCATTATCCGTCTACCACCACATTAAAGAAAAGAAAACAGGCTCCTATCTTAAAATTCATCAAGATCAGACATAATGTTGCTCACACACGCCGTCTTTGGATATTGCAAAGGTGCAGTTATTCCCAAAATAATTCGAGTGCGCCATCTTGTAACGGGTGAAAACACATTCATACTGTGTATATATCTGGTCAAAGAGTAAAGTAGTGATGCACCAAAAGTGAATTGTATCCGGGCGTGATGCACATCAAACTATTTTTACTCCATCTCCTTGAGGTAAGAAAGCACTATAGTGAACACTATTATCGGGAATTGATATAATCAAAAGAAACAATCATTAAGCATCACGGATCGTTTACATTCAGGAGGTAAACATAAGAATCACTATATAAGCAGTTACTAAACATAGTGGCAGCTTGCATTGTGGAAGAAAACATGACAGTGTCACAGCGGTCATTGAATACATATTGTTCAAACAAACGTTACCTTCTATCCAAAACATTAAGGAATACATGTTGACAGTCATTATGCATAAAATGTGGCTGTTTATTCATTCATCTTCCCAGAAAGTAATGTAGTTCATGGTCTAGATTAAGCCCTGTCTCAGTGCTCCGTAATCTCAATATCCAGAGTGCCTCTCGCCTCCGTAGGGCTAGTTCTCTGTTGCCACCCCTGGGGTGTCGCTGAGTCTGTTCAATACCATAGAACTCAAACTGTTTGTGACTGGTCTGGGCAGGGCACTGAGCTATATGCGCCGCAATAGGATATCTTACGTCCCCTTGCTTCACTGCTCTTATGTGTTCACCCATTCTCTCAAGTAGCGTCCTAATCGTACTCCCGACATATTTCTTCTTGCATTTACATTCAATGATGTAGACAACAAATTTTGTCAGGCAATTGATATTAGTCATTATACTGTAGTTTTTGTCACCAGGGCCCCTGAATTGTGTTTTCTTATTGCATGCCCATTTACAGGCACTGCAGTGACCGCATCCATAAAAGCCTTTCGTTCGTTCGTTGTGTCAGCCAGCTTTCTACACTTTCTGCCCTAGGGTAGCTAGGGCTCAACAGATTCCTCAGGGACATCCCGCGTCTGTAAGTTATTTGTGGCCTGTCCGTGATATGATCGCTGAGAGATTTATCTGCCTTAAGGAGGTGCCAATGTCTATTCATGCTGCACATTAGAACATCTGACCAGGTGTTATAGCCTGTAATCATACAAATTTTCTCAGTTTTCTGGGTAGGCTTAGTCCGTTCTCTAAGTGTGTCCTGTCTTGTGATTCTGCGAATTCTCTGGTCTGCTTTCAACAGTGTATTACTATCGTAGCCCCTGTTCTTAAAACGGGCCAAACCATTTTTTTTACATTCTTCAACTCCGGTTCAAAACATGCAATTGCGTCTCACCCTAATCAATTCACCATATGGAATGGACCTAATCTGATGGGCGGGATGGGCACTGGACGCATGCAGTAATGCGTTGCATGATGTTTTGTCGCGAAACTTTCTGCTCTGAATCTTGTTGTCTCTAATATACAGTTCAACATCCAAAAATGGGATTCTACTCATGTTGTGCTGAAAAGTGAATCTAATGTTGTATTCATTGTCGTTCAGGTAGGTAAAAACTCAGTCAGTTTGTTGAGTGAGCCTGTCCATATCATAAGGCAGTCGTCAATGTACCTGCCCCAGTACAAAATAGAATCATTCCATTCTGATCCCATTCGGCCCCAGATTCTCATCTCTTCGAACCAACCCATGAAAAGGTTCGCGTATGAAGGAGAGAACGTGGAGCCCATGGCCACCCCTTGTTTCTGTCTATACCAATTTTCTTTGAATAAAAACACATTGTTGTCCAATATTAGCTCGATCATTTCGATCAGCATCTCAGTGTGACTCCATGCGCTAGCTGACCTGCAGTTAAGAGTTTTTCTGATCGCACTCAGGCCAATATCTCTCCTGATGCTTGTGTACAGTGCAGTCACGTCAAGGGTCACCAAGATCATATTTTCATCCCACCTTAGATCTGCCAAAATACCTAGGACATGTTTGGTGTCGCGAATATTTGATGCTAAGTTCTTTACCATAGGTTGTAAGAAAATGTCCACATATTCGGAAATCCTTTCTGTCGGACCATCATTGCCCGAAATTATGGGTCTACCTGGAGGGAAGGGAAGGTCTTTATGTATACTAGGTAGTGTATAGATACAGGGGTACCTAGGTCTGTCAACTCTCAGGTATGTCAGCTCATTGTCATCCAGTAACCCCTGTCCATGCCATCGTTTTAAGTGTCTGTTAATATGGTCTGATAGTTTCCACATGGGGTTGTTAGGGAGAAGCTCATAACATTCCTGATCACTAAGTTGGGACAGGATGTCATTGTCGTAGTCAGTACTGCGCATAAGGACAATGTTCCCCCCTTTGTCTGCTTCACGGATTGTAATGTCCTTGTCATTCATCAGGTTCATAAGGGCCTCTCGTTCTCTGTGTGTCAGGTTTTCCCTCTTAGTCTTGTTATGTCTTTTCTTGTCCATATGCCTGTCTAGATCTGATATCACTTGTTTGTGAAAAATATCTATGTTGTTGCCAGTAAACAGTGTCGGGGTCCACTTAGATTTTGCCTTTAGGTTGCTGGTGATGCTAAAATCATCAGCTATGTTAAGATCACGCATAACCATATCAGTAGTTATTACCTCGTCCTCACAATCAGTTATAGATAGCAGTAATCTGGTATCCAGTACATCTTGGATTGAGTGATTGCTAGATATAAACACTCCATGACTTTGTTGCAAATTTTTATTGCCATAATCCATCATTTGGAAATGTTTCTTGATTTTCATTTTTCTAACAAATTTGTACAAATCTATTTTCACTTCACAGACATCACCTAAAGTGGTCGGGCAAAAACTCATCCCCTTTGTCAACATTGAAAGAGTATCATCAGAAAGGCATTTGTCTGTAAGATTGACAACATTAACATTATTCATTTCTTCAGGTTCCAGGACCTGGTTCTCACCCCTGGACGCTCCTCTCCCTGCGCCCCCTCTCCTTCCCCTCCTTGTCTTACAGCAGGTAAGGGGCGTTTGTTCTCTCTGTTTCCCCTTTTTATTCTCTGAACTTCGTCTAAAAAACGGCTCTCGCTATTGGGAATGCTAGTCGTGCCATCTCCTCTGTCTGACTCACTGCCGCTGGTCTGAGCAGTGTCCAGAGAAGTCGAGCTGGAACTTATCGATTTTGGGCCTGGCTGGTTATCCTTTGGAACTAAGTGATCATATTTTTTGGCGAACGTGAAAATCCTGCCACTAGAATAGTCACGTTCATTCCTTTTCAGCTTCCTTGTTTTCCGCTGTTTAATGTCTGCCACATGATGTTGTACCATGTCATTTAAAATAGCACAGTTCTTCTCAGTTGCCTCGGGTATGTTTAATTGCTTGATCTCTAGTTCTAATTGATCTATTTCTGTCTGAAGTTTTAATACTTTCCTTTCACAATTCTCAATGAGAATGCCCATTAGTCAACAAAAACTTTATTCGATTCACAGAATCATTAAAGCATAATTAAAACACGTTAGAAAACATTAATAAATCAAACACCTAAAATGCATTGATCCTGATAATATTTACAATTAGCAGCAGCAAAACCATGTATCAGTATACTTCATATATTTGGGAATTTTTAGTTACTTTAGTCACAAGGATTTTTGTTCGATTCATTATATATAATGTATAGTAAAAACTCTTTGAAATGTCAAGTGCAAGTTTGTTCGACCTTATTAAAAACAGCTATTAAACACATTTCATCATATTATTTACATTATATACACTCTATCATGATACAATTATATAACATATAACATACCGCCTATACGCAATTAGGAAACTTTGGTTAACCTTTAAGATGTTTCACTATATATCATGTGCAAACTTGCGTATGCTGCTTATTAATGAGTACAAACTAAAAATATAGACAGTACTTCAGAAATGCTGAGTAATTAGTCGTGATTAAAACTCAACAAAAATGTACATTCGACAAACCACAGTTTAAAATACACATCATAATACCAAAGTCATAGTACCCAAGAGAACCCCTATTTAAAAAGAATAATAAAAGTGTCTTTAAAATTTTAGACCTTCTTTCCTTCTTATAAAATTTGTAGTCAATAAAAATCTGCTAACCGCGAAGACAAAAAGTTTTGAAGAATCAGTTTTTAGTATGCGTAACATGTCATCAAATTTTCTAACATTCAAGGTTCTGCCTATAGGTTTTATCCATTTTCTTCTAGGGTTTATGTATTTAGGACAGAAAAATAACACATGGGCAATATCCTCTCTGGCGCCCAAATGGCACAATGTACATTTAGAATCTTCATCTCTATCTCTATTCTGAACATGCCCCCATTTTGATGTGAAAGCTTTTATCTGAAGAGTACCATACCTGAATTTCAGGTATAAAATTTTTGCTAGTTGGGGTTCGATGTCATCCAAAAATGATTCAAAGTGAGGGTTTGTTTTAAACATCAGGAATTGAGTTGTAAGTGTTCCTGATGTACCATTTAAAGTGACACTGTGCCAAATGAAGTTCCAATAAATAATTTTGATTTCCCGCTTTGAGTCAGGTCTCAACAGGCCTGGGCTTTCCCAAAATCTGCTCAGGCCTAAATTAGAGAGCCACTTACGAATATGTATCAACCATGGAAAAGTAGTATGAGTGTCAAGTGCCAATAGTTCGCTCAATGCTTGTCTGTATATCACTAGTTCATCAGTAGTCCAGATTCTAATCCAGTATGACAAAGTCATCCAGATTGCCTTATATTCAAGCCGTTTAATACCCAGGTCATATATTAATGGAATCAGAGGGGTATTTTGGGAAAGTGCCACAAATCTTCTTAGAACCTTATTTTCCCCCACAGTTAAAGCGGAAAGATTTTCCCCACCCCACAACTCTGAACCATATAGGGCTGCGGTTTGTGCTCTGGACTTGTAAACTTCCAAGGCTGGTGTTACTGCCTTATTCATGGTTGCATGCTGTTTTTTTATAATTGGAGCAGAATTTTGCAATAAAATTGATTTTGATTTCATTATCTGGGGGTTCCATGAAAGTTTTGAGTCAATAGTTACCCCGAGATAAATGAAATTAGAGACACGCTCTATAACCACTCCGTTCAGTACTATATTATTTTTAAAACATTTGTGGGGTTTTATAGCCATATATTTTGTTTTAACGGGGTTAATTTCCAGGCCTTTTAATGAACAATATTCATTTAGTGAGTTTAAAAGGTTTTGCAGGCCCTTTGGGGTTTGGGATAAAAGAATAGTATCATCCGCGAAGGTGAGAGCGCAGATGTGGGCCCTTCCCAACTTTGGGGAATCATGTTGTGATTTTTGGAGGAACTGGACCATGTCATTAACATATAAAAGAAACAAGGTTGGCGCCAGGACACATCCTTGGCGCACCCCTCTCTTGACAGGTATCTCCTTCGTAAGTTCCCCCCTTTTGCCCCAACGGACTTTTGCAAAATTACCCTCGTGGAGCCTAATCAATTGGGTCAGAATCTCCTTGGGTACTCCCTGCTGCAGCAAATTTGACCATAATAGGTCTCTAGGAATTGAATCAAAAGCGGCCTTTAGGTCGACAAAGGCGACATATAGATGACCAGGTCTCAACTTTGTATATTTCCACGCTATGATTACAAATCTAAACACTTGATCTATCGTGCTAGTTTTCTTCCTAAAGCCCGCCTGGCAAGGTGAGAGAACCTCATTATCATTCATCCAATCATTCAATTTTTCCAAAATTTGTTTGGCATAAACTTTTTGTAATATGTCAATCAGACTTATGGGTCTATAATTAGCGGGATCATCTCTGCTGCCCTTCTTAAAAATCGGAACGATTTCCGCACCCTTCCAGGATTCTGGGATTGGTTGACCCCTAGCAATTGCATTACATAGATGATTTATATATGGCACCCACACCTCAGGTTCATGTTTAAAAAGATCCCCTGGTATCTTGTCGGGTCCTGGAGCTTTAGATGGCTTGATAGCCGCTATCGCTAGTGTGGTATCTTCTACACTAAAGTGCAAATGCCCAGCTTCCTTTAGGGTCAACAATCCCTCGGCGCTTGCTACTATTGCTCTATTTACCAGTTTTGGAAGTGCATACAAATTTGCAAAGTGACTTTCCCATGTATAGGGATCTAGGTAATGATCATGGGCCGGAGTGTTTGTTTTGCTACCATGGGCTATAATCCGCCAAAACATGGCCTGGTCACCAGCCTTTGCTGCTACTATCAAGTCCTCCCAGCTAGCATCTTCCCAGTTTCTTCGGGCTATCTTCAATGTTTTATTATATACATTTCTTTCCTGTCTAATCACAGCTATCTCTTTTGATTGGATCGCCTTAATGAGGCGTTGTTTGGCCACTACACATTCTTTATTAAACCAATAATTAGAACGTCTAATTTCAGCCTTACAATTGGTTTGCCCTGATTGTGGTTTAGTTAGATAAGGTCTTATTTCTTCTATCAGCTTTTGATGAATCTGTGTTATAATAACATCTTCAAAACCCAAATCTAAGTAAGGAGCCAAAAGGTCGCTAAAAACATTATATATTTTAGTTAGGGGTTCAACTTGGTCAACTAGGGAAGGCCATTTTACTGTTCTTCTGTTATTGCTTACTAAGGGCGCAATGACCTCATCACATGTTTCAAGTTGAGGCGACAAGTGTTTCAAAACCATTTTCCCGCCAGGTCTAAGCACAATGGGAAATGGTCACTTTCTCTTCTTTCATCAATTTTAAAATCTTTTGCATAAGCCCAATGAGCTACACTTATCATAATGTAGTCTATTCGAGACACCGAGTTACCTCTTGAAAAAGTATTTGCACATTCAAGATCTGAAGAAAATCTTCCATTACAAGATCTTAGGCCTTTCTCTATGGTGAAATGAAATATCTGCATAGCAGAAACAGAACATCCCCCATTTTTTCCACTTGAAGTGGCGGGATCCCCATAGTAAGGTCTTCTTCTTCAAGAATGGTATCTAAGCCTAATAATGGTTCGTAGCAGCAATTAAAATCTCCCCCAATTATAATGGGCCCATTTAGTGCAATAGAATCGAGAATTTCATCCAATTTTTGGATTATTGGCGATTCCTTCGAACGCTCCCTTGGTCTTATGTATATATTAAAAATAAGCATTTGTGACCTATTTGAAAAACTCAATTTTAGGCCCAGGATATCGTTCGAATTAGTTGGTACCAATTCTATAACTGCATTTATATGATTTTTTACCCAAATTAGTAGCCCGCCTGATGGTCTACCTTTGCCTAGCTGACTTGCTGCAATGCTAAAAGTTCTATAGCCCACTTTATATAATGGCTCCCTCGCCCATGTCTCCTGGAAAAGACAGAAATCAAAATTGTTAATATAATCCTGCCAATCCGGTTCAAAAAGTTTTTTAGGGAGTCCTGCTATATTCCATGAAACCATCCTCACATCTCCTGTTACTGATGTACTTGAGATGTGAGGCGGGGAATTAACAATAGTAACGTGCTCCATCACTTGAGGCCCCGGAAAGTTGATTGCTTTGCTTTCCACATGTTCCTTTATTTCTTGGTGTGAATCCCGGATAGATTGTGCTTCTGGGTTTATTAAATGTCGGTCCCCATGTGTCAAGCTAGAAGACCCTCCTTTTTAGAGTTCGATCTTGCCAACAAATTCAGTCAATCTACCGCTTCAAGATTTTTTGAGCCCTCCCTTGCTTTTATAGCAAAGTTACAACTACCTGGGCTGGCTCTATTCCGCCTAATATTCATATTAGAAGCAAATAAAGAATGGGTACGAAGATTCATGGTAATTAAATTTTCGGCAATCATTTTTGAATGCAGCGTTAGTTTTATATCGTCCAAATCCCCCTCCTCCTGGTGTAATCGCTCTGCCTTGAATATGTCAGATCTTATAACGGAGAGGCACTGCCGATCATTTCTGATCCAGTGAGTTGCCTTATTTATGAGCGAGTCGTTGTCTTCCCTAACACCCAGTTTTAATCTTGGAGCATTAGTTAAAAAAACATTATAGCCGGTCATCTCCCCCCCATTTACACAGCGATTTATTTGATAAGCTTCCTGGTTCCATTGGGGGTCCCCATTCTTCTGCCCATAATTTAGACACCTCTTTAGATTACCTTGCGTGGCTTGTGGCTGCCTCTTATCTGGTTGGACTTCCAAGTAATCGAATTTGTTTTGTGCATGTTGGTGCAATGGGGGAAATCCATGATGATTATCTATGTTTGATATTTGGGGCCTTGGTCTAAGTACGGGGTATGACATACAAGTTGTGTTTTTGATATGGTTTATGTCTTGGTTTGGTAAAAATTTCAAATCACCACAAGGTGGGATTCTATCTAGATTACTGCCAATCTGAATGTTATGTAAAGTTCTCCTTGTGTGTTCTTCTACCTCCGGTGCACTAACCTCAGCTACTCGATTTTTAGATAAATTCTTTATTAGCACCTCTAACATACTTTTAATTGTTTTGACCTCTTCCTGGACAGCTTTTAATTTTGCACCAAGATCCAACACAAGCATATGTATATCTAGATGTTGCATGCGTGTAACAACTACGCTCTCATTACCTATATGGTTTCCATGGCCCTCTATTTCTGTTTGTTTTACTTGTAATTCCTCCATGTTTTGTGCTAATGGTGAATATCTATTAGAGCACTCTATACTTGGGATCTCCCTACCAATAGGGCTTCCCTGCAGGCTATTTAAATTATCCAGTTCAGATAAAGTTGGCTCAGGGCAACTAGCTATTCTCTTCACTACAGATGTAGGCGTAGATGATTTTTGTGATGGTGTTATACTGTGAGCTCTATTAACAGTAATAGAAGAAGAATTTGTCATTAAATCAGTCCCTTTTCCCTTTTTTCTGAAAAAAGATGAAATTTTGCTTTTACCCTTGGAGTTAGGCTCCTTCCCACTGGCCAACATGATTTCCACTTCTTCTATTAGATCATCTATGGCTGCCAAGGTACAGTTATCCGCTGCGGATTTAGCAGGTTTGTGAACCCTAGCTATCTTTTTCCTCCCCGACATCACCTCTGCTGCTTTCCGCTTACCCATAATTACCCCCACAGCTTCTAATAGACCAGATTATATCTGACCCCAATGGGAATTTAAAAATAAATGCTTTTAAGCTACCAAACTTAAATAAACCAATAATAAAGAATAAAAACAATGTTAAAAAAAAAAAAAAAAAAAAACTGCTTATCTTATCGAAAATGACCCTTAACGATAGGGCTTACAACAAACCTTAGTCCACGGTGCCAGCAAATATGCAATTATGCTGCGGGTCCAAGTCCAGGTTCATTAAGAATCGACTTGAGGTCTTACTGCAGCATCCCACTTGCAACTGGGGAACTCAAAGGAGGTGGCCCTGCCCGGCCTCTTCCGGTCACTGACGGGCAAGGACGGGCCCGCCCTTGGCCCGGGCTTCGCCCGCGCGCGTCCCGCGCCGCGGTGAGAGAGGCTGGGCTATGAGCGTGATGGAAGCTCACGCGCCTCCCCCCTCACTCGCCGCACCTGTAGATGGCACGTTGTACCCTGGGAGATGTAGTCTCCAACCAGGGTACAGCGACAATAGCGAAGATTCCTGCAGGCCCTGGGACTCCTGTCCCACCAGGGTAGAACTAACTGGCAGCAAGTGGCAAGTGTCAGGCAGGAGTGCAGGCAACAGACTCGGGCTCCCGCGCCGCGGTGAGAGAGGCTGGGCTATGAGCGCGATGGAAGCTCACGCGCCTCCCCCTCACTCGCCGCACCTGTAGATGGCACGTTGTACCCTGGGAGATGTAGTCTCCAACCAGGGTACAGCGACAATAGCGAAGATTCCTGCAGGCCCTGGGACTCCTGTCCCACCAGGGTAGAACTAACTGGCAGCAAGTGGCAAGTGTCAGGCAGGAGTGCAGGCAACAGACTCGGGCTCCCCATTAGCCTATTGGAATTGTCTGTCAATTCCCTCTCCCAGGCGACCAGTAGGTCAGGCTCCAAGTCATCATACGTAGGTATGATCTGAGACCTGAGTCCCCTGGGAATTCTTTTGACTCTGATATATTGTTTTAAGGTGGCAGCGTCCCACCATTTGGACATTTTATTTTTCCTTAATCTCTCGAGTCTAATAAATTTCTCTCTCAAGCCCTCATTTCTAGAGGTTTGTCCACCTTGTGCTAGTGAGGTCATAGTAATATTCCCTGATACATTATTGAAAAGGTCCTCTGCCTCTCTGTCCCTATTCATCCTTTCTTTAGTAAATGTGGTCATTGTGCCTCCTGGGCTGCCTCCTAATCACACTATGAAAGGTTAATGGTCTGTGGTATACTTTTAGGAAAGACGGCGCCACACAGGAGAGTAGCACATGTATTTTTATAACCTTCTAATCTTAAGTGACGGTGCTGCAAGGTGAGGAGAACCACTGACCTCCCCAAAACTAGTGACCTAAGTCAACTAAATACATATACATAGAAATCCTCAGCACACGTCGAAGGTGTCTCAAATGTTTTTCAGATACGCAGTGTAAGCACAAATAATATACAAGTGGGTGAATCCTTTTCTTGTTTCTTTAAACTCAGGGTCTTCAAACAGCCGACATGTGTTTCGTCGCATACATGGGAAATCGTCCCGCGACTTTATCAAGGCTGCAGAAAACAAACAAGACAAAAGAATGTACCACCTTACACACAATCAGGTGTACATATACTCAAAGATAAAAATCTGATCAAGGGTGACAGGTGAAATACCTTTTGGTAGAAAAAGCAAAAACATGCACAAGGTGGAAAGGATCAGCAATCGATATAAAAAGTCCCAAGGTCAAAAGCACATAAAAATATCCAAACTACCAAAAAGAGGATGGAGTGAAGAGTGAGCATTCGTGTCATACGTGAGCCAAGTTCGATCTGCGTGTGAAGATTTTCAGATAAATGTAAATTTTCCAAGGCGACTGTGATCGTGAAATCTTTATCGGTATCCGTGAGCATCCGAAATTCACTTATAATTCGTGATGAAATTGACTATTGGTGATCCCTATATAACCCCAGTCGTCACGAATTATAAGTGAATTTCGGATGCTCACAGATACCAATAAAGATTTCACGATCACAGTCGCCTTGGAAAATTTACATTTATCTGAAAATCTTCACACGCAGATCGAACTTGGCTCACGTATGACACGAATGCTCACTCTTCACTCCATCCTCCTTTCGGTAGTTTGGATATTTTTATCCACTTTTGACCTTGGGACTTTTTATATCGATTGCTGATCCGACTGCCTTATGATATGGACAGGCTCACTCAACAAACTGACTAAGTTTTTTACCTACCTGAACGACAATGAATACAACATTAGATTCACTTTTCAGCACAACATGAGTAGAATCCCATTTTTGGATGTTGAACTGTATATTAGAGACTACAAGAGTCAGAGCAGACTGTTTCGCAAAAAAACATCATGCAACGCATTACTGCATGCGTCCAGTGCCCATCCCGCCCATCAGATTAGGTCCATTCCATATGGTGAATTGATTAAGGTGAGACGCAATTGCAGTTTTGAACCGGAGTTTGAAGAATGTAAGAAGAATGTGTTGGCCCGGTTTAAGAACAGGGGCTATGATAGTAATACACTGTTGAAAGCAGAACAGAGAATTCGCAGAATCACAAGACAGGACACACTTAGAGAACGGACTAAGCCTACCCAGAAAACTGAGAAAATTCGTATGATTACAGGCTATAACACCTGGTCAGATGTTCTAATGCGCAGCATGAATAGACATTGGCACCTCCTTAAGGCAGATAAATCTCTCAGCGATCATATCACGGACAGGCCACAAATAACTTACAGACGCGGGATGTCCCTGAGGAATCTGTTGAGCTCTAGCTACCCTAGGGCAGAAAGTGTAGAAAGCTGGCTGACACAACGAACGAAAGGCTTTTATGGATGCGGTCACTGCAGTGCCTGTAAATGGGCATGCAATAAGAAAACACAATTCAGGAGCCCTGGTGACAAAAACTACAGTATAATGACTAATATCAATGGCCTGACAAAATTTGTTGTCTACATCATTGAATGTAAATGCAAGAAGAAATATGTCGGGAGTACAATTAGGACGCTACGTGAGAGAATGGGTGAACACATAAGAGCAGTGAAGCAAGGGGACGTAAGATATCCTATTGCGGCGCATATAGAGTTTGAGTTTTATGGTATTGAACAGACTCAGCGACACCCCAGGGGTGGCAACAGAGAACTAGCCCTACAGAGGCGAGAGGCACTCTGGATATTGAGATTACGGAGCACTGAGACAGGGCTTAATGTAGACCATGAACTACATTACTTTCTGGGAAGATGAATGCATAAAACAGCCACATTTTATGCATAATGACTGTCAACATTTATTCCTTAATGTTTTGGATAGAAGGTAACGTTTGTTTGAACAATATGTATTCAATGACCGCTGTGACACTGTCATGTTTTCTTCCACAATGCAAGCTGCCACTATGTTTAGTAACTGCTTATATAGTGATTCTTATGTTTACCTCCTGAATGTAAACTTGCCGTGATGCTTAATGATTGTTTCTTTAGATTATATTAATTCCCGATAATAGTGTTCACTATAGTGCTTTCTTACCTCAAGGAGATGGAGTAAAAATAGTTTGATGTGCATCTCGCCCGGATACAATTCACTTTTGGTGCATCACTACTTTACTCTTTGACCAGATATATACACAGTATGAATGTGTTTTCACCCATTACAAGATGGCGCACTCAAATTATTTTGGGAATAACTGCACCTTTGCAATATCCAAAGACGGCGTGTGTGAGCAAGATTATGTCTGATCTTGATGAATTTTAAGATAGGAGCCTGTTTTCTTTTCTTTAATGTGGTGGGAGACAGATAATGATTTGTTCAGCGTATTTCGGCACTGACTTAGATTCTTCAAAATGGCCGCCACATAGAAAGAGACGGCTTGGCATCTGCTATTTTTGTCCTTTTTCGATGTTCATGCATCGTGGGGAAAAGCCGGCATATATGCGGCTTGAACAAACATTTCGCTCGTGTCCCGCACTCGGAGTACATCGAAGAACGATGTTCAGGAATTCTGCACTTAGAATCCCGGTAAGAGTTAGATGGGTTGCTCATATCTGATAACGGTCTCGACGTGATATTCGAGTGCATAGAGTTGGTTACTCGTCTATATAAGGCGGTCAACTTTACTTTGGGGGTCGCGAAATGATAAGTTGGTTACTAGAGCTACAATTCTTTTTCCTGCTTGATGACGTTTAACCAATATGGGATGACATTGTTATTCAGTCTTCCACCTACCACATCGTGATCCATAGTATATCGTTATTACCGATAATGATACAATTTTCAATTTTACCCTGACCATGTGAGAGACACTATTATAATTGCACTAAAGCTCGGATAAGGGCTTGGTTTTTAACTTATTATGTGTTCTAGATCTTTGTATATCGAAGGGCTTGTCCATAATGCCCACATGTATATTTGTTCAGAATGAATTAACCGACTGACATGCTACTGGTAGAGATAGCTTCTACTGCTTTGAAGATAGAATTGTGTAGGGCGTGTGCTACTATATGGTCATGGCACTAAGAGGTGCTTCCAACAAGAGTGTATCTCTTATGGATTATTTCTGAAACATTAGGCTGAGCGATTGAGTATAGCACTTGTGGAGTGAAATGTACTTTAGGATGATTTAAACATGTAGAATTGATATGAATGACAATACCTATGTATTAGAAGACTGACTGAACGATGCCTGGTCCTTTTACTATTTTGTTATAGCTGGAGACTTTGGGGACACATTGGAATCCCTCTGGTATACACATGGCTGCGTATAGACGTCGTAAGATACAGAACCCCTTTGTGGGTCGGAATTATCACCACAAATAAAGTAGTTTTTTTAAAAATAATACACGCATGTCTGGATAGTAGAGACTACAGCGATACCTGGACAAACATGCTAATTCGTTGTCTGTCCTGACTTATTTTTATAGAGATTATATATCAGAAGACTTAGGTATTTATCGCGCCGTATTTTTACTCACGACTGGGGTTATATAGGGATCACCAATAGTCAATTTCATCACGAATTATAAGTGAATTTCGGATGCTCACGGATACCGATAAAGATTTCGCGATCACAGTTGCCTTGGAAAATTTACATTTATCTGAAAATCTTCACACGCAGATCGAACTTGGCTCACGTATGACATGAATGCTCACTCTTCACTCCATCCTCCTTTCGGTAGTTTGGATATTTTTATCCGCTTTTGACCTTGGGACTTTTTATATCGATTGCTGATCCTTTCCACCTTGTGCATGTTTTTGCTTTTTCTACCAAAAGGTATTTCACCTGTCACCCTTGATCAGATTTTTATCTTTGAGTATATGTACACCTGATTGTGTGTAAGGTGGTACATTCTTTTGTCTTGTTTGTTTTGTGCAGCCTTGATAAAGTCGCGGGACGATTTCCCATGTATGCGACGAAACACGTGTCGGCTGTTTGAAGACCCTGAGATTAAAGAAACAAGAAAAGGATTCACCCACTTGTATATTATTTGTGCTTACACTGCGTATCTGAAAAATATTTGAGACACCCTCGACGTGTGCTGAGGATTTCTATGTATATGTATTTAGTTGACTTAGGTCACTAGTTTTGGGGAGGTCAGTGGTTCTCCTCACCTTGCAGCACCGTCACTTAAGATTAGAAGGTTATAAAAATACATGTGCTACTCTCCTGCGTGGCGCCGTCTTTCCTAAAAGTATACCACAGACCATTAACCTTTCAAGATATTGTCTATCAGGAAAATACTTTAATACTCTATTACAATTGTTAGCAAGCCCTAAACTTACCCAGACAACTCCTCTTGATTTAGAAAACAAACTAGGTGAGCTTAACCTGTCTGGGCATTCATAAGAGCCTACTTCTCTGTGAGAAAGCATTTTCAAACTAAAACTGTCCAATTTCTTTGTAAGACTCTTCTCTGCCAAAATCTCCTCCCACATCTTCTTCATTTCTGTCTTCTCTGACTTCATTATATAAGAAGTGACATAATTAGCAACAGCAATTGAGTTATCAGCAACCAACTGTAAATCCATGTTCGTATTCTACTTCTTCAAAATGACAGTACTGTAGTCATTGATGTTTTTTGAAGCTTCTGTTCTTCTGAGGTTGTATGTGTTCTTTGGTTATTTCCTGTGAGAGTGTGTCTGACTGCAGACAAAAAGCTGTTCACTCTTCCTTCTGAGATCACAGGTCGTGGAAATCCAAAACGACATCTTGTATAAAATTTTCCCTTTGATCTATATTTTCTACAACACTATTTCCCACACCTATGATTTTGAAATCGTAGAACTTGTTGTCTTAACATTTTGTCAGTACTCTCCTTTGGGATTATGCAAGTCACATACTGCTCTATGAAAGACAACACAGGCTCATCAGTGTCTGTTCCAAGCTTTGGGGAATCTTTTACCCATAATAGCATGTGAATATGTGGAGCACCTCTGTCTTGGTATTCTTTGCGCCAAAACGAAATCAGTCACTTCACTGAGAGGTGGATTAGTTTTATTGCAGATAAAAGCCATCATGGCTTGAAATCTTTGGTTAAAATATCTGCAAACGTTTGCAGGGTCCAATGAGTAGAGTTCTCCTGGTGTCTTTAAATCGATGTCTTTTATATTTGAATTCGCCTCTCGCAAGAATTGAAGCAGGTCATCTCATGCATAGTCAGCACAGCTGAGTATTAGAAACCTTGTAGGTGCTCCTAAATTTCTCAACATGCATATGAGTTCTCCGTGATGACGATACCAATATTCATTGGTCCCACGTTGACATGCCATGAGATTAATCAAGTTGTATTCCAGTTGTTCATCTTTTCCGTGAACTTTCTCAACAAATTCTCTTGCAGATAGATTTTTCAGATTTACTCCTGTTTTCAAAATGTGGTGTACAGCATAGGACGATGCAGACAAATCACTTTCAAATAATAGATGAAACATATAAGAGATAAATTGATGAAATTTAGGGTCCTCTGAATAAAGTCTAGTACATCTGTACTCAGCCGCAGGTATTTGTACAGACCGATCATCATACCTACCACCTACTCCAGTAGGAAGGAGATGAGGGAAACCGCGAGCTTCTAAACTTTTTCCCCATGCACTTAAGGGAGTTCCTTTTGCTTTTTTTAGTTGATATAGATCACTAACATCACCAACAATTTTTTTAGAATGTAGGGGATGGATGCTGTAATGCTCATAAATTTCTTCTACTCTGGATCGATCCACTTTTTCTATCTGACCTGTTGATGATGATATATTGTCCTCCGGATATGTGATATCTTAAATAATTTCTGCATTTTTATAATATATGATATTTTCTACCAGATATGAAGTTGCCTTTTTAATTTTACTAACATCTATTAACTCTTGCCATATCTTTTTACTCTTAGTCGGGACACCATTTACTAGAATTACAAGTCCCTCTTCCAAATTTCTCTGTACCCCTTTAGTTTCAATATTTTCCTTAAAATCTAATGACAAGTATACAACTCTACCTTTGAGACCTTTCTGGAGCTCAGTTGGAGGTAATTTCACTGTCTATGGCTCCATCCGAACTATAGCTAGAAATGGATGTATTGACTGTATTAATATGGATTCATAAACATTAAAATCTTTAAATACTTCTGGAACAGGTACTATTTCTATATTGCTGTGTACTGCTCTAGAAGGCATTTTGTTTTCCTGTAACTTGTTATAGCAGTACTTATATATAACTTGTCTCGTGGGCAAGTCAAACCGTTCCTCCACAAATAAGTAAACAACAAATTCACACCACTTATCATTATTTTCTTTTTCTCTTTTAACGTACAAATCAACATTATGAGTATGACTTTTGTAGTGAGTGCATCAATAACATATACAAACACAGTTTGGTTTCTCTGAACAAAGTGCGTTAAAGTTTCCAATCTCTTTTTCAAAATTACCAACACTAATACCTGTCTCCTATTCTGCAACTCCTGTTGTTACCAACTCTTCATTTCCCCTAAACTCCTGTTCCGGTCCAAAGAAACAGAACTGAACATCATCACAAATGTTTTCTACCTCTACTACAGAAGCATGCAAAAGAGCTCTATTAATTTATCTTAAACATAGAGCAGGAGTTTTCACATAGTAAAGCCTCCTAACGAAAGTTTGCATTTTTGAGTGGTGTACGCCTAACATTCTGAAATGATGGAAGGTGCTTTGGCAAACTTTCTTTGATTGACAGGCTAGTGAGTGCCCCTGTAAATTAGTGTTCTTTCTCAGTTTGCATTGATCTAAACCTTACAAAGCCATAATTTTCTGTTTTAGACTTTTCCTTGAAAAGTTACGCAAGAAATTACTCAATATATCAATTGATTGCTGTTGAATACTGCAAACACTACTGCAAGTCCATTTGTATACAGGAGCCTGTCTACGCCTTCCTTGCACCTCTTCAGCAATCACTTGTTCTATATTTCTAGGTACCATTACTTCTTTTGGAATAGGAGTACCATTCTTCATTTCATGACAACGTCCAGATTCATCAACTGCATGCACTAATGTGTTGTCTTGCAAGTAGCCTTCTTCATTAAAGAAAGGCTCAGTTGTTGAAGTATGTATCCATTCTCCACTAAAAACCGTGCAAAAGTTTGTTCTATTCACAACTCTTTTCTTTTTGACTTTGTCTTTTCATTTTAAAATAGCATTTTGTCTAATGTCTTCGTTCTCTTTAGTATCAAAACAAATAGCTTCCTCATGAGAGCAAATGCTTTATCGACTACACCCTCAACGCGTTCCTTTTGTCTCACTGCTTCTCCTCTTCTTTTATACTTTTTCATACTTCTACTTAAATTTTGTATTACTCTACTGCGAAACATTCTAAGTTTAATTTCCTTAAATTGCTTCTGTCTCCTAATAAAAGTATCTCCTTTTCTCTTCAGTTTTTCAGTCTTTTTCCCATGTATCTGTTCACCTTTCTTAGTGCGTTTTATATATTCTTATTTATTAGCTCCATTTTCCACTTTTTCCAATTGAGCCCATACAATTTTAAGAAATGTCTTTGTCCTCTTGCCAGCAGTTCTTTTCTCTTTCACCACCTTTTCGCATTTTGTCCCTTTTGTTCCTCAGTTCTGAAGAGATGGTATTTTTGCTGCTGTTTCTTTCTTCTCTGACTTTTTGATTACATTGTAACTCTCTGTAGTTAACTAGATATTAATGTCTAACAATGTTAAAAACAAAAGTACATTCACCAGTTAATGATGTAGTATCACATTACATTTTTTTAACGATTTAATAATTTACTTTTATATAAGCACATATAGCTTAGTGAATCTTCAGACTACACGTATCAACCTCCCCTACAGCCTACCTGCACAGTACCTCAGTAGTAACTTCTACTTAGCAGAAGAGCAGTTTAGGACAAGTGTTAAGTGACTAGAGAGACCTAGCAGTAAAACTTCATGTACAACCTCAAGTTTAGCAGATCCAAGATATAACAAATGTATGGAGGACTTCAAAGTGTCAGTTGTTTACCAGATATCTAAAGGAGTTCCTAACTGGGGTTCTGAGTCTATATGTAGGTAAGTTTATTACTATATCTATGTCTCTTTTTGTGACATATATGCTCCTCTAAATGTGTCTCTAAGAGGGTGCATGGATTTCCTCCTGGATGTTTGGTGAGTATTGGATTATTTTAGTGTGTGTGCAACTGCCTTCATTAGCTTAAGATATATATCACTTCTGCCTGTCTATGTGAGTGAATGTTTAGCTGTTTCTCTTACTATCTCACAGAGTGATTTGTATTTTTTTTGCTTATCTACTTAGGTATGTGAGATTAAAGTCTGGGTAGCAGGGTGAATATTTAATTGAGCACATGGGTCTCTAGGAGTGCATATAGCTCACTAAAATTACAGACTACATATTTTACCTTTTTAAGCATACAACTACCTGCACTATGCCCTAACTACACCCTTTCTCAGTACTCACTTATATGTGGTACTAGAACAGTTTATACCTTCTGCACAAGTTGTAAGTGTCAAGACAGCCCAAGCATTAAAACTGCATGCACAAGCTCAATTATAGCAAGCCTGACACATAATGCAAGGGTTACTTCTCTGCATGGTAGATTTGATTTTGTCAGTTCTTTGGAAATATCTAAATGAGAGTTCAAGTTCCTATCTGAGACTTTGGTTGCATGTGTATATAAATTTCTAAGTAAATGAGTGCCTCTCTTTCTGAGATCTTGGCTTATGTAAATGTGTTTGCAAGGGCTGCAAGGATTGCCTTCTGGCTATGTTAGTAAGTATTGGGTTATTTAATTGTGTGTGCACCTGCCTCCATTAGCAATAGATACAAATAAGTTCTGCCTGTCTGTGTGAGTGAATCTTTAGACATTTATCTTAGTATGTCACTGAGTGTTTTACTGTCTCTCTGCTTTTCTACTTAGGTATGTCAGATTGAAGTCTGGGTAGCAGGGCAGATATATAATTGGGCACATAGGTTCTCTAGAAGTGCGCATAGCTCACTAAAACTTCACAGTACATGTGCTACCTTTTAAGCACATACCGCCCTACCCTATGGCCTAGTTGCAACCTACCTCAGTGGTGAGTTATACATGGTAAAAGAGCACTTTAAGCCTTCTCTAGGACTTTTAAATGTAAAGGTTGGCCTAGCCAAAGAACTGCATGCTCAGGCTCAAGTGTAGCAGGCCCAAGACATGATGCAAGGGCTACTTCTGGGTTATTTAAGTGTGTGTGCAACTACCTCCATCAGCGCCAGATACATAAGAGTTGTGCCTGTCTGTATGAGTGAATATTTAGGAGCTTCTGTCACAGTCTGAGTGGCTGTTTCAATGTCTCTCTACTTTTCTACCTAGGTATGTGAGATTCAAATCTGGGTGGCAGGGTGAATATATCATTGGTATTTGTGTCTATAAGAGAGCATATAGCTCACTGAATTTTTAGAGTACAAGTATTACCTTTTAAGCACTTAGCTCTGTGACCTAGCTACACTCTTCGTTAGTGGTGAGTTAATCGTAGTAGAAAAGTACTTTAAGCCACGTCTAGGACTTTTGAATCAGAAGATAGCACTAGCAGTAAGACTGCATCACAGACTCAATAGTAACAGTCCCGACACAAA
The DNA here is from genome assembly GCA_963921515.1 of Calotriton arnoldi. Taxonomy (NCBI): domain Eukaryota; kingdom Metazoa; phylum Chordata; class Amphibia; order Caudata; family Salamandridae; genus Calotriton; species Calotriton arnoldi. The sequence continues at coordinate 2,615,603 of CAWUFW010001431.1, forward strand.
ATGCAAGGGGTACTTCTCTGGTTGGTAGACTTGACATGGACAGCAGATAGCTGCATGAGTCTCTCACTCCCTATGTGGGGGTGTAATTGTATATGTATGTAAGTTTCTTGGTATATCATGCCTGTCTTCCTGACATCTATGGCTCTCTTAATGTGTCTGTAAGGGTCTACATGAATTGCCTTTTGGTTGTCTTAGTGAATATTAGGTTATTTAACTGCGTGAGCAACTACCTCCATTAGTACTATATACATAACACTTGTGCCTGTCTGTGTAAGTGAATGTTTAGGTGCTTCTGTCACAGTCTGCATGGTCATTTTAGTGTCTGTCTACTTTTCTACTTAGGTATGTCAAATTGAAGTGTGGGTGGCAGGTTGGATATATAATTGGGCACATAGGTCTCTAGCACTGCATATAGCTCAGTAAAGGTTCACAGTACATGTTTTACCTTTTAAGCATATAGCACCCTCCTCTATCACCTAGCTGCAGCCTACCTTAGTGGTGAGTTACATGTGGTAAAAAAAATGTTATGCCTTCACTAGCACTTTTAAATGTGAATGTTGGCCTACCAGTAAGACTGTATGCACAGCCTCAACTGTAGTAGGTCCAAGATATGATGCAAGATCTGCATCTCTATATGGTAGAATGAAACTGTCAGTTGTTTAGCAGATATCTGAATGCATGTCTCAGTTCCTATCTGGGGTATGATTACATATGTATGTAAGCTTGTAAATAAATCACTACCTCTCTTTGTGAAATATATGCTTCTCTAAATATGTCTGTAAAAGACTGCATGGATTGCCTCCTTGGTGTGTTAGTGACTATTGGGTTATTTAGGAGTGTGGGCACCTGCCTCTATTAGCTCTGGATACATATTACTTCTGTCTGTCCATATCAATGAATCTTTAGTTGCATCTGTCACTATGTCAATGGGTGATTTCGTGCCTGTCTGCTTTTCTACTAAGGTGTGTCAGATTATACTCTAAGAAACAGGATGGATGTTTAATGGGGTATATTAGTTTGTATGAGCGCATATAGATGAGTGACCACATGTATTTCCTTTTAAGGACATAGCCTGCCCTATGGGCTAGCTACAGCCTACCTCAGTGGTGACTTATATGTAATTAAACACCAGTTTATGCCTTGTGGAGCAGTTTTAAATATGAAAGTTCGACTAGCAGAATAACTGCATCCAGGCGCTAAACTGTATTAGGCCCAAACATGACGCAACAGCCACTTCTGAGGATGTTACACTAGAAACTGTCAGTTCATTAGTAGATATGTGAATGAATGTCTCTGTGATATCTGGGGCTGTGATTGCATTGTATATAAGTTTCTGGGCAAATGACTGCCTCTGTTCATAATCGCTATGCTTTTCTAAATGCCTCTCTAAGTGACTGTCCACATGGTTTGCCTCCTGGATGTGTTAATGAGTATTAGCTTTTTAGGTGTCTGTGCAACTACTTTCATTAGCGCTACATAGATATCACTTGTGCCTGTCTATATCAGTGAATCTTTAAATGCTTCTGTTAGTATATCAGTGGGTGTTTTCATACCTGTCTGCTTTTGTACTAAGGTGTGTCAGATTAAACTGTAAGTGGCAGGATGGATGCTTAATAGGGCATATCAGTTTGTATGAGTGCATATAGATCACTCAATCGTCACCCTACATCTGTTACATTTTAAGCACATACAAGCCTGTCAAGTGGGCTAGCTACAGCCTACCTCATTGGTGACTTATAACTAATAAAAGATCAGATTGTGCCTTGTGGAGCAGTTTAAAATATGAAAGTTGGACTAGCAGGAAAACTACATCCAGGTACTAAACGGTACAATGCCCAAAACATGATGCAACAGCAACTTCTGAGGATGCTACACTTGAAAGTGTCAGTTGATTACCAGATAGATATGTGAATTAATGTCTCAGTGATATCTGGGGCTGTGATCGCATGTGTGTCTAGGTTTGCCTGCAAATGACTGCCTCTCTTCATAACCTCTTTGTGTGCTTTTCGTTTAAGATATATCAGATTAAACTGTGAGTGGTATGGTGGATGTTTAATGAAGCACATGAGTTTCTTTGACCACATATAGCTCGGTGATCCTTCAGAATATATATGCTAGCTTGTACACACATACCAGTCTGCCCAATGGCCTAGCTTTAGCCTACCTAAGTACTGACTTATATCTAGTAAAAGTTCAGTTTCTACCTTGTCTAGGACTTTAAAATATGAAGGTTGACCCAGCACTAAAACTACTACCAAAAGCTAAACTGCAAGGCTCAAAACATAATGGAAGAGCGACTTCTCTGCATATTAGACTTCAAAGTATGAGTTCTTTAGCAGATATGTCTCAGTCCATATTTGTGTCTGTCACTGCATGTGTATGTAACTTTGTGTGTAAATGACTGCCTCTCTTTGTAACCTCTATAGTTATCTAAATTTGTCTTTGAGGGGTTATATATTTTGCCTCATATTTGTGTTAGTAAGTATTAGTTTTATTAGTTGTGAGTGCAAATATCTTTGTTAGCGCTACATACATAACAGTTCTGCCTGTCTGCATGAGTGAATGTTAAGGTGCTTTTGTCACAGTCTGTATAGGTGTTTTAGTACCTGTATGCTTGTGTATTTAGGTATGTCAGATTAAAGCCTAGGTGCCATGGTGGATGTATAATTGGGCACATGGGTCTCTAACAGTGTATATAGCTCAATGAAATTTCAGAGTACCTGTGTTACATTTTAAGCACATAACTCCTTGCAGTACGGCCTAGCTGTGCCCTACCTCAGAGGTGAGTTATATGTGCTACAAGAACAGTTTTTACCTCCTGGTGTCTGTGCAAGTACCTTCATCAGTGGTACATAAATATGACTTGTGCCTGTCTATATCAGTGCTTCTTTACTGCCTGTCTGCTTTCCTGCTAAGGTATGGATATTTAATAGGGCATTTCAGTTTCTATGAGCGTATATAGCCCAGTCAGTTTACAGAGTACATGTGTTACCTTTTAAGCACATACCAGACTGCCCTTTTGCCTATTTGAAGCCTACCTAACTTTTCACTTCTATCTATTTGAACATCAGTTTATGCCTTGTGTAGGAACATACATAGCTAAATGAATACCTCAGTTCCTCTATTACAAATTACAAAACATATCTGCAACTGCTTTTTATATTGCTAGAAATATATGCCTACTTTCTCAGTATGTTAGTGAATGTATAAGTGCTTCTGTTAATACATAAGTGGGTCAGTAACACCCTATATACTTTTTAAGCATCCATATCACTTACATAATAACTGGAATAGTCTAGATACAGCCTCACATACCACTCTCCACATGATGATTAAGTAACAGAAACTCAAATGGACAACTCTCACTTTTTTAACCAGAAACAAACATACTTGAAAACATACCTACAGCACATATCAGAGGTTACCTATATACCAAAACATACATTGAAAATGTCACAAACGAATTTTACATGCTGCTAGTAACAGTACAAAAGCACACTTTGCACTACTAACTGTAATCCCTATTTAAACACTGCATGTTTAACTATGCCTAGCAGTGTTATATTACACATCTCACTTTGAATAATAATTGAAGAACATATCTCACCATCTGTGCACTTACAAATCTGCCCTGAAATTATCCAACAACTACACTAAAGAGCATGCAAAGATAGCTGTCACCTTTCTCAGATTCATAATTCATGTACACCTACAGTGCATGCTTTCCACATTCAATTGTAACTGTTCTAGTCCTCTTTTATAATGGACCAAATCGGACTACAACTCCCACAATTCAAATGAAAACATTGTAAGCAGAACATCATGTATACACATGTAAAACTATCACATCTTATACGACATCATTATATGTACGTTTAACCATTAGTGTACACTCTTTCTTTCCACCACTTACACAATAGAGTAAAGGAGAAGAACTGCAGTATGCAGGACCATGGAAACATGTTGTAAACTAACCTCAGAGACACCTAATCTGCACTTCAGACAAAGTGTGTCTTACTCATCCTATTAATTGTAATGTTAAAACATGCATGCTATCAGTTATAAACCATCTTATTTTTTTTAATATTTTTTTTATATTTGAAACTGCTTTTTTACAATATATTATAAAAATATACTTTTTATTCAATTATTTTATTTATAAACAAATGTAATTGACATACTAGAATATTAAGTTTGTTGGTAAAATCGCTTTTTTTTCTCCTATTAGATAGATGCAATACTCTCAGGCTTTGTAAAAATTTAGCACAATAATGGCATACCACTCTCATACAAAGCAATCATAGAGGACAACTTTTTGAACGTTGCATTGCCTGGTACTGCAAAAGTCAGCAAATAAAAATATTCCTTTCATATTTCATTATTGTAACTGCATTTCTGAATGGTTACTGTCTATTAACCCTTTCACTCCTGTTTAGAGGTGACCCAAAATGCATGCCTTTGTGCCAATAATCGAGACATAATCACGATCATTGCGATGAATTTGTGTGAAAAAACGGGACTCAGAAACCTACTTTCCTTTATACTTTTATATTTTTATCACTATATCACACTTTATTGGAAAATCCTCTCTAGGGAATCTTACCTACCTTATAAAACAATCAACCTAAACCTCTCCAATTCATAAAAACAGATACCTGTCTTTTTAACACCCTTCCCCTATGTACCCTCTGCACATTCTCCATAGAAACCCACTAGAACCAGTTGGTCAGAAGTTCATAGCACATTCTAGAAGGGCCATACTACTTACAATGTGAACTACAGCCGGTGTGGTTTACTACACATAATGTAAAGTATATCCAAGTCTATATAACATTTTTCTGTATTTACCAGAACCAACCAAACATTTATTTACTAATAATTTCCAAACGCTACCTTCTTTTATTCACCTGCATATTCCCTGTAACCAATCAAATGTTCTATTTTTTTTAAATCACCACCACACATGCATTTTAACTGCCTTTCATTGTACCAACTGCATCATTCAGCTGAAGCCTTCTCCTGTCTCCTATTGCTGCTTCACTTTAAAATGCTTAGAGTGTGGATTGTGCGACACAGCTATGCCTATTGGGCTGCTGAGGCTGCAAGAAAGAGAAGTATTGACATGGACTTAGGTTTGGCTAATGTGGACATTACTTGGATTGGGCAGAGAGGATTAAAGTTTCATCAATTGCTGCCTTTGGTTAAAAGCGTTGTGGATTTGCCAGCCCCATACCTCATGATTGTGCACTGTGGTGGCAATGACCTAGGCAAATTGATTGGGGTAGGACTGTATATCCTGATGAAGGATACCTTCACTGAATTGATGATACTTTTCCCTCACACTCTCTTGGTGTACTCTAACATAGGCAAAGACAAAAATGGAAGTGGTCTAATCAGTTCTGTCCACAAATTGACAAAGCCAGGAAACATGTAAGTAATAAAACTGTTTCTGCATTCCTCAGAGACCATAGCATGGGCTCAATCTATAACAACAACCTGCGTTTTGACATGCATGGAATTTATAGAAATGATGGAGTGCGCTTTACAGACGAAGGCGACAGGGTGTTTCTAAGTAACCTGAAATCGGTCTTATGTGTAGCTGCCATATACACACAATCAACACAAAGGCTCCTGTCAGAGCCACCCTAGTACCTGAAATATTGTTAATTTTCTTTATAAAGATCCTTTTTGTTTATTTTTAGGAATCTTCACAATGACGTCATGATGGTAGCGAATAAGTCATGAAACCACAAAACAAAAGCAGACATTCAACAGCCACCCGTACATGCAAAAATAATAACTAAAAAAATCCATTCTAACCATTGCACTACACATAATACTATATTCATGTTTTTTTTTATAAAAAAACATGTTTAAACTCATCTTTTTGTACTATGTTTCTTTAATAACTATCTTTAAAACCTATTTTCAATTTTCATAGTTATTCAGGGCGTTGCAGTGACGTCGTTAACCGCGACGATCGCGCCTTTTTTATGAAGTGTAAAACACATATATGCACACATATTACAGTATTTTACACACTACAGGTTCATTACTGTATTGTCTAAAGAAATGTTTTTCTAGTGAGTTTCTATAAAAACCATCTCTAAAACCTATTTTCCATTTTCGTGGTGACGCCAGGAGTTGCGGTGGTGTCAGTACCCACAATGATCGCAGATATGTCGCAAAAACGCAAAGCAACATCAGGAATTCAATAGCCACCACCACATAAAAAAATTATAACTATATAATTCATTCTAACCATCACACTAGATAAATCAGTATCTAAATAACTATAAATACATTTATCAGTCTCTCAATATCGCTACAACAGTGTATATTAATGATTCACTGGGTTATGTGCGTGGATGTATAAGTCTCCGAGTGGGTCTCTGAGTGGGTATATAAGTCTGTGAGTGGGTGCAAGAGTGTTTGAGTGGGTATGTGAGTGGGGGTATGAGTGCCTGACTGGGTATGTGAATGGGTGTACAAGTGTCTGAGTGGGTATATCAGTGAGTACATGAGTGTGTGACTGGATCTATGCCTGGGTGCTTAAGTGTCTGAGAGGGTCTGTGCATAGGTGTATGACTAGGTCTGTCAGTGGGTGCATAAGTCTGTGAGTGTGTGTGTGAATGGGTGCATGAGTGTTTGAGTGGATCTTTGAGTGGCTGTAATAGTCTGAGTGTGTCTGTAACTGGGTGCATAAGTCTCTGAGTGAGTATGTGAGTGGGTTCATCATTGTCTCAGTGGGTATACGAGTGAGTTCATGAGTCTCTACACGGTTATACGAATGGGTGCATGAGTCTCTGAGTGGGTATATAAATGGGCGCATAACTCTTTGAGTGAGTTTGTGAGTGGGTGTATAAGTCTCTGACTATGTATATAAGTGGATGTGTGAGTGTCTGAGTGTGTATCTGAATGGGTGTATGAGTGTCTGAGTGGGTATGTGAATGGGCACATGAGTCTGTGACTGGATCTATGAGTGGGTGCATAAGTGTTTAAGTGGGTCTGTGAGTGGGTGTATCAGTATTTGACTCAGTCTGTACCTCGTTGCATGAGTCTCTGAGTGGGTCTGTGAGTGGGTCCATCAAACTCTCAGTAGGTATGTGAGTGGAGACATGTCTCTCAGTGGCCTGTGAGTGGGTGCATGAGTGTCTGAGTGGGTCTGTGAGTGGGTGCATGAGTCTCTGATTGGGTCTGTGACTGGGTATATAAGTCTCAGACTATGTATGTGAGTGGGCGCATGAGTCTCTGAGTGCATCTGTGAGAGAGTGCATGAGCCTCTGAATGCTTATGTGAGTACACACATAGGTCTCTGAGTGGGTTTATGAGTGGGTGCATTAGTGTCTGACTGGATATGTGAGTGGGTACATGAGTCTGTGACCAGCAACAGTGTGTATATAGATATAGATATTTTTCGTTTTATATTTCCACCAATATTTGCGAGGTCGCTGCGATAGTCACGACGTCCCCATGATGGTACACAGGAGGCCTCCCTGGCGGCCGCGTTGTTGTCACGAATATCGCGCATGATTAAAAAGAGCAATTTTGGACACATAACTTGTGACACTAACACCCCCATTTCTCAAACATGGGGGTCAGAGTACCTCCAACCTGACCACTTATGTTAGCTCTCACAGAAATTTACAGCCTCTGGAATTGTTCCCGATCAATAAAATGGTGGCCCCAACTTTCTGTTGAGATTGCGTCCAGCCAATCACAGCAGTCCCATTGGCACGCGCATTCGCGATTAATAGCAAAATCGTTGTGAAATATCTGCGGCCAGAGATATCACTGTCATTTTCAACTTAAATTTCTCAAGAACTACATCAAATAACAAAAAGCACAATCTGTGTAACAACACCTACCTGTCTACCAAATTTGGTGCAATTCCGTCCAGTGGTTCGGGCTGTAGTCGTGTTGATAGGACCCTTATTCCAACCCCATTTTTCTCAGCCCCCGCTTCACGAGTCCCCCAGAAACTTTCCATGTGTACCATAAATTACAGGAGCACTTTTTGGGGTAAATTTCATGAAGATTCGTCAAACGGTGCCACAGTTATAGGCAAGTCAAAAAATGCTTTTCCTATGGAAACATGGTCCTAACTATAACTACCTACTGGTGACCGATATATATATATATATATATATATATATATATATATATATATATATATATATATATATATATATATATATATATATCAACATCAAAAGTTAGCCCCCTGGAAAGAAGCCAACAGGCAGGTAAGTATTTCAGTTCTTTAATGGAGCCAACTTGCCAGCAGACTGCAGCGTGGAAATAAACATCAAAGTTCAAAGTCGCCAGACGCGTTTCGGGAACTGTAGTTCCCTTCCTCAATGGCTTTCAAACTGCACACAGTCAGACAGCATTTCCCGCACATTTTAAACTTCCAGGGCCCTGCCCATGTGGGCGTTGCCATCACGGCCTTATGGTTCCTGTAGTGCGGGTGAAAATATCCTCAAGTGAGTCCATCTTGACTGGCAGAAAAATACATAAAAATTCAAAACCCATGTGGGTCGATGAAAAAGTCCCGTTTTGTAGTCTGCCCTGCTTTAAAGTTGTATCCTTGAAAACTGCCTCCCGTGTGCGCTGACATCGACATGACGCCAACACAGGCCCGCTGACAAGCGGTGGGCTTTCCTCCGCGGCTGGGCTCAGCCGCTAAACATCAACATCAAAAGTTAGCCCCTGGAAAGAAGCCAACAGGCAGGTAAGTATTTCAGTTCTTTAATGGAGCCAACTTGCCAGCAGACTGCCGCGTGGAAATAAACATCAAAGTTCAAAGTCGCCAGACGCGTTTCGGGAACTGCAGTTCCCTTCCTCAATGGCTTTCAAACTGCACACAGTCAGACAGCATTTCCCGCACATTTTAAACTTCCAGGGCCCTGCCCATGTGGGCGTTGCCATCACGGCCTTATGGTTCCTGTAGTGCGGGTGAAAATATCCTCAAGTGAGTCCATCTTGACTGGCAGAAAAATACATAAAAATTCAAAACCCATGTGGGTCGATGAAAAAGTCCCGTTTTGTAGTCTGCACTGCTTTAAAGTTGTATCCTTGAAAACTGCCTCCCGTGTGCGCTGACATCGACATGACGCCAACACAGGCCCGCTGACAAGCGGTGGGCTTTCCTCCGCGGCTGGGCTCAGCCGCTAAACATCAACATCAAAAGTTAGCCCCCTGGAAAGAAGCCAACAGGCAGGTAAGTATTTCAGTTCTTTAATGGAGCCAACTTGCCAGCAGACTGCAGCGTGGAAATAAACATCAAAGTTCAAAGTCGCCAGACGTGTTTCGGGAACTGCAGTTCCCTTCTTCAATGGCTTTCAAACTTCACACAGTCAGACAGCATTTCCCGCACATTTTAAACTTCCAGGGCCCTGCCCATGTGGGCGTTGCCATCACGGCCTTATGGTTCCTGTAGTGCGGGTGAAAATATCCTCAAGTGAGTCCATCTTGACTGGCAGAAAAATACATAAAAATTCAAAACCCATGTGGGTCGATGAAAAAGTCCCGTTTTGTAGTCTGCCCTGCTTTAAAGTTGTATCCTTGAAAACTGCCTCCCGTGTGCGCTGACATCGACATGACGCCAACACAGGCCCGCTGACAAGCGGTGGGCTTTCCTCCGCGGCTGGGCTCAGCCGCTAAACATCAACATCAAAAGTTAGCCCCCTGGAAAGAAGCCAACAGGCAGGTAAGTATTTCAGTTGTTTAATGGAGCCAACTTGCCAGCAGACTGCAGCGTGGAAATAAACATCAAAGTTCAAAGTCGCCAGACGCGTTTCGGGAACTGCAGTTCCCTTCCTCAATGGCTTTCAAACTGCACACAGTCAGACAGCATTTCCCGCACATTTTAAACTTCCAGGGCCCTGCCCATGTGGGCGTTGCCATCACGGCCTTATGGTTCCTGTAGTGCGGGTGAAAATATCCTCAAGTGAGTCCATCTTGACTGGCAGAAAAATACATAAAAATTCAAAACCCATGTGGGTCGATGAAAAAGTCCCGTTTTGTAGTCTGCCCTGCTTTAAAGTTGTATCCTTGAAAACTGCCTCCCGTGTGCGCTGACATCGACATGACGCCAACACAGGCCCGCTGACAAGCGATGGGCTTTCCTCTGCGGCTGGGCTCAGCCGCTAAACATCAACATCAAAAGTTAGCCCCCTGGAAAGAAGCCAACAGGCAGGTAAGTATTTCAGTTCTTTAATGGAGCCAACTTGCCAGCAGACTGCAGCGTGGAAATAAACATCAAAGTTCAAAGTCGCCAGACGCGTTTCGGGAACTGCAGTTCCCTTCCTCAATGGCTTTCAAACTGCACACAGTCAGACAGCATTTCCCGCACATTTTAAACTTCCAGGGCCCTGCCCATGTGGGCGTTGCCATCACGGCCTTATGGTTCCTGTAGTGCGGGTGAAAATATCCTCAAGTGAGTCCATCTTGACTGGCAGAAAAATACATAAAAATTCAAAACCCATGTGGGTCGATGAAAAAGTCCCGTTTTGTAGTCTGCCCTGCTTTAAAGTTGTATCCTTGAAAACTGCCTCCCGTGTGCGCTGACATCGACATGACGCCAACACAGGCCCGCTGACAAGCGGTGGGCTTTCCTCCGCGGCTGGGCTCAGCCGCTAAACATCAACATCAAAAGTTAGCCCCCTGGAAAGAAGCCAACAGGCAGGTAAGTATTTCAGTTCTTTAATGGAGCCAACTTGCCAGCAGACTGCAGCGTGGAAATAAACATCAAAGTTCAAAGTCGCCAGACGCGTTTCGGGAACTGCAGTTCCCTTCCTCAATGGCTTTCAAACTACACACAGTCAGACAGCATTTCCCGCACATTTTAAACTTCCAGGGCCCTGCCCATGTGGGCGTTGCCATCACGGCCTTATGGTTCCTGTAGTGCGGGTGAAAATATCCTCAAGTGAGTCCATCTTGACTGGCAGAAAAATACATAAAAATTCAAAATCCATGTGGGTCGATGAAAAAGTCCCGTTTTGTAGTCTGCCCTGCTTTAAAGTTGTATCCTTGAAAACTGCCTCCCGTGTGCGCTGACATCGACATGACGCCAACACAGGCCCGCTGACAAGCGGTGGGCTTTCCTCCGCGGCTGGGCTCAGCCGCTAAACATCAACATCAAAAGTTAGCCCCCTGGAAAGAAGCCAACAGGCAGGTAAGTATATCAGTTCTTTAATGGAGCCAACTTGCCAGCAGACTGCAGCGTGGAAATAAACATCAAAGTTCAAAGTCGCCAGACGCGTTTCGGGAACTGAAGTTCCCTTCCTCAATGGCTTTCAAACTGCACACAGTCAGACAGCATTTCCCGCACATTTTAAACTTCCAGGGCCCTGCCCATGTGGGCGTTGCCATCACGGCCTTATGGTTCCTGTAGTGCGGGTGAAAATATCCTCAAGTGAGTCCATCTTGACTGGCAGAAAAATACATAAAAATTCAAAACCCATGTGGGTCGATGAAAAAGTCCCGTTTTGTAGTCTGCCCTGCTTTAAAGTTGTATCCTTGAAAACTGCCTCCCGTGTGCGCTGACATCGACATGACGCCAACACAGGCCCGCTGACAAGCGATGGGCTTTCCTCTGCGGCTGGGCTCAGCCGCTAAACATCAACATCAAAAGTTAGCCCCCTGGAAAGAAGCCAACAGGCAGGTAAGTATTTCAGTTCTTTAATGGAGCCAACTTGCCAGCAGACTGCAGCGTGGAAATAAACATCAAAGTTCAAAGTCGCCAGACGCGTTTCGGGAACTGCAGTTCCCTTCCTCAATGGCTTTCAAACTGCACACAGTCAGACAGCATTTCCCGCACATTTTAAACTTCCAGGGCCCTGCCCATGTGGGCGTTGCCATCACGGCCTTATGGTTCCTGTAGTGCGGGTGAAAATATCCTCAAGTGAGTCCATCTTGACTGGCAGAAAAATACATAAAAATTCAAAACCCATGTGGGTCGATGAAAAAGTCCCGTTTTGTAGTCTGCCCTGCTTTAAAGTTGTATCCTTGAAAACTGCCTCCCGTGTGCGCTGACATCGACATGACGCCAACACAGGCCCGCTGACAAGCGGTGGGCTTTCCTCCGCGGCTGGGCTCAGCCGCTAAACATCAACATCAAAAGTTAGCCCCCTGGAAAGAAGCCAACAGGCAGGTAAGTATTTCAGTTCTTTAATGGAGCCAACTTGCCAGCAGACTGCAGCGTGGAAATAAACATCAAAGTTCAAAGTCGCCAGACGCGTTTCGGGAACTGCAGTTCCCTTCCTCAATGGCTTTCAAACTACACACAGTCAGACAGCATTTCCCGCACATTTTAAACTTCCAGGGCCCTGCCCATGTGGGCGTTGCCATCACGGCCTTATGGTTCCTGTAGTGCGGGTGAAAATATCCTCAAGTGAGTCCATCTTGACTGGCAGAAAAATACATAAAAATTCAAAATCCATGTGGGTCGATGAAAAAGTCCCGTTTTGTAGTCTGCCCTGCTTTAAAGTTGTATCCTTGAAAACTGCCTCCCGTGTGCGCTGACATCGACATGACGCCAACACAGGCCCGCTGACAAGCGGTGGGCTTTCCTCCGCGGCTGGGCTCAGCCGCTAAACATCAACATCAAAAGTTAGCCCCCTGGAAAGAAGCCAACAGGCAGGTAAGTATTTCAGTTCTTTAATGGAGCCAACTTGCCAGCAGACTGCAGCGTGGAAATAAACATCAAAGTTCAAAGTCGCCAGACGCGTTTCGGGAACTGCAGTTCCCTTCCTCAATGGCTTTCAAACTGCACACAGTCAGACAGCATTTCCCGCACATTTTAAACTTCCAGGGCCCTGCCCATGTGGGCGTTGCCATCACGGCCTTATGGTTCCTGTAGTGCGGGTGAAAATATCCTCAAGTGAGTCCATCTTGACTGGCAGAAAAATACATAAAAATTCAAAACCCATGTGGGTCGATGAAAAAGTCCCGTTTTGTAGTCCAAAGTCCCGTTTTGTAGTCTGCCCTGCTTTAAAGTTGTATCCTTGAAAACTGCCTCCCGTGTGCGCTGACATCGACATGACGCCAACACAGGCCCGCTGACAAGCGGTGGGCTTTCCTCCGCGGCTGGGCTCAGCCGCTAAACATCAACATCAAAAGTTAGCCCCTGGAAAGAAGCCAACAGGCAGGTAAGTATTTCAGTTCTTTAATGGAGCCAACTTGCCAGCAGACTGCAGCGTGGAAATAAACATCAAAGTTCAAAGTCGCCAGACGCGTTTCGGGAACTGCAGTTCCCTTCCTCAATGGCTTTCAAACTGCACACAGTCAGACAGCATTTCCCGCACATTTTAAACTTCCAGGGCCCTGCCCATGTGGGCGTTGCCATCACGGCCTTATGGTTCCTGTAGTGCGGGTGAAAATATCCTCAAGTGAGTCCATCTTGACTGGCAGAAAAATACATAAAAATTCAAAACCCATGTGGGTCGATGAAAAAGTCCCGTTTTGTAGTCTGCCCTGCTTTAAAGTTGTATCCTTGAAAACTGCCTCCCGTGTGCGCTGACATCGACATGACGCCAACACAGGCCCGCTGACAAGCGGTGGGCTTTCCTCCGCGGCTGGGCTCAGCCGCTAAACATCAACATCAAAAGTTAGCCCCCTGGAAAGAAGCCAACAGGCAGGTAAGTATTTCAGTTCTTTAATGGAGCCAACTTGCCAGCAGACTGCAGCGTGGAAATAAACATCAAAGTTCAAAGTCGCCAGACGCGTTTCGGGAACTGCAGTTCCCTTCCTCAATGGCTTTCAAACTGCACACAGTCAGACAGCATTTCCCGCACATTTTAAACTTCCAGGGCCCTGCCCATGTGGGCGTTGCCATCACGGCCTTATGGTTCCTGTAGTGCGGGTGAAAATATCCTCAAGTGAGTCCATCTTGACTGGCAGAAAAATACATAAAAATTCAAAACCCATGTGGGTCGATGAAAAAGTCCCGTTTTGTAGTCTGCCCTGCTTTAAAGTTGTATCCTTGAAAACTGCCTCCCGTGTGCGCTGACATCGACATGACGCCAACACAGGCCCGCTGACAAGCGATGGGCTTTCCTCTGCGGCTGGGCTCAGCCGCTAAACATCAACATCAAAAGTTAGCCCCCTGGAAAGAAGCCAACAGGCAGGTAAGTATTTCAGTTCTTTAATGGAGCCAACTTGCCAGCAGACTGCAGCGTGGAAATAAACATCAAAGTTCAAAGTCGCCAGACGCGTTTCGGGAACTGCAGTTCCCTTCCTCAATGGCTTTCAAACTGCACACAGTCAGACAGCATTTCCCGCACATTTTAAACTTCCAGGGCCCTGCCCATGTGGGCGTTGCCATCACGGCCTTATGGTTCCTGTAGTGCGGGTGAAAATATCCTCAAGTGAGTCCATCTTGACTGGCAGAAAAATACATAAAAATTCAAAACCCATGTGGGTCGATGAAAAAGTCCCGTTTTGTAGTCTGCCCTGCTTTAAAGTTGTATCCTTGAAAACTGCCTCCCGTGTGCGCTGACATCGACATGACGCCAACACAGGCCCGCTGACAAGCGGTGGGCTTTCCTCCGCGGCTGGGCTCAGCCGCTAAACATCAACATCAAAAGTTAGCCCCCTGGAAAGAAGCCAACAGGCAGGTAAGTATTTCAGTTCTTTAATGGAGCCAACTTGCCAGCAGACTGCAGCGTGGAAATAAACATCAAAGTTCAAAGTCGCCAGACGCGTTTCGGGAACTGCAGTTCCCTTCCTCAATGGCTTTCAAACTACACACAGTCAGACAGCATTTCCCGCACATTTTAAACTTCCAGGGCCCTGCCCATGTGGGCGTTGCCATCACGGCCTTATGGTTCCTGTAGTGCGGGTGAAAATATCCTCAAGTGAGTCCATCTTGACTGGCAGAAAAATACATAAAAATTCAAAACCCATGTGGGTCGATGAAAAAGTCCCGTTTTGTAGTCTGCCCTGCTTTAAAGTTGTATCCTTGAAAACTGCCTCCCGTGTGCGCTGACATCGACATGACGCCAACACAGGCCCGCTGACAAGCGGTGGGCTTTCCTCCGCGGCTGGGCTCAGCCGCTAAACATCAACATCAAAAGTTAGCCCCCTGGAAAGAAGCCAACAGGCAGGTAAGTATTTCAGTTCTTTAATGGAGCCAACTTGCCAGCAGACTGCAGCGTGGAAATAAACATCAAAGTTCAAAGTCGCCAGACGCGTTTCGGGAACTGCAGTTCCCTTCCTCAATGGCTTTCAAACTGCACACAGTCAGACAGCATTTCCCGCACATTTTAAACTTCCAGGGCCCTGCCCATGTGGGCGTTGCCATCACGGCCTTATGGTTCCTGTAGTGCGGGTGAAAATATCCTCAAGTGAGTCCATCTTGACTGGCAGAAAAATACATAAAAATTCAAAACCCATGTGGGTCGATGAAAAAGTCCCGTTTTGTAGTCTGCCCTGCTTTAAAGTTGTATCCTTGAAAACTGCCTCCCGTGTGCGCTGACATCGACATGACGCCAACACAGGCCCGCTGACAAGCGGTGGGCTTTCCTCCGCGGCTGGGCTCAGCCGCTAAACATCAACATCAAAAGTTAGCCCCTGGAAAGAAGCCAACAGGCAGGTAAGTATTTCAGTTCTTTAATGGAGCCAACTTGCCAGCAGACTGCAGCGTGGAAATAAACATCAAAGTTCAAAGTCGCCAGACGCGTTTCGGGAACTGCAGTTCCCTTCCTCAATGGCTTTCAAACTGCACACAGTCAGACAGCATTTCCCGCACATTTTAAACTTCCAGGGCCCTGCCCATGTGGGCGTTGCCATCACGGCCTTATGGTTCCTGTAGTGCGGGTGAAAATATCCTCAAGTGAGTCCATCTTGACTGGCAGAAAAATACATAAAAATTCAAAACCCATGTGGGTCGATGAAAAAGTCCCGTTTTGTAGTCTGCCCTGCTTTAAAGTTGTATCCTTGAAAACTGCCTCCCGTGTGCGCTGACATCGACATGACGCCAACACAGGCCCGCTGACAAGCGGTGGGCTTTCCTCCGCGGCTGGGCTCAGCCGCTAAACATCAACATCAAAAGTTAGCCCCTGGAAAGAAGCCAACAGGCAGGTAAGTATTTCAGTTCTTTAATGGAGCCAACTTGCCAGCAGACTGCAGCGTGGAAATAAACATCAAAGTTCAAAGTCGCCAGACGCGTTTCGGGAACTGCAGTTCCCTTCCTCAATGGCTTTCAAACTGCACACAGTCAGACAGCATTTCCCGCACATTTTAAACTTCCAGGGCCCTGCCCATGTGGGCGTTGCCATCACGGCCTTATGGTTCCTGTAGTGCGGGTGAAAATATCCTCAAGTGAGTCCATCTTGACTGGCAGAAAAATACATAAAAATTCAAAACCCATGTGGGTCGATGAAAAAGTCCCGTTTTGTAGTCTGCCCTGCTTTAAAGTTGTATCCTTGAAAACTGCCTCCCGTGTGCGCTGACATCGACATGACGCCAACACAGGCCCGCTGACAAGCGATGGGCTTTCCTCTGCGGCTGGGCTCAGCCGCTAAACATCAACATCAAAAGTTAGCCCCCTGGAAAGAAGCCAACAGGCAGGTAAGTATTTCAGTTCTTTAATGGAGCCAACTTGCCAGCAGACTGCAGCGTGGAAATAAACATCAAAGTTCAAAGTCGCCAGACGCGTTTCGGGAACTGCAGTTCCCTTCCTCAATGGCTTTCAAACTGCACACAGTCAGACAGCATTTCCCGCACATTTTAAACTTCCAGGGCCCTGCCCATGTGGGCGTTGCCATCACGGCCTTATGGTTCCTGTAGTGCGGGTGAAAATATCCTCAAGTGAGTCCATCTTGACTGGCAGAAAAATACATAAAAATTCAAAACCCATGTGGGTCGATGAAAAAGTCCCGTTTTGTAGTCTGCCCTGCTTTAAAGTTGTATCCTTGAAAACTGCCTCCCGTGTGCGCTGACATCGACATGACGCCAACACAGGCCCGCTGACAAGCGGTGGGCTTTCCTCCGCGGCTGGGCTCAGCCGCTAAACATCAACATCAAAAGTTAGCCCCCTGGAAAGAAGCCAACAGGCAGGTAAGTATTTCAGTTCTTTAATGGAGCCAACTTGCCAGCAGACTGCAGCGTGGAAATAAACATCAAAGTTCAAAGTCGCCAGACGCGTTTCGGGAACTGCAGTTCCCTTCCTCAATGGCTTTCAAACTACACACAGTCAGACAGCATTTCCCGCACATTTTAAACTTCCAGGGCCCTGCCCATGTGGGCGTTGCCATCACGGCCTTATGGTTCCTGTAGTGCGGGTGAAAATATCCTCAAGTGAGTCCATCTTGACTGGCAGAAAAATACATAAAAATTCAAAATCCATGTGGGTCGATGAAAAAGTCCCGTTTTGTAGTCTGCCCTGCTTTAAAGTTGTATCCTTGAAAACTGCCTCCCGTGTGCGCTGACATCGACATGACGCCAACACAGGCCCGCTGACAAGCGGTGGGCTTTCCTCCGCGGCTGGGCTCAGCCGCTAAACATCAACATCAAAAGTTAGCCCCCTGGAAAGAAGCCAACAGGCAGGTAAGTATATCAGTTCTTTAATGGAGCCAACTTGCCAGCAGACTGCAGCGTGGAAATAAACATCAAAGTTCAAAGTCGCCAGACGCGTTTCGGGAACTGCAGTTCCCTTCCTCAATGGCTTTCAAACTGCACACAGTCAGACAGCATTTCCCGCACATTTTAAACTTCCAGGGCCCTGCCCATGTGGGCGTTGCCATCACGGCCTTATGGTTCCTGTAGTGCGGGTGAAAATATCCTCAAGTGAGTCCATCTTGACTGGCAGAAAAATACATAAAAATTCAAAACCCATGTGGGTCGATGAAAAAGTCCCGTTTTGTAGTCCAAAGTCCCGTTTTGTAGTCTGCCCTGCTTTAAAGTTGTATCCTTGAAAACTGCCTCCCGTGTTCGCTGACATCGACATGACGCCAACACAGGCCCGCTGACAAGCGGTGGGCTTTCCTCCGCGGCTGGGCTCAGCCGCTAAACATCAACATCAAAAGTTAGCCCCCTGGAAAGAAGCCAACAGGCAGGTAAGTATTTCAGTTCTTTAATGGAGCCAACTTGCCAGCAGACTGCAGCGTGGAAATAAACATCAAAGTTCAAAGTCGCCAGACGCGTTTCGGGAACTGCAGTTCCCTTCCTCAATGGCTTTCAAACTGCACACAGTCAGACAGCATTTCCCGCACATTTTAAACTTCCAGGGCCCTGCCCATGTGGGCGTTGCCATCACGGCCTTATGGTTCCTGTAGTGCGGGTGAAAATATCCTCAAGTGAGTCCATCTTGACTGGCAGAAAAATACATAAAAATTCAAAACCCATGTGGGTCGATGAAAAAGTCCCGTTTTGTAGTCTGCCCTGCTTTAAAGTTGTATCCTTGAAAACTGCCTCCCGTGTGCGCTGACATCGACATGACGCCAACACAGGCCCGCTGACAAGTGGTGGGCTTTCCTCCGCGGCTGGGCTCAGCCGCTAAACATCAACATCAAAAGTTAGCCCCCTGGAAAGAAGCCAACAGGCAGGTAAGTATTTCAGTTCTTTAATGGAGCCAACTTGCCAGCAGACTGCAGCGTGGAAATAAACATCAAAGTTCAAAGTCGCCAGACGCGTTTCGGGAACTGCAGTTCCCTTCCTCAATGGCTTTCAAACTGCACACAGTCAGACAGCATTTCCCGCACATTTTAAACTTCCAGGGCCCTGCCCATGTGGGCGTTGCCATCACAGCCTTATGGTTCCTGTAGTGCGGGTGAAAATATCCTCAAGTGAGTCCATCTTGACTGGCAGAAAAATACATAAAAATTCAAAACCCATGTGGGTCGATGAAAAAGTCCCGTTTTGTAGTCTGCCCTGCTTTAAAGTTGTATCCTTGAAAACTGCCTCCCGTGTGCGCTGACATCGACATGACGCCAACACAGGCCCGCTGACAAGCGATGGGCTTTCCTCTGCGGCTGGGCTCAGCCGCTAAACATCAACATCAAAAGTTAGCCCCCTGGAAAGAAGCCAACAGGCAGGTAAGTATTTCAGTTCTTTAATGGAGCCAACTTGCCAGCAGACTGCAGCGTGGAAATAAACATCAAAGTTCAAAGTCGCCAGACGCGTTTCGGGAACTGCAGTTCCCTTCCTCAATGGCTTTCAAACTGCACACAGTCAGACAGCATTTCCCGCACATTTTAAACTTCCAGGGCCCTGCCCATGTGGGCGTTGCCATCACGGCCTTATGGTTCCTGTAGTGCGGGTGAAAATATCCTCAAGTGAGTCCATCTTGACTGGCAGAAAAATACATAAAAATTCAAAACCCATGTGGGTCGATGAAAAAGTCCCGTTTTGTAGTCTGCCCTGCTTTAAAGTTGTATCCTTGAAAACTGCCTCCCGTGTGCGCTGACATCGACATGACGCCAACACAGGCCCGCTGACAAGCGGTGGGCTTTCCTCCGCGGCTGGGCTCAGCCGCTAAACATCAACATCAAAAGTTAGCCCCCTGGAAAGAAGCCAACAGGCAGGTAAGTATTTCAGTTCTTTAATGGAGCCAACTTGCCAGCAGACTGCAGCGTGGAAATAAACATCAAAGTTCAAAGTCGCCAGACGCGTTTCGGGAACTGCAGTTCCCTTCCTCAATGGCTTTCAAACTACACACAGTCAGACAGCATTTCCCGCACATTTTAAACTTCCAGGGCCCTGCCCATGTGGGCGTTGCCATCACGGCCTTATGGTTCCTGTAGTGCGGGTGAAAATATCCTCAAGTGAGTCCATCTTGACTGGCAGAAAAATACATAAAAATTCAAAATCCATGTGGGTCGATGAAAAAGTCCCGTTTTGTAGTCTGCCCTGCTTTAAAGTTGTATCCTTGAAAACTGCCTCCCGTGTGCGCTGACATCGACATGACGCCAACACAGGCCCGCTGACAAGCGGTGGGCTTTCCTCCGCGGCTGGGCTCAGCCGCTAAACATCAACATCAAAAGTTAGCCCCCTGGAAAGAAGCCAACAGGCAGGTAAGTATATCAGTTCTTTAATGGAGCCAACTTGCCAGCAGACTGCAGCGTGGAAATAAACATCAAAGTTCAAAGTCGCCAGACGCGTTTCGGGAACTGAAGTTCCCTTCCTCAATGGCTTTCAAACTGCACACAGTCAGACAGCATTTCCCGCACATTTTAAACTTCCAGGGCCCTGCCCATGTGGGCGTTGCCATCACGGCCTTATGGTTCCTGTAGTGCGGGTGAAAATATCCTCAAGTGAGTCCATCTTGACTGGCAGAAAAATACATAAAAATTCAAAACCCATGTGGGTCGATGAAAAAGTCCCGTTTTGTAGTCCAAAGTCCCGTTTTGTAGTCTGCCCTGCTTTAAAGTTGTATCCTTGAAAACTGCCTCCCGTGTTCGCTGACATCGACATGACGCCAACACAGGCCCGCTGACAAGCGGTGGGCTTTCCTCCGCGGCTGGGCTCAGCCGCTAAACATCAACATCAAAAGTTAGCCCCCTGGAAAGAAGCCAACAGGCAGGTAAGTATTTCAGTTCTTTAATGGAGCCAACTTGCCAGCAGACTGCAGCGTGGAAATAAACATCAAAGTTCAAAGTCGCCAGACGCGTTTCGGGAACTGCAGTTCCCTTCCTCAATGGCTTTCAAACTGCACACAGTCAGACAGCATTTCCCGCACATTTTAAACTTCCAGGGCCCTGCCCATGTGGGCGTTGCCATCACGGCCTTATGGTTCCTGTAGTGCGGGTGAAAATATCCTCAAGTGAGTCCATCTTGACTGGCAGAAAAATACATAAAAATTCAAAACCCATGTGGGTCGATGAAAAAGTCCCGTTTTGTAGTCTGCCCTGCTTTAAAGTTGTATCCTTGAAAACTGCCTCCCGTGTGCGCTGACATCGACATGACGCCAACACAGGCCCGCTGACAAGCGGTGGGCTTTCCTCCGCGGCTGGGCTCAGCCGCTAAACATCAACATCAAAAGTTAGCCCCCTGGAAAGAAGCCAACAGGCAGGTAAGTATTTCAGTTCTTTAATGGAGCCAACTTGCCAGCAGACTGCAGCGTGGAAATAAACATCAAAGTTCAAAGTCGCCAGACGCGTTTCGGGAACTGCAGTTCCCTTCCTCAATGGCTTTCAAACTGCACACAGTCAGACAGCATTTCCCGCACATTTTAAACTTCCAGGGCCCTGCCCATGTGGGCGTTGCCATCACAGCCTTATGGTTCCTGTAGTGCGGGTGAAAATATCCTCAAGTGAGTCCATCTTGACTGGCAGAAAAATACATAAAAATTCAAAACCCATGTGGGTCGATGAAAAAGTCCCGTTTTGTAGTCTGCCCTGCTTTAAAGTTGTATCCTTGAAAACTGCCTCCCGTGTGCGCTGACATCGACATGACGCCAACACAGGCCCGCTGACAAGCGATGGGCTTTCCTCTGCGGCTGGGCTCAGCCGCTAAACATCAACATCAAAAGTTAGCCCCCTGGAAAGAAGCCAACAGGCAGGTAAGTATTTCAGTTCTTTAATGGAGCCAACTTGCCAGCAGACTGCAGCGTGGAAATAAACATCAAAGTTCAAAGTCGCCAGACGCGTTTCGGGAACTGCAGTTCCCTTCCTCAATGGCTTTCAAACTGCACACAGTCAGACAGCATTTCCCGCACATTTTAAACTTCCAGGGCCCTGCCCATGTGGGCGTTGCCATCACGGCCTTATGGTTCCTGTAGTGCGGGTGAAAATATCCTCAAGTGAGTCCATCTTGACTGGCAGAAAAATACATAAAAATTCAAAACCCATGTGGGTCGATGAAAAAGTCCCGTTTTGTAGTCTGCCCTGCTTTAAAGTTGTATCCTTGAAAACTGCCTCCCGTGTGCGCTGACATCGACATGACGCCAACACAGGCCCGCTGACAAGCGGTGGGCTTTCCTCCGCGGCTGGGCTCAGCCGCTAAACATCAACATCAAAAGTTAGCCCCTGGAAAGAAGCCAACAGGCAGGTAAGTATTTCAGTTCTTTAATGGAGCCAACTTGCCAGCAGACTGCAGCGTGGAAATAAACATCAAAGTTCAAAGTCGCCAGACGCGTTTCGGGAACTGCAGTTCCCTTCCTCAATGGCTTTCAAACTACACACAGTCAGACAGCATTTCCCGCACATTTTAAACTTCCAGGGCCCTGCCCATGTGGGCGTTGCCATCACGGCCTTATGGTTCCTGTAGTGCGGGTGAAAATATCCTCAAGTGAGTCCATCTTGACTGGCAGAAAAATACATAAAAATTCAAAATCCATGTGGGTCGATGAAAAAGTCCCGTTTTGTAGTCTGCCCTGCTTTAAAGTTGTATCCTTGAAAACTGCCTCCCGTGTGCGCTGACATCGACATGACGCCAACACAGGCCCGCTGACAAGCGGTGGGCTTTCCTCCGCGGCTGGGCTCAGCCGCTAAACATCAACATCAAAAGTTAGCCCCTGGAAAGAAGCCAACAGGCAGGTAAGTATATCAGTTCTTTAATGGAGCCAACTTGCCAGCAGACTGCAGCGTGGAAATAAACATCAAAGTTCAAAGTCGCCAGACGCGTTTCGGGAACTGAAGTTCCCTTCCTCAATGGCTTTCAAACTGCACACAGTCAGACAGCATTTCCCGCACATTTTAAACTTCCAGGGCCCTGCCCATGTGGGCGTTGCCATCACGGCCTTATGGTTCCTGTAGTGCGGGTGAAAATATCCTCAAGTGAGTCCATCTTGACTGGCAGAAAAATACATAAAAATTCAAAACCCATGTGGGTCGATGAAAAAGTCCCGTTTTGTAGTCCAAAGTCCCGTTTTGTAGTCTGCCCTGCTTTAAAGTTGTATCCTTGAAAACTGCCTCCCGTGTTCGCTGACATCGACATGACGCCAACACAGGCCCGCTGACAAGCGGTGGGCTTTCCTCCGCGGCTGGGCTCAGCCGCTAAACATCAACATCAAAAGTTAGCCCCTGGAAAGAAGCCAACAGGCAGGTAAGTATTTCAGTTCTTTAATGGAGCCAACTTGCCAGCAGACTGCAGCGTGGAAATAAACATCAAAGTTCAAAGTCGCCAGACGCGTTTCGGGAACTGCAGTTCCCTTCCTCAATGGCTTTCAAACTGCACACAGTCAGACAGCATTTCCCGCACATTTTAAACTTCCAGGGCCCTGCCCATGTGGGCGTTGCCATCACGGCCTTATGGTTCCTGTAGTGCGGGTGAAAATATCCTCAAGTGAGTCCATCTTGACTGGCAGAAAAATACATAAAAATTCAAAACCCATGTGGGTCGATGAAAAAGTCCCGTTTTGTAGTCTGCCCTGCTTTAAAGTTGTATCCTTGAAAACTGCCTCCCGTGTGCGCTGACATCGACATGACGCCAACACAGGCCCGCTGACAAGCGGTGGGCTTTCCTCCGCGGCTGGGCTCAGCCGCTAAACATCAACATCAAAAGTTAGCCCCCTGGAAAGAAGCCAACAGGCAGGTAAGTATTTCAGTTCTTTAATGGAGCCAACTTGCCAGCAGACTGCAGCGTGGAAATAAACATCAAAGTTCAAAGTCGCCAGACGCGTTTCGGGAACTGCAGTTCCCTTCCTCAATGGCTTTCAAACTGCACACAGTCAGACAGCATTTCCCGCACATTTTAAACTTCCAGGGCCCTGCCCATGTGGGCGTTGCCATCACAGCCTTATGGTTCCTGTAGTGCGGGTGAAAATATCCTCAAGTGAGTCCATCTTGACTGGCAGAAAAATACATAAAAATTCAAAACCCATGTGGGTCGATGAAAAAGTCCCGTTTTGTAGTCTGCCCTGCTTTAAAGTTGTATCCTTGAAAACTGCCTCCCGTGTGCGCTGACATCGACATGACGCCAACACAGGCCCGCTGACAAGCGGTGGGCTTTCCTCCGCGGCTGGGCTCAGCCGCTAAACATCAACATCAAAAGTTAGCCCCCTGGAAAGAAGCCAACAGGCAGGTAAGTATTTCAGTTCTTTAATGGAGCCATCTTGCCAGCAGACTGCAGCGTGGAAATAAACAACAAAGTTCAAAGTCGCCAGACGCGTTTCGGGAACTGCAGTTCCCTTCCTCAATGGCTTTCAAACTACACACAGTCAGACAGCATTTCCGGCACATTTTAAACTTCCAGGGCCCTGCCCATGTGGGCGTTGCCATCACAGCCTTATGGTTCCTGTAGTGCGGGTGAAAATATCCTCAAGTGAGTCCATCTTGACTGGCAGAAAAATACATAAAAATTCAAAACCCATGTGGGTCGATGAAAAAGTCCCGTTTTGTAGTCTGCCCTGCTTTAAAGTTGTATCCTTGAAAACTGCCTCCCGTGTGCGCTGACATCGACATGACGCCAACACAGGCCCGCTGACAAGCGGTGGGCTTTCCTCCGCGGCTGGGCTCAGCCGCTAAACATCAACATCAAAAGTTAGCCCCCTGGAAAGAAGCCAACAGGCAGGTAAGTATTTCAGTTCTTTAATGGAGCCAACTTGCCAGCAGACTGCAGCGTGGAAATAAACATCAAAGTTCAAAGTCGCCAGACGCGTTTCGGGAACTGCAGTTCCCTTCCTCAATGGCTTTCAAACTGCACACAGTCAGACAGCATTTCCCGCACATTTTAAACTTCCAGGGCCCTGCCCATGTGGGCGTTGCCATCACAGCCTTATGGTTCCTGTAGTGCGGGCCTGTGTTGGCGTCATGTCGATGTCAGCGCACACGGGAGGCAGTTTTCAAGGATACAACTTTAAAGCAGGGCAGACTACAAAACTGGACTTTTTCATCGACCCACATGGGTTTTGAATTTTTATGTATTTTTCTGCCAGTCAAGATGGACTCACTTGAGGATATTTTCACCCGCACTACAGGAACCATAAGGCTGTGATGGCAACGCCCACATGGGCAGGGCCCTGGAAGTTTAAAATGTGCGGGAAATGCTGTCTGACTGTGTGAAGTTTGAAAGCCATTGAGGAAGGGAACTGCAGTTCCCGAAACGCGTCTGGCGACTTTGAACTTTGATGTTTATTTTCACGCTGCAGTCTGCTGGCAAATTGGCTCCATTAAAGAACTGAAATACTTACCTGCCTGTTGGCTTCTTTCCAGGGGGCTAACTTTTGATGTTGATGTTTAGCGGCTGAGCCCAGCCGCGGAGGAAAGCCCACACGCTTGTCAGCGGGCCTGTGTTGGCGTCATGTCGATGTCAGCGCACACGGGAGGCAGTTTTCAAGGATACAACTTTAAAGCAGGGCAGACTACAAAACGGGACTTTTTCATCGACCCACATGGGTTTTGAATTTTTATGTATTTTTCTGCCAGTCAAGATGGACTCACTTGAGGATATTTTCACCTGCACTACAGGAACCATAAGGCCGTGATGGCAACGCCCACATGGGCAGGGCCCTGGAAGTTTAAAATGTGCGGGAAATGCTGTCTGACTGTGTGCAGTTTGAAAGCCATTGAGGAAGGGAACTGCAGTTCCCGAAACGCGTCTGGCGACTTTGAACTTTGATGTTTATTTCCACGCTGCAGTCTGCTGGCAAGTTGGCTCCATTAAAGAACTGAAATACTTACCTGCCTGTTGGCTTCTTTCCAGGGGGCTAACTTTTGATGTTGATGTTTAGCGGCTGAGCCCAGCCGCGGAGGAAAGCCCACCGCTTGTCAGCGGGCATGTGTTGTCGTCTTGTCGATGTCAGCGCACACGGGAGGCAGTTTTCAAGGATACAACTTTAAAGCAGGGCAGACTACAAAACGGGACTTTTTCATCGACCCACATGGGTTTTGAATTTTTATGTATTTTTCTGCCAGTCAAGATGGACTCACTTGAGGATATTTTCACCCGCACTACAGGAACCATAAGGCCGTGATGGCAACGCCCACATGGGCAGGGCCCTGGAAGTTTAAAATGTGCGGGAAATGCTGTCTGACTGTGTGCAGTTTGAAAGCCATTGAGGAAGGGAACTGCAGTTCCCGAAACGCGTCTGGCGACTTTGAACTTTGATGTTTATTTCCACGCTGCAGTCTGCTGGCAAGTTGGCTCCATTAAAGAACTGAAATACTTACCTGCCTGTTGGCTTCTTTCCAGGGAGCTAACTTTTGATGTTGATATATATATATATATATATATA
This sequence comes from Calotriton arnoldi, assembly GCA_963921515.1. Classification (NCBI taxonomy): domain Eukaryota; kingdom Metazoa; phylum Chordata; class Amphibia; order Caudata; family Salamandridae; genus Calotriton; species Calotriton arnoldi. The sequence goes on from CAWUFW010001431.1 coordinate 2,641,722, forward strand.
TATATATATATATATATATATATATATATATATTGCAACAAAGTCACTCCTTCCGGAATTTCAAGCCCGTTGAGGGGTGGCGCGATGCCGGCGGAGTACACCGGTAATTCAATATCCAAAGCACGGAGTCCCACTCGAGCTCTCAGGCTTACGCGTAAGCCTGAGAGCGCGAGTGGGACTCCGTGCTATTTGTGATATATATATATATATATATATATATATATATATATATATAATATATATATATATATATATATATATATATATATATATATACATATATATACATATATACATATCACCAAGAAACTCCTCCGAATAAACGAGCAGAAGCCAAGTAGGGGAAACCATGGCAGCATCTTTATTCAATAAATGACGGCGAATGCATTTCGGCCTGACCGGCCTACTTCAGCGCCTGCAATGTTCAGGAGGCTTCCAATTCCGCACTATATATGTCCTGCCACGTTTACAATTGGTGAACGCCCGCTCTGCCCCTCAGGTATTCGCTCAACATTCACAGTTCACAGGTGTGTTGTGGACTGCAACTCCCAGGATACATTTCTTTCCCATGTAGGTGGTGCATGGGGTTTGTTTGATAATGTCCCTGTGGTTATGCGGGATGCAGGATATTCCACGGTGTTTTATGCTGCCAATTTCCTGTTAAATTAAAATTAAGATGCCTCCTCGGGTCCCCAGGACTGCTTCAGCCCCCGAGTTAAGGATTTCTTTAGGCGGGGGCAGGAATGGCAGTGCATCCCGCCCGGCGTGAAGTTAATAACTTCAATGCAACCACCCTATCTTCTCCCACACTCGAAGGCGGGCCAGGACCAATCCAATCCCTTGGCAACGAAGAACTGCCGAAGCAGTAGCCAGTAGTGTCCGGGCCAACTTGTGAAGCGGGGGCCTCTGTACCGCGTCTCTGGCTGACGCGCATAACATCACCAAGAAACTCCTCCGAATGAAGGAGCAGAAGCCACGTAGGGGAAACCATGGAAGCATCTTTATTCAATAAATGACGGCGAATGCAATTCGGCCTGACCAGCCTTCTTCAGCGCCTGCAATGTTCAGGAGGCTTCCAACTCCGCACTATATATGTCCTGCCACGTTTACAATTGGTGAACGCCCGCTCCGCCCCTCAGGTATTCGCTCACCATTCACAGTTCACAGGTGTGTTGTGGACTGCAACTCCCAGGATACATTTCTTTCCCAGGTAGGTGGTGCATGGGGTTTGTTTGATAATGTCCCTGTGGTTATGCGGGATGCAGGATATTCCACGGTGTTTTATGCTGCCGTATATATATTCTGCTCCAAAGGTTGTCCACCTGGTGAGTAGCACTCGATCAGCAGCTTTGTTTATGATAGGTAGGGACGAGGATCCGCTTGTAGAAGCTGCTCCGTAATGGAAATGCCTGACGCGTTTCGAAGCTCCATATGCTTCTCTTCAGAGGCTTATATATATGGGTTTCACTTACCTTATTATGCTTACCATGTGTGGTAAAGGCATTCGTGGTAAAAGGCATGTGAGGTAAAGGCATTGGCGTGGTAAAGGCATGCATTTTATCTAGGATTCGAGCCATTGACCTACAAGTTCCAAAATGACCTCGGAAGTCAGTGCATTAACCGTCTTAGCTATTTTGCCAGCAGCCACTTGATTTGCCAGTGTTTTAGATGACAACTTGCATGGCTCTTGAATGGGCCGTAACAGACTTTTGTCCCCACTCCCAATCACCATTTCCACCTCCGGCTGTTTTTTAAGAGCATTCTATGCCAACTTGAAGGGTAGCTTTCAACTCCAAAATTCATACTGCTACATCTTGCTTAGAGGATGGAAGACAACACTGCAATCATTGAGGAATTACAGTACTGAAATCAAGAACAGATATAATGTCAAATAAGGTAGATGCTCAATTTGCAACTCTTTTTCTAACCAAGATTTTAATACATCTGGCCTATAGTTCCTGTCTGGTGCACCAGCTATTTTAGGATAAACTAAAGTAGAGGATAGCAATGCATGTTAGTTTAATGAGCCCAACCATGGTTGCTACCTGGACTGGGGAATTGCAATTTTCCCCACTACTAATGCACTACCAGCCCCAGGATGATACTAGCCACACAGCACTTTTCTACCACCCTAAGAAGCACACTACTACCCTACACTACTGTATCATAACCCACACACCTCTCATCACAGCAAAGAATGACCACCCCTGAAGTACATTGCCATTGAAGCATAGAGCTCCCTGCCCAAACAAGCTTTACCTGCATCAGTACATCCAAACCACTCCAAATAACTGAACTAATCCGCCCTACCATACCCCACTGGTTCAAAACCTGGCGAGGTTTATTCAGCCTTGCATCCTTCTAAGGTTGATAAAATGAGTTACATTGAATCAGGTAGCAGCACGTATCTATTATTTAACACCAACATGGCTTTTGGGGTGAACTGGTGCTTTACACATGCTATGTTATTATATTAATACCGCACACCCCAGCCTTATAATACCTACACTAAACCACCATCCTCACCACTCGACAGCACACATTAATTCTTCCCACCACTGCACCACATTGCAAATTACTACCTCAGAGCAATAGGGTACTGCTACCACACCACTACATTTCCACTCACAAATGTGTACTACAACCCTGTGAACTATGCTACCACCCAGAAACAAAGCTACTACTTCTTCGCATCACACTACTCAGTACCACACAAGCTCCCATCACTTCACAACCTTCTTCCTGAAACACACTACCAACCATAGCACAACAGTATTGCCCACAAAGCTGCACTACCACCCACTTTACTGTCCTACAGCCTACATTCCCACTCTACCATCTCTAGTACCATATTTCCACCCCCAAGACTACACTGCCACCACCACTACTGCTCTTTCCGTCACTGTTCTAAACTACAACTCCACACCACCACATTACCAGCTGAGTATTATAATTCCACATGGGCCATGCCACTTTGACCTCATGGCTCCACACTAACAATTCACACCACAACCATGTCCCCACTCCTAAAACTAGCACACCCAGCACTGCACTATCACCACTGGCTCAGCACAGTGCTACTGCCTCATCTCTGCCACTTATTGCCCCATACCACTGTAGTGCCATCCATAGACCTGCATTTCCACCCCTTGCACACTACTTTATTATCATCCCATCGTACCACATTACCACCACACAGCACCACACACCCAGCCCCTCACCACACTGCCACGCTTCATCACATGACCTCACCATGCCACAGTGGTGCATTGCTTCACAACCATGCCCCTATACCACACTACCACCAATGAGCTATCACTTATTGGCAAGACCTCCCCCACCAATGCTCTACCATCAACAGAAACTGCACTACCACCTTGCCCCTGCACTGTCACAATCAAACCTGAGCTGAAACCACTCAGTGAGGTACTATCCCATTCTTCTGCATTTTATTCCTATGTCTGACTGTTCTACTTAGTTTTTTTTTGTTAGTTTTTCTCTTCTCCTCAACATCATGGATACTAACTTACAGTTCAAGCTAATTCCAATGGGCCTCAATGCATTTTCTATTAAATACCCTTCCAACCTATCCAAAAACGCATCGAAACGCCTCAAACATAGAATCCTTAAGGCCCACCCTGAAACTCTAATCTCTGACCCGTACCGCTCCTTAATCAAGGGAGCCAAGACCTGTGACCTCATCTTCTACTCGATAAGAAGAGCTAAATGGAGGAATGCTATCCGTTCTCTTTGCCGGATCACCTCTTCCAAGAAATTCGCTCATGGAATTAGGTTAGTGGTAGCCCCCTCTTCTACCTTCAAAGCTGATGCTACTATCTCCATTTACAATATGGGGATAATCCTCATCCAAGCTGCAGACCGCCATCTAGGGACTTTTGAGGACATCTTTCACATTATCAAAAACTCCTTCTCTAACCAGGCTCCTGACACTCCTACGCATGGGCTTAGTGCCCCACCCTCATTCTTCTCCATCCAAATGACCCCCTCTGGTATCCTCACCCCCCCTGTCTCTCTTCCCCCTTCCTTTTCCATCCAAACGATCCCCTCTGGTAACTTCACCCCCATGCCACTCTCCCCTATCCTCCTCCAACTCCCCCAGCCCCCTCTTTTGCCCATCTCGCCCTCACGGCGTTGGGATATGGGCTCTCGACAGGTGAGTGTCTTCACCCGGAATGCGATCATGCAGAATTCTGCTCCCCTCTCCACCACTCCGTACCTCCACTCTCCATGTGTTAGCCCTGGTCCACTTGATTCAGCGGTCTCCCCTTCTCGACCCTTGGCTAGAGAGATGTCCTTCCTGAAGTCCGATTCCCCTCCTGTGATTTTCTCCAACACCTTGGCGTCTCCAGACATCTTAATAGAGCAGCTTAATAGCTCTCCTGTACCCTCCTACCATCTAAATAACATTTCCTTATCAACCAACCCTGACCAGGAGCTCACTGGCCTTCAACTCACAACCGCTCCCATCAGTACTCCTTCTTAGCCTTCGGGTTCCCTGATTCACTCCTCAGAGTCTCATCTGCACTCGGTGCCCTCTTCCGCTTTGGAAACTATCTCGCTTGATATTCAACAACTCAAGGCTGACTTACAAAAGCTCATTCTCATCACTACTAAACTGGCTAATGATAGATGTACAGATAGGTCATCTGGGATCCACAGACACAATCGTACTCCTGTTACTTCCCTTCATTCCAAGCTGCCATTCCCCCCCTTTATCTATGGTCGTTCTCAGTCCCCTCATTTGAGAACCATTCCCTTGCCGAACGCTGCTTCTAGACCCTCTAGATCCAAGAACTCGCTCTCAGGGAGCGATATAGACACTCTCCTGCGCTCTTATAATCCCTCTCTCCTTGACAAGCCATATAATCATGAACACATTCTACCCATTCTTCCGAACCCTCTCAGAATACCCAGTCACAACACCAATACTATAAATCACTCTAACCTTAAGCCAGTTCCCATGTCACAGCCCGCTCCCTCTGTCATCACTCCACATCTTAAGTGCATGCTCATCAATTGTAGATCAGCCGTGAAACATGCCTCAGACATTGCTGATCTCAGCCTGGCTCAGGATCTCGACATCCTCATATTTACTGAAACCTGGCTAAAGGAATCCTCTGGTCCGATCCTTGACATACTAGTCCCCCCGAATCATAACATCATTAGGCTGGACAGAGCAGACAGACCTGGTGGTGGGATCGCATGTATATACCATAATAGTCTCATTGTTAAACAATCCCACTTTGAGGCTGTCACCACCTGCGAATACCTCTGCATTGACATCACCAGCAACAGCAGACCAGTTTGCAAATTGCACATGTTTTACCATCCGCTGGGAGACAACCTCCCCTTCGTTGAAGATGTCATGGAAATCATTTCGTCAAATGCGGGTCATCATCATCCCCAAATCTTCCTCAGAGACTTCAACCTTCACTGGAATGACTTCAAAGACCCGGCTGTGACCACTCTCAAAACCTTCCTTGCTGACCTCAGCCTAGTTCAAATATGTGATAGTCCTACACACACTCTAGGCTCGATCCTGGACCTTATTATAGCTAAACCAAATGCTATCCAATTGGTTTCGATTGCCCCGTGTGACTGGTCTGATCATCACAATATCTCCTTCCACATCATCGAACCCTGGTCCAAGAAAAGATCACAATACAAGAATCCCAGGCTTTGGAAACGCTCTCTTCGAAACTCAAACATGGATGACCTGATCTCCATCAGAAAGAACACCTTGTTGCCTCCTCCTGACCTGTACGAGGTTCATGACCTCACGGATCACTACAACAGCTCTATTCTGAGTATCCTAGACTCTGTTGTCCCACTACAACTGAAAAGACAGTCCTCCAAAGACTCCAAACCCTGGTTCAACGATAGCCTAAATTCAGAGAGACGCAATCTTAGACTGGCCGAACGATCCTGGAGAGGATCCCCGTCCCCGAAACACCTCTTGCTCCTGAGAACTAGAAGAAGCTCTTACAACAAACATATCAAGATGGCAAAATGTAACTTTTTCAGAAGCCAACTAGATAATGCCAGAAACAGACCAAAAAAACTTTTTAAACTGATCAAACTCCAATCCAACTATCTTCCCACCCTTCCGCCATCGCAGGCGCCTACGCTGCCAACCTGTGACGTGTTTGCCTCTTTCTTCCTGGAAAAGCCTACTAAGATCGAAAATGAGCTACGAGCTCTACAAAGCAAACAACCTACTTTCCCTTGCCAGACTAACCCTACTCCCCTCCCTCCACCTCTTCCTCTGCCCGCCATTGTTCCCTCTTCCAAAAATATCTCCTGATGTAGCCAACCCACTCTACAACAGCCTCTTCCTGACATAGGACTTTCACCCAAAAATAACGCTTGCTGGAACCAATTCACTCCCTATGATGATTGCTCTATTCTCAACTTGCTTACTACTCTGAAACCCTCTAACCACTTCAGTGACCCTCTACCCTCCAGCTTCTTCAATGAAATAAAAGGGTCCTTAGTCCCCCTCTGGACCAAAATAGTAAATGCCTCCCTACATCAAGGAATGATTCCGGAATGTCTGAAGGCAGGGCAGGTTTCGCCCATTCTCAAAAAACCCACGGCTGACCAAGAGAACCTTAATAAATTTCGCCCAATCACTTGCATCCCAACTCTATCGAAGCTCCTTGAGAAATGTGTTCTTGTCCAACTATGTAATCACATTGATCAATTCCAGCTCTTAGATCAATTCCAATCTGGTTTTCACCAGGGTCATAGTACTTAAACAGCTATTACTCATATAGTAGATGACGCCCTAAAAATGCTTGATCGGAATGAAGCCTGCCTTCTAATCCTCCTGGACTTATCTTCAGAGTTTGATACGGTCAAGCATGATAACCTCCTAGAATTACTGGAACCTAGGATGGGTCTCTCTGGCCCTGTTTTAAATTGGTTTGTCTCCTTTCTCAACAACAGAACGCAAAGATTTAAAGTAAATCACTCCCTTGCCATCCACTCTTGGGGTTCCTCAGGCATCTGCTCTCTCTCCCACGCTCTTCAACTTGTTCATGGAGCCTCTTACGGTTTTACTCAATTCTTCCAACATTCAGTATCACATGTATGCCGATGACACCCAACTTTACCTGAAAATCTCTTCCCCTGACGACATCAATTCACTGAACTCTACCTTACTCAAAACTCAACACTGGCTGACTACCCAACATCTTAAGCTCAACTCCTCCAAAACGGAATTCCTCCTGATAGCACCAACCAAAAGGACGGCCATCATCGCTGATTACTTGAAACACTTAACAGCTCTCAACTGTAGCCCTCACATTATTGACTCGGCTAGGTCTCTTGGAATTATACTTGACAAGTCATTGAGCATGCAGGAACACATTAGTGCAGCCACCAAAGGGGCCAACTTCCACATGTCTATTCTAAGAAAGATAAAACCCTTCCTCCCCCCTGACGACCTCAAGTCTGCTGTGCAAGCTCTAGTAATCTCCAGGCTAGAGTATGGCTGTGCAACTCTATGTGGGCTACCCAGATACAAGTTGGCTCCGCTCAGGGCTTCCCTGAATTCAGCTGTAAGGCTCATCACAGGTGCCAGAAGAAATAGCCACATATCGCCGGTACTGAAATCTTTAAACTGGCTACCTTTGGAGGCTAAGATTGATCTCAAGATTGCGTGCATGACGCACAAGGCCCTTCACTTCAACACCCCGATGTACCTAGCCCAAAAACTGGAGCTCTCTGGCGGGAGCCGATCTTCTAGGAGTTCCACCACTCTGTTGCTGAAACCTCAAAAATTCCAGAAAAAAAAACTTATAACCGGGCGTTTTGGGTATTGCCCCGAGAATCTGGAACTCCCTGCCTCCTCACATCAGACTGATTCCCTCTACGGCGTCTTTCAAAAAGAAGTGAAAGCCCTGTGGATGAATGCCCTTGTTTGATGGCACCTACCTCCATTGACTATTCCCACTCCGTTGGCTTGTGCTCAACTGCTGTTGGTTTGCTGCTCGTATATGCTACATTATTTCCTCCTGCATATTTTACTGTTCCTCTATCGTTTACAGTACCCTGCTTATCATTGTTGTTGTTGTTTTACCTGCAACTCTGTTTTCACTTCTGTACAGCTGTAAAGCGCTCTGATACCCGCCTGGGTCACGTTCGCGCTATATAAAACTTTATAAATAAATAAATAAAATAAATAAATACCAGCACCACACTAGCACACACAAGCACTACTGCTGCCTGCTCAGCATTACACTGCCATACAGAGCACTACACTACCCATGTATAGTGCTACACTGTCACCCCAGCAAAATAATACCCCAAACTCCACATTAACATTCTAGAGCATGCCATAGTACTGTAGTACTGCCCCACACCAATGAACTACGGCCCAATACAACGAAACTAGCACATTATAGAGTACTACCCACCATCACACTACCACATTCATCAATGCACAACCACACTTCATCAATATATAAATACCCTACTATCTAAAAATACCACTCTACTGCTGTAGCAGCACACTTTCACCTCCACATTGTCACTGCTACCCTGCTGCATTGTACCACCAGCCGTGCAAGACTCTTCAAGTGTAATGCCATCATCTACATTACCACACTACAAATCAACAGCACATCAATAACACTGGGCAACATAAAGTTAACACCCCAAGGCTACCCTAGCAACCCCCAAAACCAAAGCTCCAATCCAACATTTCACTACCACCACCAGTCCAACACTATCACCCCAGCACTAAAACAACAAATGCTACACTTCTACTCTACCTATGGGCCTACAGCCCCCACATCACTCTTACTATGGCCCTTCAGCACAACACCACAATCCCCAGCAAAACACTACAACAATTAGCATCACATTACTATCACTCACCATCATACCCTCACTCCCAAGTACCAGTAACCCACCACAACAACCAAGTCCACTATACATACACCCCATCACTACACTACTCTCCTACTACTACATTATTACTATCACTCACCATCATACCCTCACTCCCCAGTACCAGTAACCCACCACAACAACCAAGTCCACCATACATACACCCCATCACTACACTACTCTCCTACTACTACATTATTACTATCACTCACCATCATACCCTCACTCCCCAGTACCAGTAACCCACCACAACAACCAAGTCCACCATACATACACCCCATCACTACACTACTCTCCTACTACTACATTATTACTATCACTCACCATCATACCCTCACGCCCCAGTACCAGTAACTAACAACAACAACCAAGTCCACCATACATACACCCCAGCACTACACTACTCCCCTACTACTACATTATTAACCTAGCACAAAAACCATGCGTAGTACCTTACTACCACCAATGCCATTGAATTTTCATCCAATATTACTGTGGTCCCATGCCCACATCCACCACATTGCCACTACCTCATCACTGCATCAACACTTTTCAGCACCAGATTACCAATCCTAGCACTGCTCTACCAACTCAACACTGCTCTACCCTAACATCAGTGCCCTACAACTCCAGAAAACAGCCATTCTAGTACAGATCAGATCATCACCTACCCACCCACTCACAAGTAGCCTTATTGCTGCATTTACACCTCATCCCACACCACTGCATTGCCACCCCACACCTTTGCACTACTAAGATATTGAAATATAACCTTGGGGTCACAAATCTCAAGCAGCTCAAACATTTAGTGCACTGTCATGCACTACCATTCCCACAATGACAGTGCTACACTAAGCACAAAACTATATCTCCCATCACTACCTTAATCCCATCACCGTGTTTCCACCCCCAAACCACAATACCACTCTCCAGCACCACACTAGCACCCTAGTGCACTACAAGCCCATACCATCTCTCTAATACCCTCTAACACCACAGTACTTTAGCATAACAAAAAAACACTACACACGCTACTGTACTAGCTGCCCAAGAAGGTGGCACTACTGCAAGAAATTGGATTATTATTTGGGGTGAATGACTATTCACCTCAAGTAACAATCACAACCCTTGTCAGCTGGAACCTCAAAGACACTAAATTAACCTGAACTCAACTCCCTAGTAGCAATGGCACAGAGCAGACATGCTTAAACTAGGGCAATGTGTAAAGTATTTATGCAATACCAAAACAGTAATAAAGTCAAAATGCAAAACAATAAAAATCCCAAACCAAATTAGACAAATAGAGTGAAATTTAATAAACAAAATGGCACTAATATGGCCAAAATCCAATAAGGGGAACCGGAGATATGATTTTTTATATTTTTAAGTAGCATTAACGCCAAAAAGCTCAAAATGTGATGGTTTCAGTAGACTGGTTCCTAGGCGCAATTGCACACTGGCCATGATGGAGTGCAGGTTATATACGCCAACCAGGTTTGTCCTAGTGAAACATTTTACCTCCTGACTTTAATCCTTTAACTTCCAATCCAACACAGGAATACACTTCTAAAGACCTCGGGTCCTTAAGGGTGACACTTAGAGACTCACAGGGTGGCAGGCAGATGCCAAGCAGCAAGGTCCTGTCCAGGTCCAGAGTCCAGTGGTTAGCTGGGCAGTTGCAGGTCGTCCTCTTGCAGTTTGTTGTGTCCCTGTAGTCTTAACGGAACTTCAGTCTTATGACCCTTGCAGTCCACTTTGTCCTGGGTACAAGGGAGAGCAGGTCCAATACTTTAGGGCTTTCCTCAGGTCACAGACAGGAGATCCAGTCTTCTTCTGTTCCTCCTCAGGTCCAGGCGTGTTCTTAAGTAAGTGATGGAGGTGCCACATTTATGCCTGGCAAGAGATAGTGGGTGGGAATGACTCCTGGGCATTCCTTAACTAATGGGATAATGGTTTTCGTGCCAACCTTACACACTTTGGGCATTTTCAAGATGTCAAAATTCTTTGACCACACCAAACTTTGTCTTTGAGGGCTGGGGGTATGTGTGGGGAGTGTGCTATGGTGATACTATTGACTTCCACATTTAACACTAAAATTCAGTTTGGGGCAGTCACTGTATCCACAATAAACTCAGAGACAGACATTTGGTAGAACAAAGCAGCATTTTCCAGCAATCAGACAGTGGATACACACAAATAGGGTTGACATTCTGTTTGGTTTCCTTTCAAGATTCGCCAGTGTCATATTAAAACCCCAACAGACCTGTCAAGCAAGGTTTGACACCCAGTAGGATTTGACACAGTAGTATAAAAAGAGGTCATTGTGATAAGAGCCTCTCTGGCTGGGGGCACAAAGGAAGGGTCTGCCCAGCTGTCAGTTAACGTTTGCCTTTGACAGGGGAGGACTCTTTAAAGTTAATCCAGTTCCTGGGCCTAGCATCACTGGTCATCCCGTCAAGGGAACAACAATACCTTCCAACACCCAGACCTTTGTTCTCTGCTCTGGGAGCAGGTTTCACACCTCTTCAAATGGTAATTACTGGATGCAGAAGTGGGAAAGCAAATGCAAATTTAGCCACCAGGAACTTCATGTAGGAAAAAAGTAACTTTATAATGCTTACTTTTCTTTAATATTTTTAAAAATACAACTTCACCTTTGAATTGGATTTATTAACTATTAAAAATAGTTGTTTAATCATTTTTCCAGCTAGTCCCACTCCCGGAAAACAGTATTAGGATTATTAATCTGTACTCTGGGTTTCGACATAGGACAGCCAGGCCTGACACAGTGAAAAAAGCTTTGGGTACTAGTCACTGTAAGGACATGTTAACATTAGATTTCTACATGTCCTACTTTTAAATGCAATGCACCCTACCTTGTGGACTACAAGGCCTTCTTAGGTGTGGTGTATTAATATTTGAAAGGGAGGTTTTAACCTGTTTAATTGCAGATTTTACACTGCTAAAGTCAGGCTACACAGCGGAGGCCTCACGCCATGTTTGCCCTACTGCTGTAGTGGATGGCACAATAGCAGCTGCAGTCCACTACTGGCATATAACTTCCAGGCTCTGGGTACATTGTGTAGCATATATTTATGACTTATATGTAAGTTAGATATACCAATTAGGAATATGCCAATCCGACTATCTATAAAGGCCCTTACCACTGGTTAACAGAGTTAAAGTACACAGTATTCTAACACCAGTAACAATATAGGGTCCAGCAAAAGGCAAAAGATTTGGGGTGATCATTCAGAAATTACAGATTTTCTTCAACTATCGTCTTCCAAGACTTGGGTACTAATTTAGCACTACGCTACCATCCCACCATCCCCACCACTGCTCTGTCACCTTCACTATAGCCTTGCCATGACAATCACTGTACTACCATTGTGCACTATTAAACTATTAATCAGAACAACCTTGATACCACTCTTAGCATTTCACAACTATTTGTCATCACCACACCACCAAAAATATCAACCAACACCTCACTGTCCCATACTACCATGTCTCACCACTGCACTACGACCTATCTCCACCAAAAGACCATCCCAACCATAATACTACATTTCACCATAATACTGCAACCCTTACAATGGTATGATGGTGATCCTACCACCCACAAGGACCAAACTACAGCTGCCAACACTTCACTGACACCTGCAGCACCACACTTCCATTCCGCTGACCACACTATCACCCTCCAGTTCCTCACTAACACACCCTGTGTAGTACTAATTTGCTCAACACCACATTAGATTAGTGTCCCATCACCCAAATACCACCCAGCACCACAGTGTCACCTCCACACTGTTGTAATACAATCCAATGCTTCTACACTACTTTCCCCACAAATCTCTGCAGCTTGTTTAGTCACATGGTGCCCAAGGTTTGAGCACGCCAGGGTTATTTTGCACAAACTCCACGGGCTACTTACCAAGAAGTGAATTCTCTTGAAAGTGCTATGCCCGGAACATGAAGCTCTCTATGGCAATACAATCTCATTCACCAAAAAATGAACACTGTAATATTGCTTAAAGAGGACACACTGTTCCTCTGGGGATACCTCTTATAGATTTCTTTGGCCCAGAGGAACAGGTGGTCACTCTTTTTCCTACTACGGTCCTAAGTTATGGAAACCTCTGCCCTTGCAACTGCGCTCTGAGGCCTCCATAGCTACATTTTGGTGATGTGTGTTAAAAATAACTCTTCCCAAAAGCTTTCTCGTAATTCTTAAGTGCTTTGCCTGCTGTACGCTTCATTCTGTGCACTTGGATTGCCCCGGTGATAGTGTACAATATACCTGTAATATAGTAGAACACAACACCGCTGTACTACTAAACTCTTACCAACATTCCACCATCCTCCAACAACACGCTACCATCCACTAACACTGAACTACTACCCTGCAGTCATATTGCCTTCTCACAGCCCTACGTGAAGCACATCTTTATGCTACACACACACAAAAGCTTTTCACTATAAAAACTCAGAACTTTTGACTTCATCAGCATAGTTTTGGCACTGATATTATTTTTAGGTCGAGCCTAGACAGCACTTGCACTGTCTCTTTGAGACATGCTGTATTCACTCTGTGGGCCTACAGCCCGCCCACTGCTTTTCATTTGTTAGTTTCAGTGTCCTTTAAGAACCCTTGCTTTTAAGTGGTTATTTTTCCTATTTATCTCTCCTTTTTCATTGTTTGCTCCCTCCCATGGAGCAGGCCCCTCATTTCTTGCAGGCTTCCACTTGTCCTCTCTTAGTTACTGGCTCTGGGACTTTTTTTTACATCTGAAAGAGCATTTCTCCCGAGTGGTTGTGTTTTGATTAGCTACGAGCTGTTCTGTAAATAGGGCTGTAAATTGTGTATTATCCCTGACTTCAAAATGAGAGGATTTCCCCCATACCTCAACCCCTTTTGACTCCCGGCTTCAGCAGTCCCCGACCCCCTCCCTTTTCATGTGCATGGAGTAAAGCAGCAAGAGGCCCAGGCACCCGCTCAGCCCTGGATCACTTTCGGTTTCCATTCACAGCTCTACTCTCGTTTTTTGTCTGGTTAAACACTGACATCTACTAACTATGAAAGACCGCGGTGTCATTTGGCTGCCATAAGATTCTTATAATTAAGAGAGCTTGCTTTTCTAAGACACACTCATTTTATTGTGCAGATGTTACTGTGGGGATTCTAAAAACATGGGGTAGTACACACATAGATTCAATGGGTCCAATTTAACTAACTTGCATGTGGCCTCAACTTTTAAAAGTACCTTTTTACACTATGGCAGCACAATTCCGGTATGCAGCAGTTTGACTCTGTGCCTAGTGACGAAAAAGAAAGGTCAGCCAGGCCAGAGATGTCCTGAAGCTTCACGTTGGTCATCAACCGGTCTGTCAACTAAGTGCCAGCGTCATTGGCTGTACAGCGGACTTGGCCTCGCCCTCCATGATAACTTTATTTTCTGTTTACAGTCAGCATAGAGGCCATGCCCCTTCCCCACCCGTCTGCAGAAATTGCCTTCTTATAGCCCGCCCTGCTAGCAGTATTGGCCAAGTGATTGGTTTAGTTAGGTTGCCAATAAAATTACTATTTACTTCCTGTTGGACACAAGTAGTGTCACTCTAGTGGTAGTCTTTCATTGTTTGCCTATGCAACTTGTTTTATTTTTAACGCAAAGTAAATATATAGGAAAGCCAAAATACAGAGCATTTTTCTATAGTACACTTTCTATGTAAGGTTAATTGTCATATATGGTTGGAGGAGGAAGGAAGGCTCTTAGCCACTTTTTTTTTTGCAGTTTTATATAGCGCAAACTCGACTCAAAGTTATTGGAGCGCTTTACATGAGCACCAGTTGCATTACACAAGGGCACATTCATTTTTGGTAGCCACAGGGAGATTAAGTAATTTGCCCAGAATCACAGGATGTTGAGCCGACACCGAGACTCGAGCCTGGTTCCCCAGTTCCAAAGTTGGCAGCTCTGGCCGTTATGCCACATTCTCTCCCCACTTGAACAAAGTTTGTAGTCACTTCCAGCATGCTGTAGGTGTAGGGAAAGTCTGCACTCAAGGGTGAAACGAGAACAACTCTGTAGGCTGGGATGGACTCAATTGACTTTTCCCTAAAGCAGACAGTGGCATTTTAATTCTTAGTAGTCGATGACTTGCACAGGCATGTAGTCGATTATCACAAGCGTTAGCATCAAGTTTAAGTTCTGTGGGAAGTTCTTCGGCTACCTCAGAATGGCATTGGCATGCTACCACCATGCCATTCTTTTATCCACCAATTGACTTTTTCTGAATTTTCAAGGCTTTCTAAGGAAGCTCGTAATATGTTTGACCGTTACATTTAAATGCTCATTACTGACATCTGCTGTGATCTGCAAATCACTAGTTTCAAACCTGGTGGAGCAACCTCAGTTTTCTATCCTCTAGGGGTTGGTAGCTTAAGTACTTCTGGGTAATATTAACTTAGCCACAGCGCTAGGAAACATCAGAAATGTGTCATGAAACACTACATAAAAAGTAGATATTATAATAATCGCCGTTGCATAATCTTAGAGTCTGCAAGGTTTGGTAGATGGCACATTGCCCCAGGTCTCAATAATAGCACATTGAAGCGGTGAAAGGTTAAAGTAGCACATGGAGTTGCAAACTGCAGAAGTGAACAACAGCAAGGCTCCGTTCAGCTCCCTGTAGGAATGAAGGTGCACGGTCAGTTCAGTCTGAGTGCCAAGAAATTACTTCCTGTGTTGCGCGCTATATAAATGCACATTATTAGTATAATTACCCTTCCCAGGCCTCCTACTTATGCGTCTCAGGGTGAATGTTATTTGTAAAACTGGAGCTGAGCGGGGTGGGGGTCTATTCTTGAAAGAAACAAAAGATACAATGCTTAGAGACGAACAGCAAAGGTGTTTTAAGAACTGAGTGGGGGTAAAAAACTGAGAGGTCCTGAAAAGGGTGCCCCTTTGTTCTCTAGAAGCAGTCACAACAGGTCGTGTAAAGTCAGTGGGGCTAGAACTATTACTCTCAGCATCTTACACAAACCGTGATGTACATCCACCCAGGGAGTGGGGAATTAGATTAACAGACCATATGCAAGATGCATAATTTTCCGGACAAACAGGTATACTTTAACGATGCTATGATGTGCCCAACCCACATTTACAGGCAGGTGTATAGTCACCGTTGGCAAACTCTCCTCAAGAAATGCTGCTTGTTTACAAACTAAAGCAAGCTTTGGCAAAGGTCAAGCCTTGGCAAGTTGGTGTAATGATTACATTTGTTTTTATTTTTAAGTATATTGCACAAAAATTGAAAAAGATTGGAAAAAACACCCTGGCACCTAATTGAGGCAGTACTGAGTTTGTAACAATAAATGTAAATTCAAAACTAAATTAATAATCGCATATAATTTTAATACAACGCTAGGAGTTCTTTCAGGGAGGCAGATGTACCCTTTTTAGGTCGAAGCCTATCAAATAGTTGTCTGGTTGCAAAAAAACTTCATGTGGGCATTCTGGAAGCTTCCTGGGAATTCATTCTACCCATTGCTTACCATTGGCTTTGCGGTTTGTAACTCAAGCTCACATTTTCTGGCTTTCTATTTGCTGGCTTTATTTGTTTTAGGTCAGGCTTCTCCAACGAGTAGCTTGTGAGCTAATGGTAGCAGTCAAGCTACCTGTTTGTAGCTCTCCTGTGAGCCTACTAAATTAGAAGTGTTTGCTTGGTTAAATTAATTTATGTATAACAAAATTGAAAAGTGGGTTTTCAAGCGGAAAATGTGTGTGTTTTGAGGACTCACAAGCTGATGCTTGGAGAAAAAAGGTTAAATATCGAATTTAACAATTCCAATCATTGACCTGGGTAACAATAAACATTGTTATTTCACCTCCAAGATACCCTTCAAGATGAATGTGTACTTTACAAATACTTGTTATGTTACCTTATAATTAAAGCTGATCTATGAGTGATAAGCCATTCTGTTGTTGCTCAAATATGAATTTACCTTGAAAAAAAACAAAGACCCGAGGCGCTTGGCAAAACAGGAACAATTGGTTTGATCAAACATTTTGGCCAGGAGCACAGTTACAGAGTCGGGGTCTGAGGACTATCTCAAAGTACAATCGTTTTGAGGCGCCTTTATATACATTTCTTGTAGCATCATAAAACAATTCAAAGATCCTGGTTAGGGAGCGGAATGTGGGCCTAGTCATGGAGCCATAAATTACTCCCACCTGATAACAAATGCAGGTGTGTCTCGACCTTGCGTGAACACAATGAGGGTCAGTGGGTAACATGAACAGATGTCCGGCATGGGGCGTGCACAATCACTTCATGTGCTGTGTGTGCTGTGTCCTGATTGGCTGAGTTTTCCTAATTTCATGTGGGATCTAACTTTATGATGTTTTGGGAACGTGCGCCTCTCCGGCCATGTGCGTTTTATTGGAGCCAATCTCCCTGGACCATTGTGGTGTCACTGCCTATCTGTGGGACTAATCTGGGTTTTTCCTGTTCACACGTTTGTTCTGCTGGTTACATGTCACTCCACCTGTGATCTGTCAATCAGTTGCCTCAGGCCTAGGTCGCGGGGCCTACCTAACCACATATTTTTGACTAGGGTTGATGGAGAGGTCATCACTTGTGATTTTGACAACAGTTATTCGATTTCAATTTTATGCACATATGTATCATTGCATACATCAACATCAATATTAACATTCCCCCCTATGTTGAATTTTCAACTTCATAATTTCTCCTAGACTTCATCAATCAATCAGGGTTTTATAAAGTGCGCTACTCACCCGTGAGGGTCTCAAGGCGCTGACATGACAGTCACATTATTTGGGGCTTGTCGTGTTTCAGTTTTAAATGTTACCACTACCTTAATTACTTGCATTCTACCCAATTTGAGGACTGCATTTTTACAGCAGGAAAACCCCACTTGTAGGAAACCACACAAAAACAGTACAAAAATTAGAATAGGCAGCAATGACATGCACAGTCCTGTCTCCCACCGGAGGAGCCAGGAAAACCAACTGATGTACCCATCTTGCTCAGGGGCACCTCCCTCCTTAGGCATGTCGGTTTGTAAACGTGCAGTGCTTCAATGGCAAGAATCATAGCCCCATTGTTCATGTCATTGCCTGGGATAAACGTGCACCCGGTCTTGTGCACACTCCTCTCTGCATTGTCCAACACATATCGATGTTGGATCACCATTAGGCGGATGACTCTTAGTTCTTCCTTGATTCCATTAAAGCAGAGTTCAGTACTGTTCATCATTTTCATCATTTCCCATCTGGTTATTTGCAACCCGCGGGCTTTTGCTTTCCTCTGCACAGTGATAAAGGTTATGGTCCTTCCCGCATTAACTTGTGTCAGAAAACAGCCTGAATTCTTTCAGAATGTCCTTGAACTGAGCCCCAACAAAATAATCAGCAGTTCTTTTCTCTCTAGCCTGATTCAACAGAGTTGTTTTCTTCTGTAGCGGATACAATTCTGACAGATCTTCTC
The DNA here is from genome assembly GCA_963921515.1 of Calotriton arnoldi. NCBI lineage: Eukaryota > Metazoa > Chordata > Amphibia > Caudata > Salamandridae > Calotriton > Calotriton arnoldi. Next base: position 2,660,157 of record CAWUFW010001431.1, read on the forward strand.
CAGGAATGACCAGGGTAGGGGTGACTATGGTGACCAGGGAGAACAAGGCTTGCCATCTGTGGACGAGCTGGAGGTAGGCAAACTCAGCGCACTGCCAGTAGGTATCCATCAGCGTGGAGGTGCCCCATTGCATGTCCGGTATGTGCAGTATTGCGTCACAGTTCTCATTTGTGCCGAGTGGAATTGTTCCTTTGCCTCTAAAGCACAATGAATACAGTGCAAGTTTGAGTACAATTAGGGGTTACCCCTTCCCTTCCAACCATGTGTACCTATCTATCTAGGTAGCCCATATTTCCTGACATGGGTTAACTATGCTGGAATTTAACCCTCCCCTTTGAGACTCATTTCCCTTCGTATCATCGAGGTGATTGGCCCTACACTGAAACTCTATGCCCAGCGTCCATTTTTTTATTAAAGAAGACTGCCACAGACATGCTAAGGGCCACCCTGGTACCTCAGACGGGAGCAGATGTATTTGTGCACTGGTACAGTGGCTTTGCCACCTCCAAGAATCTCTTTTCTGGAAAATCTCAGGGCCAAACAGTATCCTCCCCTATCGTGCCCCACTTGTACATCCTATCTAGCTCTGTTTGAATCTCGCTAGGATAGGTGAAGAGGTACAGTGCTGTGGGATTGGTCTCATAACAGGCCAGTTTCACTACTATTCTATGGGGTTCTACTCTGTTGGGTTGTATCTTGGCCCTCAACCTACATAGGTACAGGTGGAAAAGGCATTTCGCTTTTTCTGGGACTATCTCTTAGGACAAGTAAAGCCTGTTTGTGCCTACTGCATGTGGTATCAGTGAACAGATGTAACATGACTTGGCTGATGTCTGGGCACCCATAACGGTCATGTGCTGATACCATGTGCTGTGTAAGAGTGTGCTGTGTAGTGCGTGTGGAACACTAATGTTGGGTTCAGTGTAATTATAAGTGATATGGGAGAGGTCCCTATGCAAGCACTGTGCAAATGCCGGGGTGGACTCCGCTTGACTCCGCAGATCTTTGGCCATGTATGGATACAGTTTCAATACAGACAAATCCTTGGGTCTAAATTTGCAAACATAAGCATGTGGAGTGACAGACTGGAGTCTCACCGATTCTCCTTGTGGGAGAAATCCCTTTCAAGACGAATACCCTCGCCCACCAGAGGTGGCATGCTTCATCATCTGGTTATCTCCTCTTAGTGGGAAAACCTAGTCCCACTAAGGGCTACAACTTCTTCTCTGAGAAGAAGGAGCTCAGGGATGTTTTTGGTATTCCTACCCTATCGAGGTTATACTAAATCCCACAAACGAGAGATGCTGGAAGAGAAGTGGTGAGGACGCAGCGCAAAACACATATAAAGAGTGAGGTGGTGAAGTTAAAACTGCCTAGTGGGAACAATTTTTTTTTTAAATATCTTGCTCCTACTGACAGGATTAAAAACAGTATGGATTTAAACTGCTTGGTGTTAGACAAAAAGGTCTACATGTTTCAGCCAAGTCGATCTAAAAAGTATCAAGGCTTTCGTCAGGACCTAAATAGATTGCTACTGCCAGTGAGAAAAAGTATTAAGTGTTGTGATATCAAACCAGTAATCCTGTCATTTTCATTTTTCGGATTTTACTGGTTGTACCTGTAGAGGTGAGACAAAACAGGGGAAAACAAACAAAAAATCTTATAAATCCGTCACTCTGACCATGATCTTAGTTTAGTAAGATGGGAGGAATAGAATAATTTCCTTCCCATCCCAATCACGCAATTTAAGCGTAATTTATAATTAGTATTTTCACTCTCCCAAAGTTCATGGACAAGCGGCCACACCTCAACCTGGCGACAGCTCAGGGAAGGGGGCCCCGCTCTGTAAAAAAGGATGACGTTGTGTCAAACATACCCATTATTATGTTGACACTACTCCTATATTAAAATTGTATGTAGGTCAGGAAAACACATATAAACCCAAGCAGAATACCAGTATCCACTCAGTAATCAGAGAAGTTCTTATCATGACACCTGTCTTAATTAGCGAAAAATGTTGGTAGTATCCCAGCACTAAACTATCGGGGTCATGAGGTCATAGGGACTGTCATTTTTTAATGCTGCGTACATGCGAACGTTAGGCTGGATCGCTCTTTGTTAGAAGAAGAGACACTATAGACAACGAAGTAGTTGAATGTCTAAATCATCTACCTGAGTCAGGGTAAGTGTTTGACTCTGTGAAAGTAGCAAAGGGTATGGTCATAGGGCACGTAACACGTCGCCTTCCCAGTGTAAGACCAAGCTACATATACATGCATCATCAAGTTTAAGCATAAACTACTGAACATCAGTGCTCGTGGCTATCACATTGAGATAAAAGCTCTTATGGTGGGCAGGGGGCGATAGCTCCTATACTGCTGGACCCCAAGGACACTACGCGACCAGCGCAGAGTTTCAACAGCGTGCCCAAAGCATATTTAACTAAAGCCAAATCGCTAAAAGAAAAAAGAAAAAATTAGTCCGGGGAATGTCACGTGTACCAGTTATTCCATACGTGACGTCCTCCCGGAGCAGGTCTGGCATAACCTCCTAAGTGGAGATCAACATTACCCTTAGTATGGAAAACAAGCGGGGTAATGACGTGCTGGTAACGTAAATACAAATGAATACAATCCAATTGACCGTACACCCCTCTGTCCCTTAAGAACCATAAGAGGAGAAGTTGGATCTGAGGACTCTCCTTTAGATCAAACACAGTGCGCTGCATGCCGCCAATAACACTCACCTATCCGTCGTTACCCCGTCTCAGTTCTTGAACTGCGACCGGAGGTACCGACAGTAGGCCCCAGAGTGAGTTTATATAAGCCTGCCAAACCCGCGTAGGTCGTTAGGCAACTGGTCGCACCTGTGTGAATGGGGGGACCCATGGTGTGTCTCAGGCATTGCCTGCGGGGCGTTGCTAATCGGCTTTGTGTGCGCTGTGCGCATGCTCGCGCAGGAGCCACTAGTCTGTTACCCAAAAAAAAAATTCTATTATTCTTGAAGGAGCTCGAACTTTAACGCGCAAGTCTCTTCATTGAAAAGAGACAGAAGGCAAAAAAAGGGGGGGAGCCATGTGTTGTGGGGGTCAGAAAATACAACCAATAATGCGGCGTAATCGCCGATTTCATCCAGATATGTATTGTACTCCCAAGTCGTGAAACATGCCTAAAGTGAACAGGTCAATGTGTGTTAAAGCTCAGTGCTAACCGCACAATCCTGTGATGTAATACAAGTTTATGTAGCGCAGTGATGCTTTCAAACATATTGTTTGAGAACTGTTAATTAAGTATAGGAAATGTGTATATTACAAATTGGGTCTAGGTGCAGTAACTGTTAGTGATACTCATTGGTGCTACTGAGTTCGGTATGGTCAGACCACTAACAAGTCATGCAAGCCGATAATCATAGAACCCTTCCAAAATTGTATACCCTTGTAGAGGTCACAGACTTGTAGGGACCACCATGTCACAATGCTAACCATGGAATCTCATCATTAAGCCCGGTGCTATCGCTCTTAAGTCTGTGCACCCATTGTTGTTCCCGTCTGAACAGAAATTTAGATATGTCTGTGATGTGAGGTGGAATCCATGGTTGTTCAAGGACTGTCCAGTTCAGATCCTCTGGAGCATGATTCCTGTCTACAAAGTGATTAGTCAACTTAGTAGATTGTTTTTTGCACCGAATGGTGCTCTTGTGCTCCAATATTCTGGTTTTATTCTTGCGCGTTGTCATCCCCATGTAGCGCAAGCCACATGGGCAGGCAATCAAGTAAATCAGCTTCTCACTGTTACAGTTTGTATGTCTGGACAAAATCCATGGCTTGTCTGTGCCAATATCAATAGACGTAGTCTGTTTTGTTTGCGGGCACACAGCGCATGAACCACATGGGTAATGCCCCTTAATGGTTGGTAGGCCCCATAGTGTCTCTTGGTTGGATGACTTCTTCTGTCTGGGCCGGGTATGTACCAGCTGATCTTTAATGTTAGTACTCCTCTTAAATGCAAATAATGGTTGTGGTATCGGTTCGCTTTCCATATTCAGGATCATCCAATGTTTCAGGATACTCCTTTTGATTTGATTTGAGTAACTGCAGAATGTATTGACACAGGTCAATCGTGGCTGGTCTTCTTTTGGGGGTGCAATCTCAATTAAAGCCTCTCTATTGTTGTTAGCCGCTCTTTTCTTGGATCTCCGGATGATGCTCGGTGGATAGTTTCTGTCTTTCAATTGAGAGGAGAGGTTCTTCGCATATTCAGTGTACTTCTCTTTTGTACAGCAATTCCTCCTTATCCATAGGAATTGCCCATACGGTAAGTTCTCGCGGAGGGACTTGGGATGGTAACTCTGGTATGATAGTAGAGAATTCCTGCCCATCGGTTTCCTATATAGCTCAGTACCCAAACTGTCACCTTCTGGAAAAATGCGAATATCCAGAAATGGCAAGCTGCTGTTGGTGAATTCACAAGTGAATTTCAGATACTCATTTCTGGTATTTAGCCACTGATGAAACGTCGTGATCGTCTCTGGTGTACCCCTCCATATGACGAACACATTGTCGATATAGCGTTTCCAAACACGGTTGTGTTCTCTGTATGGATTGCTCTCTTTTAAGATCTCTTCTTGTTCGAATCGATGTACATAAAGATTCGCCAAGCTGGGAGCAAAAACACTGCCCATAGATGTCCCTGACGTCTGTAGGTAGAGACTATCTTCAAACCTGAAGAAATGTTCTTTCATGGCAAGACGTGCACATGCCATAATAAAATGTACTGGGGAGATGGTATCAATTGCTCCGGTGTTAAGCAAACCCTCTATCGTGGTCAGTGTTTCGTCCTGAGGTATACTTGTATACAAGGACTTCACATCAAAGGAGACAAGGTAGTCCTGGTTTATATCAAATGGAGTCTCAGCGAGGAGTCGCAAAAGATCTTTGGTGTCTTGAATGTATGTCGGCATCTCTAGTACCAGTGGTCGAAGAAAGAAGTCCACAAAAGTGGACAAGGGCTCCAAAATCGAGCCAATGCCAGAAATAATTGGCCTCCCCGGTGGTGGTTGTTGTTCTTTGTGTATTTTTGGCAATACATAGAAATAGGGAACAATAGGGTGAGGAGTGACCAGAAATGAAGCCTCTTGATCGGTGATCCATCCTTCTTCTTTGGCCTCATCGACCATCCTTTTGATTTCAAAGGATAGTCTTTTCGTGGGGTCCATCTTCAGAGGTCTGTAGAACCGCTTGTTCTCCAGTTGGCGTTGGCATTCAGCTGTGTAGGTAGTGGTATTCAAAATGACAATCGCTCCCCCTTTGTCCGTTGGCTTTATTGTGATTGACTCATCATCAGCCAGTGTCTGTATTGCTGCTTGTTCACGTTTTGAGAGATTCTGGAACTGTGTTGTGTCAGTGTCAAATAGACTCATCACATCTTGTAATACCGCTTTCTCAAAGGTAGATACTTGTGATGGGATCAGATGTGTAGGTGGATTGAAATTGGAATGCACCTTCAGCCCAGTATTAGTTGTATCGTTTTCAGGTTCCATCATTGGTTTGTCCTGAAAGAAGAACCGTAAGCAAATATTACGGAACAATACAGCAAGTTCCTATTTAATTTGAAAGGTGTCTCCTTTGTAGGTCGGAACAAAACCCAATCCTCTATTGAGAACTGTCAGTTCATCTTCCATCAGCTGTCGGTCACTCAAATTCACCACTAAGTTGCATCGTGGATGCTCCCCGGTTGGGCGGAGGGTTTCGTCATACTCCGCGTTGTTCTGAGGGATGGCGGCGGGCTCCAATGCACATGCGCCTGCTGCTTTCTTCTTCGTCCTCTTGATCCCCCTCGGCCATACCCTAAAAAAGGCTGGTTGGGAACCATTTGTGGATAAGGTTGATATTGAAGCATGGGTGGCTGGAAAGGTGGATTGGAAAAACCATAAGGACCCGGAGGCCACCATTGTGGTGGTAAAGGGCCTGATTGTCTTCCTCTCCAGTTGCCTCTATTCCTCCTATTTGATCCTCTTCCTTTGGGTTCTGCATTGGCAGAGGAGTCAGAGTCACTCGAACCGTCTTCACTCGCTGAGGTCGAGTAGTTTGACCCATATTTCCTTCCTCTGTGATTGTATTGAGGGGGAACACAGTTGTCACTAGTATATGGGTACACCTTCTCAAACGAGAAGCGTGCCAAATCCTTTTTTAATTTGTTTATCTTTGTTGTGAGCACGGAATCTTTAAACTCTTTATTCGTATGGATACAGCCACACCCACAGTAAACAGAGGGTATACAATTATACAATAATACATAACTTATTGAACAATGTAGGTCTTGGGGATGGATCCAGAAAAGATGTCTGTAGTCCTCCAGTGATTGGGGGAGTTCTTTACCTCAGAAAGGTTCAAAAGAGTTTGGTGAAAATGTTTGTGAAAAAAGTTCAAGGTCTTGACTTGCACATTTGGGTCTTGTTAGGATTATGGAAGTGGTCGCTGAAGAGATGACAGGCCTCTGTAAGGGTAGTGCACTTTTGAGGTTCGATTGCAGACCTGTTGGATAAGAGCTGTTGCTTGTTGGTTAAGTTCGGAAAGCATTTGCATCCTTACGTATCATCATCAACCATTCTTGGGGATTCCTGTGCCTTCCTTTTTTAGGAGTGTGCTCTTACATTCATAAGTGTTATTTTTAGTGGGCCGCCAGAAGGTGGCCCCCAATCGGGGTGTCTACTTTTTTTAAGACAATGGGTGCTTATTCATGCGTCACTTTTATTCTTGCTTAAGGGTCATAGATTCTCCCACCTCACCATGACAGAAAAGGATATATGCTGTTAAGGGGTGGTTTTCATGAGCCAGTGGGTGGTCTTGTTTTTTTAACTAACGTTTTATGGGTTTTGCTAGACTTCTAATAGCCTATCTTCCCTAGTTAGGGAGTGCGGGCGTGCCTTTTGAAGTACACGTGCGTGGGGTGATGTGTAAAGAGGGTGTGTGCTGTAATTGGGTGTTGTTGGCGATCGCAGCGTGCTCTGGGGTCATGTGTATACCCCTCTAGTACCAGCACGGGCGTGCAGTGGGACCCTCCCTAATGGCACCAGGTGTCTTGACTACACCCTTTGTCTAGAGGTTTCTTTTTGGGCTAGCTTTGCACTTTGTTTTGCTGGATCTTTGGGCATTTCCCTAGGTTCTCATGTGATTTGGTTATTTCTATTTTCGTGTACCGGAGCGAGTCGGAGAGCTGTCCCTTGGCCCGCATTTGTTTCTGATGTGGTAATGTCCAAAATTGGGCTTATTTATTCCCCTAGAAGGTGTGTGAAAGGCCTTATGCGTGTCGGCTTGATTGTTAGGCCGGATACAGCCATGAGCCTATTTCTGAAGACCTCGCACTGAGCTGTGATGGATTTTTTTGCTGACTCTCTCCTTCCCGGCACCCCCTCTCCCTTTGGCTACATCTTATCCAGGATTTTTAGGGCCTGCTGGCCCCGGCTGTGGCCAGGGAATTACAACCGGTGACATGCTACTTCGTTGTTTTAGAGGTACATGACCCGACGAGCAGGCTTTAAATGTTTTGGAGAACTTTGAGGGAAAGGAAGAGGCAGAATAATTTCTAAATGGACAGTCATTAAATTTTGGCTGATATGGGTAATGGACTGGGACGACTGATTGTTCTGGTGAAAAGTCCTGCTGACTTTGCGCCATGTGGTGCTTTTGCGATCAGTCAGAGTTTTATGCGTGTGCTATGGACTTTATGGGGTCTTCATCATTCCAAGTGGGCGGGAAACCTGGCTCCCAACAGTGGAATATTGCTTCATTTTTTAACTGAGAAGGGGCCTCCATTGGCCTGGAGGCTGTTGGCTGTGGTTGGGACCACATGCCATGTGGGAATTTTGGTCGCGGGCCAGAGGCCTGAGAATGGGGTTCGTTTGATCTGGTTATTGGAACCCGTCCCTATTGGATTCGGGTGACGAATCTGGGTGCCTGCTCTAATGCACTGGATGGGAAGCCGCCCTGCCCCCTCGTCAGACTGCCCTCCCCCCAGGGCATAGCCAGCCACTCCCACCCTGGGAGATCAGCAGCAGAGTGGGGCCTAGGCTCCTGCAGGCCCCTGAATGGCAGACTGTAGTGCAGATTCCCTATCAACATGATGGACAGCAGCCCTTGGTTTTCCCAAACACAAGTAAAGACTTGAAATTCCTTATGTTGTCATACTAGACTTTATTTAAAAATGTGTTTTGAGGTGTGCATGAAGTGTCTGTTCTAGATTGGGGGTTTGAGCTTCCTACGTAGGTAGGGTTTTGCAATTGTGTAAAGGCATTATCTGGCACATGCATCAAGGTAGGCTTTTGCGATTCCTTAATTGCGATTATTAAGGAATCGCAATTAAGGAATCGCAAAAGCCTATGCATGTAGGAATCGCTATAAAAATAGCGATTCCTAAACATTCCTTAATTGCGAGTCGCAAATTGCGAGTCGCAATTAAGGAATGCCGTCCCATTCATTCCTAGGGGCCTACAGGCCCCTAGGAATGAATTGGAGATTGCATGCGCAATTTGCGAGTACCAGTAGGTACTCGCAAATTGCTCATGCAATTTCAAGGATGCAAGGGTGTCAAAATGACACCCTGTTGCACCCCTGAAATTGTGATGTGCACCCATGTTGCGCACACACATGCCCCAAGGGCATGTGTGTGTGTAACCTAAAACTTTAAAAAATGCATTTTAGTGCATTTTTCAAAGTTTTTGCAAATTACAGACAAGTTTGATTTGTCTGTAATTTGCGGTCCCAAATAGCGAAATCGCTATTTAAAAGTGCTTCTAGCATTGCATTTAAGGAATCGCAAATTGCGATTCCTTAAATGCAATCGCAATTTAGGAATGCGCAAATAATTGCAAATTCTTAAATTGCGCATAGGAAACACTTTCATGCATCTCCAAAGGCCAATTTGTGATCGCAAACGGCCGATTTTTGCGAATCGCACCGTTTGCGATCGCAAAAACCTTTGATGCATGTGCCCCTACCTCCCCAGACAGTTACCCTTCCCTGCTGCGGCCCTTGTTGAGCTCGGGTTCCTGTCTGTTGCCATGTATTTGACCAACCACCTGTTCCTTGCTGCGGTGGTGCAGTGGCAGTCTGACCTCCCTGCGGCTGACCGTAAGGTGCATTCAGGTTACCTTGGTCTTGGTTTTGAGGATGGGGATTTTGCTGGGACTGGCCCAGATTTATTGATCTCTGCACATGATGTGCTTTTAAGCTGCATCGGTCGGCCATGTGGCACATTCTGTGGCAATTATAACATTCTCTGAGGTCCAACTGCTGCCAACCTCCCTGACCTCTGCCGTTATAACTGGGTTGAAACCCTCTGGGGTTTTGCAGTGGAGCCCCCTTCAAGAATGGTGTCATTTGTACGTTTGCAGCCAACACGGCCCCCTTGAGGGTGGTCTTTTTCAATTTGCGTTGGACAAACTTGGCGGTGTCTCTCTGGGCTTGCTCTTGATTTTCCTCTCCTTTTCCTGTTTCTTTCTGTAATAATGTAATATGTGAGCCTGTATTTCCCACCAAGATTTGGTGTCTAACCCTACTACTCTGTCTAATACACTTTGTATTTCGGTGGCCAGCCCCTTTTTGAGGATGTTATAGAAGAATGAGATCTGGGGGCCCGTATAGGTCCATGGCTGTCCTGTCTCTTGTCCCTATCGTTCCCTCATTCTGTCTAGAATGTCGATTATGGTCTCCCTAGGCTTCATATTTTCTGCCATCAATCCTCCTACATCTCGGTGATCAGGGGGAATATTTACCTCAGGGACGTCCATATTGGGTGTCTGTACGAATTGAATACTGCCCCGTCATGCTCGGTGTTTGTCAGCATGACTGCTGGGATGCAGGCTCGGGCAAACACCGTGCTAGTCTGCTCTCCAATGAGACTGCTTAGCAGACTTTTGACATTGCCTACTGCTAGGTTTATCCCCTGTGTTCTTCTCAAAACATGAAATCCATTTCCCGGCCCCATCCATCAAAGGAAGCAGTTTGATTCTGAGCCCTTCCTTATCCATCCAAGCCCATGGCACATATATGGTCCCTGACGTGCCCTTCTGCAGTAGGGGGCACATTTTGGCTTGGGGCAGTGCTGCTGGTTTTCCTCTAATGTAGCGCTCCCATTTTCTTAGGCAATCCTACATGTAGGGAAAGTTCCACTTGGGATCTCCCCGTCTGTGCTGGATACAGTCCTCCACAATGGCCATGTCCTCTGGTTCGAAGGATCCTTCCTTCGGTCAGGGTCTATAATGCTGGCCCTCCCTTTCAGTCCAGTGGTCTAGGAGGTGGCAAAATGGTTGCGCTGAAGGTTTCGCCTTTCTTTCTGGTCACTATTTCCCTTAGGGTCAGCTGGTCTACACCGCGCATTCAAGGAGAGCAGCGGACGTCTTCGTCGCTGCTCTCCTCGTGCGCACGCAAAGCTGCCACGCTGCTTTTCCTGCCTCTTAATTGAGTTTGTACCAGGCTACCGTGATCCCTTATCGCCTGGTCAGCCCCTTTCCTACATTGACGATCTGGTGAGGCTCGGTCCCCAGGCAGAAGCCTCCCTTCTAGTTCTGCCTCGACTCTTCACAGAGCGATGCTCTATACCTACCCCTGCTCTCCTCGGGTGGAGGGCATGTTGCTCTGTTCTCTCGCCATGTTCCCAGGGTGAGAGCTCTCTCTCTGTCTCCACCCTTAATTCACGCCTGTCCTTTAACTCCCACCTGGGTTGCCTCCTTCGTTCTGAGCTAGGTGCTTTTCTTCAAGGTAGGAATTTGCCCTCAAACTCACATTTGGTTGTTCCTTCGGCTGCCTGAGCATACCCTGCATCTCCCCCTCATCATCTGATTCCGGAGGACTGGGGCCCCTTTCTTCGACCCCACTTATTATATCGCTGTTCAGTACTACTATGAATCTCCCGGTTACCTCAGTGTGTTCACCCAATGGGTGAAAGAGTACGTTCTCCATGCTGCTGGGGTTCGATTGTTTGAATGCATTGGTTGGGGGGTTGAACTTCGGGGGGCTCTAACACTGGCCTGGGGTGATGCCGGGATTGCCTGTGCCTGGTCGCCTGTTGACCTTCCTTGTCTGGATCTAGCAGTTCGTTGTTCGGTGGGGGGGCCCTCCAGCTCCCTCGACTGGTGGATTGGTATAACCTAATGTGGGGATGGCAGGCATTGGAGAGAGCACCTCCATTCCTACATACGGTGGGGGAGGCATGGACACCTTACCTGCGAATTCTAGGATAGGATTGTCCATCTGGGCCTCCTCAAAGATAGCTCCTAGTTCTAACAGCGCCTCTCTTCTGGTCTTCTTTTTCCCTACGTATTTGGTCTGAATGTTTGTTCTCGTGTGTTCAATTATGTTCGTGTCGAAGGTACCCCCCCCTCTGGCCAGGGGAACTTCTGTACCTTAGTGTGTGCGTGCCAATCGCGGCAATACTTGCTAAGTTTTTGAACCTGAGTGGGAAACCTAGTTTTCATGTGCTTCAGTGGTGACTCCGTGTTAGCTGGGAACTTTTTAAGGAACTGATATGCCCTAGCTTCTCTGGATCAAATAATATTAGACAGTTGGGGAAATAAATACACGGGATTACTGGTTACAACTACTTCTACGAGCTCAATACTATACATATAAATGCATCAGAATAAACATTTCACAAACACAAACAAAATGTGCATATGAAGGGTCATTACCTGACAGAAAGAGCAATTAGTTCAAAACGTGTTAATTCAGCAGATATGGAAAAACGATTGTAAGAATTAGCAGCATCTTCATAACACATTGAGCCATTAACAACACACAACATTCAAGACAAAAATGCATTTGCAACAATGTACCAGCATCACAACATCAAGAATGCATCAATTAATTACCACGTAGAAGAAAAAGAGATTAAAAAACTGACAGAGAAACATGATGACTTTGTCAAAAAATACCTTAGCCTGCTCCTTAGCACATGCTACCCGATGACGAGGGGAGACTTTGCGCTATACACAGTACTAAGTCAGCCCAATAGTCTGTCAGTATCGGGTCCGGGACAAAAATAACACCAATTTTCACGGAAACGAGGAACAACTTGACAACCACAAGCCCTCCTTGGCCAAACATAAGCTACACCTAGGGGGCACATGCATCATTGTTTTTTGTGGTTGCAATCTGCCCCTTTGCGACCGCAATATTTGCATTTGGGATGCATCATTCCAAATGCAAAAATCGCTATTTAAGTAATCGCAAAATTTGCGATTATTTAAATTGCGATTGCTAAATGCAATGCGACAAAAAAAATTGCGATTTCATTTTTAAGAAACGCAAATTACCATCAACTTAAAGTTGACGGTAATTTGCGAAAACTTTGAAAAATGCACAAAAGTGCATTTTTCAAAGTTCTATGTTGCACACAAACATGCCCTTGGGGCATGTGTGTGCAACATCTTTTTTATTTGCACTTTCAGGGGTGCATCAAGGTGTCCTTTTGGCACCCTTGCACCCTTGAAATTGCATGCGCAATTTGCGAGTACCTATTTGGTACTCGCAAATTGCGCATGCAATTTCCATTGATTCCTATGGGCCTCTAGGCCCATAGGAATGAATGGGAAGCCATTCCTTATTTGCGATTCGCAATTTGCAAGTCGCAAACAAGGAATGTGTGGTAGTCGCAATTTTTTTTTAGATTCCTACATGCATGAGGAATTGCGATTCCTAAATTGCAATTTCTTCAAAATCGCAATTTAGGAATCGCAATTCCTAAGTTTGATGCATGTGGCCCCTAATCTCCAAGGTCCAAATTTTCCCTAATGTCCGAATTGCACCCTATATCACACCCAGGGGTCATGCGTACCATCTGTATCACTCCAAGTGGTCCAAGCCAGTAACACTTCTCGCTTCTTTCAGATACCAACAGTGTTAAGAAACTGGTAGCACCGAGAAAACCCTTTTAGACTAAAAAATCAGATGAAGGTTCTGGCTATGACACACCCAGGGCCTATGGGTACCATCTGTATCATGCCCAGCGGTCCAAGTGGCGTGGCCTTGCCCCTGGATCACACTCAGGGGACAAGCGTAACATCTGTGTCATGCCCAGCGGTCCAAGTTGCTAACTACTTTCACCTTTCCTAGTGTGCTGGCTATCGAAAAAAGGTGACCTCCGCGGGATCGCCTCCGAGGCTGCCTTGCAACTACTTAGTTCGAGCACATAAAATAGGCAATATGTCCGATTTTTGTCAGTGGCAGGGTGCTCAAGTTATATATTTGTGCTTCTTCCTAGTATGCCATACGTCAAATGCTGGGACTTAGGATCAGTTGTAGTTTCTTACCAACTGATGAAGGCTTCAGGATGGAACTCTGTCCCGCAGATTCAGCAGAACTTTCAATCAATTGTGGCGTCTGCTCACCTTCCTTGCTGCGCAGATGTGAATATGTCAGAGCAGGGTCATTTCTTTCAACTGCAGTCAGGTTCAAAGCATCAATCTCTCCTATGCGGCTCACCAAAATGTTGCTTGAATATTAATTTACCTTAAAACAATAAAGACAAGCAGTGTATGGCAAAACAGGAACAGCTGGTTTAATCAAACACTTTGTCCGGTAGCACAGTTACAGAGTCGGGGTTTGAGGACTGTCTCAAAGTACAATTGTTTTGAGCACCTTTATATACATTTCTTGCAACATCATAAAACAATTCATAGATCCTGTTTAGGGAGAAGAATGTGGGCCTAGTCATGGAGCCATAAATTAACTCCCACTTGATGGCAAATGCAGGTGGGCCTCGACCTTGTGTGGACACAATGAGGGCAAGTGGGAAACGTGTCCAGATGCCCGGGACGGGGAGCGCGTGACCACTGCATGTGCTGTGTGTGCTTTGTCCTGATTGACTGAGTGTTCCTAACTTCATGTGGCATCTAACTTTATGATGTTTTGAAAACGTGTGCCCCTCCGGCAATGTGCATTTTATTGGGGCCAATCTTCCCGGACCATTGTGGTATTGCTGCCTATCTGTGGGACTAATCTGGGTTTTTCCTGTTCATGCGTTTGTTCTGCAGGTTACGTGCCACCCTACCTGTGATCTGTCAATCAGTTGCCTCAGGCCTAGTTTGCAGGGCCTGCCTGACCACGTATTTCTGACTCGGGGTTGATGGAGAGGGCATCTTGGGTGATTTCGACAACAGTGATTGAATTTCGTTTTTATACACACGTGTATATTTGTGAACATCAACATCAATATTAACACTGTGTTGCGGAGACTTATTACAAACTTGGTGCACTAAAGCTATGGCTGTTTTGTACCCGTGAAGAAGAATTCCAAACTGATAAAGCCTTGTTTACGGGGGGTGTGGCCTGACGCCGATGTAGGGAGCAGCGGACCTCGGAGCTCCTCCGTGGCCTCCCTCCACAGCAATTACTCCTGATAAGCTGGGGTGGCCCCTGGCACCATAATTTGTGGCGGAACACCTGGTGCCCCCCTGGATACACTCCCGAGGTGCTGGGGAGCCGTGGTGCAGAGAAATCGGCGACTTTCCTCCCTGCTCGCGCTCCGGCTGGATCGCGGACAAAATGGCGGCCGCGACTCGTCACAGAAACCGCTGCTGGTGAGGGAGACTGACGCGCTGGGTGCGCCTCCTGGTCAGCAGAGTGGTGTGCGGACCTTGGACAACGGCGGGAACCCACCTGCGAGACGGCTGAGTGGTGTGAGCAAAGGTGAGGTGAGGCTTGAAGCGCGCCCGGCAGCAGAGGCCTGACCCTAAGATGGCGGCGCAGAGAGCTCCAGGCGGGATGCGGTAATGTTATCGACCGCCGATCGGGAGCGGAGTTTGTACAGAGCTTGCTCCCCCTGAAAGGATACCCTGTGGACTGCCCATAGAGCCTGGATCCAGCCATACCTAATTGAAGGCAGGGGACCGGAACCGACCGTGAGCCTCAACAGTAGTGAACGCAGGAGACCAGGGAGAGCGCTGACCTGCGGTGAGCCGAAGAGGGAGGAGCACGTGGAGCCCAGACATTGCCCGGGCTGGTGAGAGGCCCTGGGAGAGACGCGGAGTGCCCTGCTAGAGTGGAGGGCGGAACGAGGCGCAGAGACACCCTGCATTCAGAGGGGACCGAGGAGAGCATCGGTCTGCCTGGGGCGCCAGCTGTGTAACACCTCGGAAGATGAGGACTGCTGCTCTGGATCCTTTGGACCTTACCTTGGCCCTCTACACAGATAAGCGGCTCCAGACTCAGACGCTGTTGCAGGGAAAAGACTAGGGGGTAACATTTCGCTGCTGCCTGGTTGCTGAACCCCTGCATGGCGCTGGGCCTACGCTGCTGCCTTGGACAACACTGCGGACCCATTGGATGACCGCTGTCTATCCCTGCGAGATCTAAGGCGACCGCCTAGAGACCTTACGGATCAAAGACATCTCTCCGGTCCGTGTGCGAGAAGCTTCCCCGCCGTCCTCTGTACGGAGGCGCGACTGCGCTAACTATAGGGCATCCATGGGCACTAGAGGACTGACGGTGCTGCACCCATTGTCGGGCTCCCCACCATACCCTGACTCGGGGGGTTGGGACTTACGAGATTACTGCGCCATCCCACTACTTCTTCCGACAAGTCACATGATGGGAAGAGTGTCCAGGAAAACAGGATTTGAGGTCCTACGGGTGGACGAGCAGGAGCACCACACTGATGAGGATGAGGGTGCGTCTGGTGGGCGAACAGAGAGAACGCCTGGAGACCCTACCCTGGCCGACATTCTGCAGGCCATCACCTCCTCGAGGGAGGCGTTGCAGACAAAGAGTGACGCCATAGGGACGGATCTCACCCTGTTAAAAGACGATCACCGCAAACTTAAGGAGCGAGTGGCTGCCAATGAGAACACCATGAAGGATATCCCGGAAACGGTAGTTACGCTGCAACATGCCCTGAAAGCGGTGGAAACCAGGATCAAAGTGTTGGAGGTGAGGGCTGAGGACAGTGAGGGGCGCTCACGAAGAAACAATCTGCGCATAGTAGAGGTCCCGGAGCGAGAGGAGGGGGCAGATGCTGTCCAGTTCCTGGAGGCTTGGCTAAAGGCAGAGGTGGCCCCAGAGGGCCTCTCCCCCTTCTATGCCCTGGAGCGTGCCCATAGGGTTCCGGCCAGACCACCTAAGCCAGGTGCCCCGCCCGCTGGTGGTGCGGTTACTACATTACCGAGATCGAGATTACCTCCTACAGCGAGCCCGCGAAAAGCAGTCCCTACAGATTGGAAACAGCAGGGTGAAGATCTTCCCGGATTACACTAGGGAGGTGCAACGGCAAAGATCTTCCTTCCTGGCTGTCAAGCGAAAGTTGCGCCAGCTTCAGCTCCCCTATGCCATGCTGTTCCCGGCTCGCCTTAGAGTGACTGCAGATGCGGAGGCACATTTCTTTCTTACTCCGCATGAAGCTTGGGACTGGCTAGAAACTCGACGTAGCAAGGAATCACGCTCCCCGCACCTGGATTTACCCCGACGGCAATCACCCTCTTCTTCGCCACCCCAGTGGGCCCCCTCGCCTGCTGGAAGGCGCCACGAGCGAGACAGGGCGGTGCGAGCAGTGGCGAAAATCAGCAATACTACGGATCCTGAACGGGACAGGTCTGGGAGCTCAAGATCAAGCAGTGTACATGGGCTATCAGACACTGAACTTCCGGACGTTACACCACAGACAGCAGATGGCGTGATCGGCTGACCAGACAACAGGTCGTATGTGCAGAGGCTTGCCTGTCGATGAATGTTGGCCCTTGGATCTAGAGGCGCAGATTGAGAACTGCCGGAGGACACACTTGCACTATTGGGGCTTACCGAGTGTTTTATATCTGTGGGGGGGGGAGCTGGGGGGTTCTGGGTCCACTCATGTCGGAACACGTTCTGCCACTTCCATGACTCACTGTTTGAGTGCCTTAGTTTGGATGGGGACCTGTTTGTGTAAGCCTGTCCTGGGGAGCGGGAGTTGGGTTGTTTTTATTGTTGGGGGGAATTGGTTCGGGGCCAGGCATGTCGCTATGGGAAAGTTACATCGAGAAGGACTGGAGATTGTATTATGGATTCCACCGTAGGTTTCAAATGTATAACCTGGAATGTTAGGGGGATGCACACCATGAGCCGACGGCACAAAATCCATGCTTGTCTGATTAGAAG
Organism: Calotriton arnoldi; assembly: GCA_963921515.1. Classification (NCBI taxonomy): domain Eukaryota; kingdom Metazoa; phylum Chordata; class Amphibia; order Caudata; family Salamandridae; genus Calotriton; species Calotriton arnoldi. Next base: position 2,677,279 of record CAWUFW010001431.1, read on the forward strand.
AGGGGTGCAAATTGCATTATTACAGGAAACCCACCTCACACGGAAGGAAGGGACGGCACTACAGCGCCGCTGGAGAGGGCAGGTGTTCCACACCACGTATTCAGCCATTGCTAGGGGGACCCTAATATGGGTGCGGGCGGGAGACCCCTTTCAATATGTCAGACAAATAATAGACCCAGAGGGCAGGTTTGTGGTGGTGCTGGGGCGTCTAGATGGCCGGGATATAACTATAGGGAGTATATATGCCCCTAACGTTGACCAACCCGTATTCTTAGCTCAGCTTTCACAGACACTAGCGCAGGTTCTGACTGGACCAGTACTTCTGGGGGGAGACTTCAATAGCATTGCTGACGTCAATCTGGACCGTTCACACCCACCACTCCCTGACGCTCTTACGCACAGGGTTGCAGAAGCCCGGCGGGACTGGCAACGACATTGGGGGCTGACAGCACTTGGAGGGCCCATCACCCGACGGAGAGGGACTATTCTTATTTTTCGGCTCTACACGAGCTGCATGTTAGGTTGGACTCCATTATCTGCTCCCCGGACGTACATGTGGGGATCACTTTGAGTGAGTATCTAGCTAGGACGATATCTGATCACAACCCCCTACTGGTATCCTTGAACTGGATGCGGACTAGGCCTACAATTCCTAGCTGGTGTCTCCGACCGGAGGTGTTAGAGGACCAGGTATTTAGAACCACAATAGGTACTGCTATAGAAGAATATTTCCGGAATAATGCTAACATGGCTACTGGCCCCCACATTGAATGGGATGCTTTTAAAGTTGTCATAAGGGGTCGTTGTATTGGTGAAGCGGTGGGCGTACGGAGGGTTCTCTTAAGCGATGTACAGAAAGCAGAAAAGCGGCTCCGAGTTATGGAAAGAGATAGACCGGGAAGAGCGGACAGACAAGCAGATCTGCTGGACGACAGGGAAACGCTAACGGCACAGGTGGAACGGCTGAGATGCTTTGACCACAGGGCCTATGTGACCCGGGCCCACACTGAGAGGGACAAGTCTGGGGCGTTACTGGCTTGGCTGGCCAATCCAGCGCGCAGAGGGACAACGATCCTAGAGTTACGGGGGAGGGATGGCGTGACTTATTACGGACAACAAGATATCAACACACAGTTCTTGGAATACTATACTACCCTATCCCAGAGTCAAATAGACCCAATGGTGCTAGAAGGCGAGGGATTTTTAGAGGATATTGAACTTCCTCAAATTGATGCAGACGCAGCGGAGTCCCTAGGATGAGACATAGAACTAGCTGAGATCAGGGGGGCCATTAAACACATGGCCAGAAATAAAACCCCTGGCACAGACGGGCTCCCGGTCGAGTTCTACTCCACATATGTGGATGCCTTGGCTCCTCGATTGCTGGCCCTGTACGATAGCTCAAAGCGAGGTGGGTGCTTGCCCATGTCAATGAGGGAGGCAGTAATTGTGCCGCTCTTTAAAACCAGATAAGCCAGCCTGGGATCGCACTGCATACCACCCCCTCGCCATGCTCAACCTTGATTATAAGATATTGAGCCGCATCTTAGCTAGCCGCCTGATGACTCACATGACGGCGCTTGTGCACACGGATCAGGCGGGTTTTATTCCATCCTGGAACACGGCTATGAATGTAAGACAACTGCTCCGGTTGCTGGACGCCCCCACCCGTGACAACGGTGAGGCGTGCATCCTATCGATTGATATCGAGAAAGCCTTCAACAGTCTTGAATGGCCATATCTTTTTAGAGTTTTGCGGGCCTTTGGCCTAGGAGAAGGATCTGTGGCCTGGGCAGCAATATTGTATAAGAGCTCCACTGCCAGAGTGCGCACGGGAGGTGTGATCTCGGAGGCCTGCGCTGTGGGCAGAGGAACGAGGCAGGGATGTCCGCTGTCTCCCCTCTTGTTCGCTCTGGCGGTGGAACCTCTGGCTGTTCATGCGCGATCGGGGCGGTATTACCGGGGACTGGACGGGGTGGGCCAATCCCAATTTATTGCATTATATGCAGATGATCTTCTAATGTTCCTCTCCAACTCTGCAGAAGATCTACAGGGTGCCAAGAACCTACTGGCCAGGCTGGGGAGAGTGGCGGGCCTCAAGGTCAACTGGAACAAGACGTGTCTGTTCCCTGTTTTAAGTGGAAGAAATGACCCACCGGATGGGCTAGATGTAGTATGGGAAAGCAGATGTCTGACTTATCTGGGAGTACGTATTTATCACACAGCTGCTGACTTATTGGAAGGTAATGTTGGACGAGCGATACGAGCCACCAAGAGTAACTTTGAATTTTGGGGGACTCTTCCGCTCTCAGTGGCAGGACGGGTGGCACTGCTAAAGATGGTCACATTACCGCGTTTGCTTTATTATTTTGGCTCGTTACCACTATGGATCCCGCGAAAATTCTTTACCCAACTTAACACCATGATCACGGGATTTTTATGGGGTGCAGGGTAGCGCTCGCCACCATGATGAGACCTAGACGGGAGGCGGGCTTTGCAGTGCCTGACTTTGAGGCCTACTACCACGCAGCTCAACTGCAATGGTTCACGAAATGGATGGCGGGAAGGCTTCGCAATGGGGAGGACCGTGGGGGTACGGACCCGGATTTGCGACAGCTCTCTCGAGTGCTACTGCGGCTCCCCTTGAGCGAAAGAGAAGCACTGGGGGACCTGTGGGCGATGCGTCAATGCTGGAACCGTGCTAGTAAGAGAACCCAGCAGGGACCCCCATATGCGCCTGAGATTCCGCTGCTGGTTTGCGAGGCACTGCCCCATGGGGGAGACTGGCAGGGATTACGGGCCTGGGAAGAGGCGGGGATCTCCACTATCGGAGACCTCTACGAGGACAATACCCTGCTACCCTTTAATGATTTAATAGAGCGTTACGAGCTTCCCAGGGGGGACTTTCTCTTACATGCCGCTCTGACGGCCGCCATCCGTAAGCATTGGAAGAAGGGGATGGTGGAACCGCCGATCTCTTTACCATGCCAGTATGTAGTGTTAGCGGCTGGGACGATCAAGGCAGTCACTTGCCTCTATCGGCGCCTCACCCAGGAGACGAGACGTCCCTTGGAGAGCCTGCGTATTAAATGGGAGACAGACCTCGGGATGCCCATAGGTGAGAAGCCGTGGGAGGCACTAGTAGAAAGAGCATGGAAAAGCTCCAGAAACGCGCGATTCCAGCTAATCCATTTTTTTGTCCTCCACAGAGCATATCTCACCCCGCACAAGATTAATGAGTGTTTTGGGGCCCGATCAGCCTGTCCGCGGTGTAAATTAGAAAATGCCGAATTTTTACATATGTTCTGGGAGTGTCCATTGCTGGAGGGGTTCTGGAGGGAGATATCGACTACACTGGGCGACGTAACGGAACGAGACAACACACTGACCCCGGGATATTGCCTGTTACAGAGAGGGGGAAGGAGAGGCTTTCGTTATTTCTATAGTTTGTCGTGATATTTGTGAGTTCGTACTGGAACGGACTGTTGGGATGTTGATCTCCCACCATAGGGATTGTTAGAAATGGGATCTCTGGTTGGCTAAGGCTTGCGCCAAAGCCAGGCAGAGACCACCACTCTAGTCAGGGCAAGGGAGTTACACGCCAAAGATAACCCCTGCTCACCCCCTTGGTAGCTTGGCACGAGCAGTCAGGCTTATCCCGGAGGCAATGTGTAAAGCGTTTGCACACACACACAGCAACAACATACCAGGCACACCACAAGAAGGAACTCCACACAAGGTTATATCAAAAATAGCCTTTGTATTATCATAAAACACATTAGAATAGTACTCACATAATATACATGGTGCCACCTGGCACTAGGTCATATTTACAAGGGAATTATTTACACCTGACAGGGCCAACTGGACCACTGTCAGAACCAGCACAAAGCGAACTTAGTATAGGTAGTCCTTATAATAAATGTAGAACACATCATGAACGTACAACCAGTAATCCCTGGTAACCCCTGTACTTAGCATCAGCCTGTAACATAAACCATATTATGCACAGCATCATATTTAGGCGCGGAATACATTCTGCGCCAATCTCACCAGCATAAACACATTATGCAATCATCTCAGAAGTCTAAACGCATTAGACAATAACCTCCTAAGCATAACTCACATTAGGGGTAAACTCACTGTAGGAAATAATCTCACTGGCATAAACATATTACGCACATAATCTCATCCCCAAACGCATTTAGAGGCATGAATCACAGTAAAGCATCACATTTCCTAACATCATGTAAATCACTGATCCCCCGGCCAACTGGCCTTCTCCAAGGGGCTCAAATGCCCTGTGTCCAGAATGTCAGGGCTGCTGCCTACGCAGCGGAATCCATGCGCGCCATTGCGCTAGGGCCCAGGAGTGCATCTCACTCCTATCTCATAATGCCCCCAGAGAACTGTGGCCTAAACGTTGCAGCTGGCACTAAGTGCTGCACAGCTGTGGATCACGGGCAGGCCCTGGCACCACTGTGCCCCCTGTCCCACTCAGGGACTCTCTAACCCAAATGCCCATCATGTTGCAGCTGCCCGCGCTGGTGCGGCGCAGCTGTGGCATTTGTCCTAAAAGGGGGGGGCGGCACCTCTGTGCCCTCTGGACCCCCACGTGGCACTCAATACATGCCCTCGTTGTTGGGGCGGCCCGCTCTCTGGCGGGACCGCCCAGGCACCGACAATGTGCCTCGGTAGGGCCCCAAGCCACTGGGGCTCCCTGGGGCCCTTTTATGCACCAAAGAAACTGCCCCCAAGCGTTGGAGCGGCCCGCAACGTCGGGCCCGCTCAGTACCCAAAGCACCGACCATGTGCCCCGAAAGGCACCACCACACTCAGGCCAAGCCCCTACTCACCGGGGCTCAGGATCGGGACATCCACTTTGGCGCCGGGGCTCCCAGCAGCTTACGGGAGCCCCGCTTCTCTCTGCGCCGGTCTCCTCTCCTCCCAGGGATCTCGGCGGCGTGCACCAGGAGAGCCCCCACCGCTCGGGGCTCTCTCCTTACTTGTGGCCTTGCTTTTCTCTGGCGGCGCTGGGCTTCCCTCCTCTCACGGAGCCCCCGCCGATCGGCCGCCACACTATACTTCGCCCGGGCCCCCTCCTGGGACCCGGGACTTCTCTGGGGAGCCCGTGAGGCTCAGGACACCTCCCGTCTCCAGTGCACGTCCCAGCGCGGGGTGGGCTCCCGCCTGGGTCTTGGAATGCGGCACTTCCCCCACTCCTCTTCGGTTCACCCGGGGCCCCTCCTGGGACCCGGGACTTCCTGGCAAACCCGCAAGGCTCTGGACTTCCGGTTTTGCCGGTCTCGTCGCGCTGCGATTGGCAGCCCCGGCCAACTCTTCAAGTGGCCCCGCCCAGAGTCAGGCAAGGCCGCCTGGCTTCCTGGTCGGGCAGGCGGCGATTCTCTTCTTCGCGGCGAGGCGGGGTGGGCACCCGCTCGCCGATTAACAGTATAAAGCGGGGTGGGCACCCGCAAACATTTCCCAACATGGGAGGAATCCCTCTCGCCGGGATTCCCTCTCCAGGGGCTGCAGCACCGCGCTGCGAAGCCCACGCTCTCCTCGTGCTTGAGGCAATGAAAGAATTCGAGCACAGCGCTCACAAGGCACTAGAAGCAGGCAAAGTCCTGTAGGTCCTTAGGGATAAAGGGGCAATGCAGGGCCCAGGGAGGCAAGCCCTCCTGGCAGCCCCCCTGGGCCCCAGCAGCAGCACGCCCCGCAGGAACAGAACAGGAACACTGAACAAGAACATTTTCATGGGGTCACAGCCCCTTCTTTTATACACCCTTTTCCCTTTGTGTAAAGGTGCAGGGCTGGGGAAAAACCAGACGCAACTGGTTTGGGGGAGCTTTGGAGCACTTTGTTTTGCTCAGCTCCTCTCTCCTTTCACAGGACAGGCTGGGGACATCAGACGCACCACAGGGGGTGGAGCCAGCATTGTGGAGGGAAGGCACAGCCCTATTCAGGTCCCAGGTGCAACTCCTCCCTCCCATCTAGATGCAGATCTCTCTATTCACCACTGCGCTGACTCACCCTGCCCCTCCTGGAGCCACACATACCTCCCAGCCCCTGTCACTCACAAAGCCAGACATGCAATTCACATCAGGCAGGCAGACACAGAGCACACATAAATGCCAACTTCTAAAAGTGGCATTTCTACACCAGTCACAATAAATCTGCGCACACCATTGCGCAGCATTTATTCTCACGAGTTTGCACATACTAAACTCGCCCCTGCACTCCTCTCACACCAGGAATTACCATGGACACACATATCCCCCATGCATTCCTATGGGAGGGCAGGACAATCTCACCACACGCACTCAGCGCGCACGCACTTTACACTGGCCCACAGTGCTAAAGTGCCCAGAGACTTAAAACTACTGACACACAAGGCCAAAAGTTTAGGGGTGAACCGGCCAAAAAGGGCCAAGTCCAACACAACCCCCTTCCAGCCAAAACGCAGGGCAGACCAATCACCACCGTGATGGGCTTCCCTGCTTGGGGCAATAGAACACGGACGCGGGCCCGCACTGCAGGGACACCCTCCGGTTCTACGCCACTTGGAACCCATGGAATCCAACTAAGAAAAAAACCTCCGGACCAACCAGGCTACCCCACCGGTACTCCTTAGTTGTCCACGGCCAGGACCAGGCCCTAGGCCACTGGTCCTTGCCAATCCACAGAGTGGGGGGCAGTAACCCCTGGCATCCAATAGCCATTCTCCACTCTCCCTCTTAGTGTAGTTCCAAACTACCACTGATCCTTCAACCGAGGGTCCGCACCCTCAGGCTGACCAGAGGTCACGGGCGAAGCGTCTCCTCTCCCTACCTCTACTTCTGGGGTTCCGCACCCTCCCAGGGGAAGCACCCTCCAGAACACAACTCTCCCACCAGTTCAGGACCTCTCTCCATCCCTGGTCTACCACCTGGGACATAAATTCACCTGCTGCACCGGGGTCAGAGGCGAGGACTCCCTCCCTCTGCACCCCCTTCCAGAGTCCGATACCCTCCCAACTGTAGTGGTACCCCCTAAAAGGCAAACCGGCCAGGACACTGATTACAGTCGCCCTGCCGTCCAGGTCAGGCAAACACCTGAACCTGGCTCCCCAACCCAGGGACGCTACCCTTTGGTCAGATGCCCGGCGAACCAGGACTTCACGGGGAGCACGCATGCCCCCCGAGGGTGACACATAACTAATGTGTCGTGTGACAGTCTGCCGGGCACAAACCCAGGGCAGAAGTGGTGTCCCCATGGCCCCTCTGGACCCACTGGTTTTTCCACTGGGGAACCTCTCCCCTCTCACCCCTCAATCAGGACTTCTGCACCCTCCACTTAGGAGCGGTGCTGCCTAGCACCAGGACTGCTGGAGCTCTGGTTACAGACGCTCCACGTCCTCTAGAGACTAGAAGATCCTCCTCAAATGGCCTACAAGTGCAGCCTAGGCCCCCCAACCTGGTGTTCCCTGAAGAAACCATCCAGGCCCTGGGACTGGGTTTCGGGCACACTCACTCCTTCTCCTCTGAGACAGGACGTGGGCCCCTACACCCCTCCCGCTACACTGGGACCTAGCTGGGCTACACTGAACCTCTTCCACCACACAGGACTGGAAGATACTCGAGCCACTCTTATTGGAACCACTTCCAGCTCACCTACCACGGGGAGATCCCCCCACAGAACAGTCCAACAGGACAGACTAGGTTCCTTTCCTGGTGTTCCTTCTAAGAACCATCCAGTACCGGAGACTTGAGATTGAGGCTCGGAATACGGCCCAGTCTCACACCTTCCTCGCAGGACATGATGTGAGGCCTTGCAACCTCCTCACTATAACGGTTCCTAGTTGTGTTCCTCTGAACCATCTCCACCACACGGGTTGGGAGATACCTGCACCATTCCTCTAGGGTCACTCCCCCATGCAAGCTCCTTATTTCAGAGAACTCACTCCAGCGTCCAGCAGCACATCACTCATCCACACACACCCCCAGACCGGTGAGACAGTTCCTTACTGTCCCTGAATCTCAACCTGCACCCCTCTTACTGAGCACCAGGTACCATACCCTGGGAACGGGACGGGGACTTCATGCACTGGACACACACTTCGCTGCCACCACTGGATCCCACCCTTACTGGTGAATCCAGAAAACTCACACTGCACTTAGGGGATAATCTACCCTCCCGAGCTAGTGACTCCATACCAATTAAGTCCCCACTGTAGGCCAACCCAAGAACTAGCAGACAGCACAGGGGCAGTCCCTCCCTCAGCTGCAGGCCAACCCAAGAACCAGCACAATGGCTCAAGGGCAGTCCCTCCTCCAGCTTTAGGCCAACCCAATAGCAGTCTGCACAAGGGCAGTCACTCCTCCAGATTCTCTGGTTTCTGTCCTTGGCAGTACACTCAACTCATAGTGCACAAGAAACACATTTCAAAAAGAAATGACACTTAAAACAAACTCAGAAACAATAATCCCTTTCCATGTGACTATCTAAAATGCAGAGTTTTGTAGTGCAGCCAGTTGTCGCTGTGGTACTGCGCAAACGCAAGTCCTATCCTCACCGCTGACAACCAATGTTAGAAATGGGATCTCTGGTTGGCTAAGGCTTGCGCCAAAGCCAGGCAGAGACCACCACTCTAGTCAGGGCAAGGGAGTTACACGCCAAAGATAACCCCTGCTCACCCCCTTGGTAGCTTGGCACGAGCAGTCAGGCTTATCCCGGAGGCAATGTGTAAAGCGTTTGCACACACACACAGCAACAACATACCAGGCACACCACAAGAAGGAACTCCACACAAGGTTATATCAAAAATAGCCTTTGTATTATCATAAAACACATTAGAATAGTACTCACATAATATACATGGTGCCACCTGGCACTAGGTCATATTTACAAGGGAATTATTTACACCTGACAGGGCCAACTGGACCACTGTCAGAACCAGCACAAAGCGAACTTAGTATAGGTAGTCCTTATAATAAATGTAGAACACATCATGAACGTACAACCAGTAATCCCTGGTAACCCCTGTACTTAGCATCAGCCTGTAACATAAACCATATTATGCACAGCATCATATTTAGGCGCGGAATACATTCTGCGCCAATCTCACCAGCATAAACACATTATGCAATCATCTCAGAAGTCTAAACGCATTAGACAATAACCTCCTAAGCATAACTCACATTAGGGGTAAACTCACTGTAGGAAATAATCTCACTGGCATAAACATATTACGCACATAATCTCATCCCCAAACGCATTTAGAGGCATGAATCACAGTAAAGCATCACATTTCCTAACATCATGTAAATCACTGATCCCCCGGCCAACTGGCCTTCTCCAAGGGGCTCAAATGCCCTGTGTCCAGAATGTCAGGGCTGCTGCCTACGCAGCGGAATCCATGCGCGCCATTGCGCTAGGGCCCAGGAGTGCATCTCACTCCTATCTCATAATGCCCCCAGAGAACTGTGGCCTAAACGTTGCAGCTGGCACTAAGTGCTGCACAGCTGTGGATCACGGGCAGGCCCTGGCACCACTGTGCCCCCTGTCCCACTCAGGGACTCTCTAACCCAAATGCCCATCATGTTGCAGCTGCCCGCGCTGGTGCGGCGCAGCTGTGGCATTTGTCCTAAAAGGGGGGGCGGCACCTCTGTGCCCTCTGGACCCCCACGTGGCACTCAATACATGCCCCCGTTGTTGGGGCGGCCCGCTCTCTGGCGGGACCGCCCAGGCACCGACAATGTGCCTCGGTAGGGCCCCAAGCCACTGGGGCTCCCTGGGGCCCTTTATGCACCAAAGAAACTGCCCCCAAGCGTTGGAGCGGCCCGCAACGTCGGGCCCGCTCAGTACCCAAAGCACCGACCATGTGCCCCGAAAGGCACCACCACACTCAGGCCAAGCCCCTACTCACCGGGGCTCAGGATCGGGACATCCACTTTGGCGCCGGGGCTCCCAGCAGCTTACGGGAGCCCCGCTTCTCTCTGCGCCGGTCTCCTCTCCTCCCAGGGATCTCGGCGGCGTGCACCAGGAGAGCCCCCACCGCTCGGGGCTCTCTCCTTACTTGTGGCCTTGCTTTTCTCTGGCGGCGCTGGGCTTCCCTCCTCTCACGGAGCCCCCGCCGATCGGCCGCCACACTATACTTCGCCCGGGCCCCCTCCTGGGACCCGGGACTTCTCTGGGGAGCCCGTGAGGCTCAGGACACCTCCCGTCTCCAGTGCACGTCCCAGCGCGGGGTGGGCTCCCGCCTGGGTCTTGGAATGCGGCACTTCCCCACTCCTCTTCGGTTCACCCGGGGCCCCTCCTGGGACCCGGGACTTCCCTGGCAAACCCGCAAGGCTCTGGACTTCCGGTTTTGCCGGTCTCGTCGCGCTGCGATTGGCAGCCCCGGCCAACTCTTCAAGTGGCCCCGCCCAGAGTCAGGCAAGGCCGCCTGGCTTCCTGGTCGGGCAGGCGGCGATTCTCTTCTTCGCGGCGAGGCGGGGTGGGCACCCGCTCGCCGATTAAAGTATAAAGCGGGGTGGGCACCCGCAAACATTTCCCAACATGGGAGGAATCCCTCTCGCCGGGATTCCCTCTCCAGGGGCTGCAGCACCGCGCTGCGAAGCCCACGCTCTCCTCGTGCTTGAGGCAATGAAAGAATTCGAGCACAGCGCTCACAAGGCACTAGAAGCAGGCAAAGTCCTGTAGGTCCTTAGGGATAAAGGGGCAATGCAGGGCCCAGGGAGGCAAGCCCTCCTGGCAGCCCCCCTGGGCCCCAGCAGCAGCACGCCCCGCAGGAACAGAACAGGAACACTGAACAAGAACATTTTCATGGGGTCACAGCCCCTTCTTTTATACACCCTTTTCCCTTTGTGTAAAGGTGCAGGGCTGGGGAAAAACCAGACGCAACTGGTTTGGGGGAGCTTTGGAGCACTTTGTTTTGCTCAGCTCCTCTCTCCTTTCACAGGACAGGCTGGGGACATCAGACGCACCACAGGGGGTGGAGCCAGCATTGTGGAGGGAAGGCACAGCCCTATTCAGGTCCCAGGTGCAACTCCTCCCTCCCATCTAGATGCAGATCTCTCTATTCACCACTGCGCTGACTCACCCTGCCCCTCCTGGAGCCACACATACCTCCCAGCCCCTGTCACTCACAAAGCCAGACATGCAATTCACATCAGGCAGGCAGACACAGAGCACACATAAATGCCAACTTCTAAAAGTGGCATTTCTACACCAGTCACAATAAATCTGCGCACACCATTGCGCAGCATTTATTCTCACGAGTTTGCACATACTAAACTCGCCCCTGCACTCCTCTCACACCAGGAATTACCATGGACACACATATCCCCCATGCATTCCTATGGGAGGGCAGGACAATCTCACCACACGCACTCAGCGCGCACGCACTTTACACTGGCCCACAGTGCTAAAGTGCCCAGAGACTTAAAACTACTGACACACAAGGCCAAAAGTTTAGGGGTGAACCGGCCAAAAAGGGCCAAGTCCAACAGGGATGCAGGGCATAGCTCCCCTGAGAACTCTGAATTGACCAACACATTATGGTGACATTTTGTATATGGACCACACATGGTGAGAATTTGCAACAGATAATGTGTGACCATCGGACATATTTATCGATATTTGGTATAGGAAACACGTTGTAAGCTCTAAATTCCCATTGTAATGTTTCTGTGTACTTGGATATTAATGAATAAACTCTGTTTACAAAAAAAAAATAAAGCCTTGTTTACATTACTGCTGTCGACCTTGCCTGAATCTCTGTGGTGACGACTGCTGATAATCTTGGATGCGTGGCCATTAATGTAATCTTGTATGATGTGGTCACTAGAACAACACTGATAATATTAGTAGCTTGCAATGATTTTTACTGTGACAGTAATAGGGGGTAACTTCCTGTAGTGCTTAGTCTCAGGTTGGGTATGTGGTAAGGGGGGTTCTTCCTTATTAAGAAGGGGTGCCCTCACACACCCATGAAGGTGTAATGCTTCATCATCGGGCTTAGCTCCTCGTGGGGTCAGCGATGCAATACCCCATGGGCCCCACGAGAGGGCTTTTTAGCGGAGAGCTTTTAAAAATAAGCGGTGATGGTGATAAGCAGGTAAATGTGAAAGAAAATATAATTAAGCAACAACAGATGATTAAAAAACGCTGTGATGTAAACAATAAGTCTACTGTCAAAGAAATTGAAAAGGATGATTGGGTTATTGTTAAAATACCTACCAAAGTGCTCAAAGGTGAATCCAAATATACAAAACCATACAAAGTTTTGAACTCTTCTAAAAGTTCTGTTTTCTTAGGTAGTAAGGGTTGGTGGAGTAAAAGTGACGTAATCAAACTTAAACCAGGCCAAGAAGACTTCATAATGTCAAATAAGAAACATGTTTCTGAATATGATGGTCAATATGTCGGAGAACTATTTGGAGAGAAGAGTGTAGAAGATATAAATGATACTAACTTACCTGAGAATGAGAAAGAATATACAAATTTAACTCAACAAAATTCTGAGTTTACCAATCCTTATTGTTTATCTGATGAAGATGATTTGTTTATGTCTAATAATGATAAACTATCTGAGACTTGTGAAATTGATGGTGAACATATGGAAGTTTCTAGAGCTTCTCGTAGAAATGCCGGAATGCCAAAACGTTTTAAAGATTTTTTGATGTTTTAATCTTGTTTTTGTTTTGCAAAGGAGAAAGATGTTGTACAGGTATTATATTGCATTTTCTATGCTTGTTATATTAACTCTTCACTTATTTTCAATTTTGCATATTCCTATCTTCATTGGTTGTACCCCACATTGTGATGTATTATTTGGAATGTTGTTTCCTCATTTATATGACGTTTTGGAATGTTGGTGGCATTATTGCTTGTCTTCTTTGTCCTTGCCACGGCGCGCCCTGCATTCACGTGTGTGTGGGCCTTAAGATGTTACTTGAAAATAAACATATTTTTTCCACCTTGTGACTCATGTCATAGCAAACACTCTATGCCACTATACGCCACTTCACTCTAGGCCACTTCACTCTAGTTCTCACATTTCCGTTGCTTGTTGTATACTTATGATGAATGTGTCTTCTTTCTGTTTGTTAATCTCTAAACTTGGAGTCCATTACCACAAGTCTCCTTGGGTGAGCATTCTTCACTGTAGTGTTTCTCACTTTGACGCACCTCTGCTGCCTGAGCTGTCTCAATAATCTTCAAACGCTGTAATAACAAGAAAATATCCAGGGATTGTAGCATAAAGTGTTCGAATTATCCAACCCACGCCGCTTATCCTTTGCTCCCTCTTCCCTTCTGCTTCATTTGGTTGTATTTTAATACTTTGTGCAATAGCTCAGCAGCTTCACACTTCTACTGGACTGCTCACTTCCCCACTTGTCATTACTCCCTGCCCTCTCCTCCCCATTTTCTTTATTTCAGTAAGGGCCCAGCATTATTACCAGGCCACTCTTTATGCAGCATTGTGCAAACGTTTTTTTTCCCACTCTTAATTACCAATCAGCCATCTTGGAAATTTTAGATAAGGGTTTTCAAATAATATGCCAAAAATGGCAGCCATTGCATGACAATGTAGGTGCACACAAGGGCACCCATCATCAGCTATAAATAGAAAACAATTCTTAGAAAAGATCTGGAGCTTAAATTGTTGACTGTGGAACCCTTAGACTTGGGTTTTAATCCTTACTCTCTCACTTGAGTACATTGTGTAATCATAAGCAAATCCGGTAATCTTCATTAATGTAAATCCTATATGAATAGTCTGAAGAAGATGTGGAATAAAGAGAATCGCTCCACACGCTTGGGTACCTTGTGGCATACCTGGATGTTTAGTGTGACATACAACACCACACAATTCCACACCACACAATTCACCGCTACACAAGTCAATACCATCCAACATAATTACACTCCACATAATACCACTCAACACAACATGATTCAACTCCACATAATTGCACATAAAACCACTCTATGCCACATAGCAACAATCCACATAAATATACTCCACACCATGCCGCATAATTCAAATCAGCATAATTTTACTCGACGTCACACAGTTCCATGCCACACAATTCAACTCCACACATTTCCATTCCACACCACATAATTGGACAACAAACCACATAATTCAACTCGACAACACAATTGCAACACACCATACATCAATCCACACCACAGAATTCCACATCATGTCACAAAATTCAACAGCACATCACATAATTAAACTCTACTACATACCACTTCACAACACAAAATACCAATCCACATAATTACACTCCATGGCACACAATCCCACTCCACATAATTCCAGTACACTCAATACCACATAATTACTATCCACATACTTCCACTGCACACCATGCCACATAATTCCACTCCACAAATCCACTCCACACCACACTATTCCACGCCACACAATTCCACAGCTAACGATTCCAATCCAACCCACATAATTCCACTCCAGTCCATAACACATGGGTAAAAGACTGTCATTTACAATGCCAATGGCTCTAACTCTCGCAAAAGCAAGATCTATTGGATTTGCCAATGCTTGTTTAAACAGTATCTAGTAGTCAGATAACCGTGCTCATGCCAGCCGGCTCTTTAGGCCCTAGTGGTAATTGTAGGATAGCTGCTCTACCCATTCATCACAGTCAAGAAATATTGAAAATGAAGAGCTACTGTGTAGTATCCTGTTCATGTTAATATCCTGTTATCATCTCCCTCCCTGCTCATAACAGGATATTAACATGAACAGGATACTACATACTGCCAACGCACCGGGCAGAAGCAGTTACACAAAAGCAATGCCGTAATCGATAAGTGGCGCCATGTAGTATCTGACAAACCCGCCTATTCGTTCATACGCTGCCAAAGTAGTCAATATGCGTGTCTTTCAAGAAGGGAAAGTTGATATTACGTAACAGTCACATAGTGAAATCCTGCATTTCATTCCACATGCACCACTCAGCACTTCAGAAACACAGCTCTGCATTCATTCCGCTCGAAACTATGTGCATTTATCAAACGGCGAAGAAATGTTCCCTAAAGGGGTTCGGATAAGGAAATGCACAAAGGGACGCTGATAGCATTTATTTCATTCGAGGCCACATTAGGCAAAACATACGTTTTTGCAAAAATGTGATCACAATTTGCAACTTCGAAGCTGTAACACAATGACGGATCCACCAGCGCACAATGCCAATGCTTGTCATAATCTCCTGTGAAAAAACTACATAGAGACAAAAAAAAAAAACAAGTTCCTGCGCACACGTTACAGGGTGAAGATAATGGTTGATGAAGTCTCTGGAGAGTGATCATAAAGAGTCCATTCAAGTGGTTCAGAATTTCTTGAGTTATTTAATCTTATATCGTTAGAATGACACAACCAGCCAACACGTGTTTCGTCACAATGGGAAGTATCCCGTGACTTCTTCAGGGCTGTGAGAGAGAGCGTCGGTGTCTTTAGGGAAATCACTATGCCGGTGATAATTCCGACCCGGCCGGTCTGGTGGAGTGTAAATGAAAAACGGAGTAGTCCGTGGGAGTAATTAATTAAAAGGCAATCGGGAAGCTCCTAGGTGAAGGAGATTCCAGACAGTGAGTGCCTGTCTGCAAGTTGAGCGGTGGGTCCGCCTTTTCAACAGATCTCTAGCGTGTGCGCTACGAGAAAAACAGGCACTGGTTCACATCTGTTCGGAATTATCACCGGCATAGTGATTTCCCTAAAGACACCGACGCTCTCTCTCACAGCCCTGAAGAAGTCACGGGATACTTCCCATTGTGACGAAACACGTGTTGGCTGGTTGTGTCATTCTAACGATATAAGATTAAATAACTCAAGAAATTCTGAACCACTTGAATGGACTCTTTATGATCACTCTCCAGAGACTTCATCAACCATTATCTTCACCCTGTAACGTGTGCGCAGGAACTTGTTTTTCTGTGAATTGTGTGTGTCTCTACCCATACACATATAGGGGTTATAGGGTAATTCCCCTACTTGGCTGCACCGTGTCACACTTTAGGCTCACATACCATACGCACACATAGCAAGGCGCCATACTTCCTGGCACGTCCAAAACCCTACTCCAGAGACAAAATTGTACATAGAGACAAACATGGCTTTCAGCTGCAACACTGTCATGGTTCACCTATGTTAGTCAAGGCGTCCACGAAATTTAAGTACCAGTGCACTCATTTTGTTATAAATATATGTAGCTGCCGTTTCCCCATCAAAATGAATGAAATCTTCTTAGAGGTTTTTTCAACTCATTTTACTGAAATAATACAGGGCATTAACAGTAAGATTTTTTTTTTACCACACTTGCAAGTGTTTTTTTTACTTTATTTTCTGAAACGAAATGTAAATTTAATATTTGTGGGAATGTGTTCTTTAAAAATAGATGATGTGTCAAATTTAAACTGACGAGTAATTGGCGACAAAAAATCGTAATTTGGCGAGTTCATGAGATTTAAAATTATTACTTACAGCCAATTACGCTAGTAAAATTCAAATGCGGTTAATGTGTGATGAGTGAACTGGAGAGTTAAAACTTGCCTAAGCATCTGTATCGCGTGTAACATTCGGATTTCCACTTGCCAAGTCTTTGTACTTGGCTGGGCCTCATCACGCAATTGATGGCGGATGTCAAGCCCCTATTTTAAAAGAATTTGAGGAAAGACTAAGTCCTCTGCTCAAATACCCACAGCCACTAAAGCCCTGCTCAGCCAATATTATTATTAATTTTTTAACAATGGCATCTCATCTGCAGACGTTTTTGATTGCTGTCAGGGGAAATATAGGTTTTGAGCAACCATTCCCAGTTTTTTAAATCGCTCCTGACGCTCTTTGCTTCTGGCAATATTATTGCTATAAAATTTTCCATTACCCGAATCGAGGCAGACGCAGGGTCACCAGTCATGTCTGTTTTTCACTTGACCACCAGCTAGCTGATTCTGGTAGCGCCATAAAATGCAAGAAAAAAAGCAGCATCGAACATATTTGCCTCATAGTCACCCTGGCAAGTGGTATTATTGCACCCAGGATTACACCTATTTTCTCTATGTCGGCTGGTCTCCTTGCATCTGGCCTGTATCCTCTTTGCTTTTCTCAACCCAACTGTGCTTGAATGTGCTACTGAATATCAATCCCCAGAGTATGACGGTACAAGAATATCGAGGACAGAATGTTGAGAGACAAAATTCAAATGACAATTCCCAACACCACATCTACGTACCTTGAAGATATATGTACCACATAGGTGCATATATGTGGGGTTTAATCAGAGAGCCAACCTGTGGGTGTGCACAGCATTAGGGGCCGGGACCCCCTTGTAGCGGTCTAGATGCCGAGAGGGTATCGCCTACAGGCCTTTAGCCCGGAAGAGCATATACACATTGTATCACTCTCTGGCCAGGCGAGGCCAGAGAGTTTAAAATAAACGGGCGGAAGTCGCTCGAGGCTTCCGGCCCAGACCTGCAAGCTGTGTGGTTGTGCCATCATTAATATCTCCGATCTGAGGCTTACTAGTATTCTCACGTCCCCGTTCCACTGGCGACAAAGGTGGGTGTCCATCGGCCCTGCGCAGCAGCACTCACCCCATCAGCCCACTGAATACCTGCTCCCCGCCCGACAGCCCGGTGGTGTGAAGACTGACACCCCGTGACGGTGCGCGTGGGCGACGTGCCGCAGCAGTCCGGCCCTGCGACGACTTCAAGCTGTGAGGATCGGTGGGCAGCCTTCACCGCTTCTAGGTAAGGCGGGAGCCCCAGCGGCGTCACGCTCGCAAGTCAACAGCGACATCAGCCAAGCGAGAGCACCTGCCCCTACCTGGCCTGCACGTTGGCGAAGAAGCCGTACAGAGCGGTGAGCTCCCAAGAGAGGCCCAGTCCCTGCATATGCGCCGACCGCCACCTGCTGCCTCCCAGCGACGGAGCACACGCGGATCGGGCCCGCTGCCGGCCTTTAGCTTAAAGGCCCACGCCCAACGCCACCGCCCAGAACCAGTCAGCACCAGACCTGAGGACTGCAAGTAAATAATAAATAAAGGAGGAGAAGGACAGGAAAACAAGGGGGAAAAGAAATAAAGCAATACCAAGAGCTGAGGCAGAGGCAAGGCGTGGCACACAGCCCTCAAGTGGGACAGCACAGGGCAGGGTGAGAGGAGAAGCACCCGGCACACTCCAGAATACTACAACAGCGCCGCACCTGAGTAACAGCCCGTGGTGCACGTGTGGGGATGACAGAACAAGGAGCACACGCGGCACCGCCTCAAGTACGGCAGGCCCAGCACCCTGGACCCCCAATTGTACAGCCAGCACCGCAACACTCCCAAATTAACGCACTGCCTCCGTTTAGCGAGCTCATAGACCCGGCCACAGCGTTGCCCAGATGGATACTCTGAATCATCAGATTAGACAACTGCTTCACTGCGACGCGGGAAATGGATGGCGCAATAAAGAGGTCCCTACTGTTACACTTCGCTGGCGAAGAAATGTACAAGTTGTTTGCCCACCTACCGAACACCGGCCCGCCCAATGACTACACCGCAGCAGTAACAGGCCTGAATGTGCACTTTGACCCCCAGCTGAACCCAGACTACGAGAGGTTCAAACTGTGACAGGCACGCCAGAGGGAAGGGGAGTCAATGGACACGTTCCATGCGCGGCTGCGTGAGCTAGTGAGTACGTGTACGGACGATGACCAAAACAAAGAAGTGAGAGCCCAGGTAATCCAAGGGTGCCGAAACAAGAACCTCCGGACACTAATCCTGCGCCAGTCGGGCATCACTTTAGAAGACATCCTAATTCTAGCCAGGTCGCATGACCTGTCTGATGCCAGGTCGACGGCAATGGACATCGCCTTAACCCAACAGGTGGAGAAACCAGTCATGGTCAAGACAGAAAGGGCAGATGCCATTCGCACCCAAAGCAGAGGCGCCCATGGATGGAGACCAGGGAGATGCAAGCAAGGGTCATGCTGCGGATACTGTGGCAGGGAAGAACACCCACAGGAAGAATGCCGGTGCAAGGGCGAACATGTTCTAAGTGGGGTACCCCCAACCACTTCGCAGTGGCATGCAGAGGAGGCCCACGAAACCGAGGAGCTCGAGGACGACGTCCACCGACAAAGGCGGTAAAACACCTATCGCTTGAGGACTCTGAGAACCCGAAGACAACCCGTACATCAACTCGACCAAGACAATATCTTGAAGACTCATCAACAGATGAAGAGGGCGAGTGCTACCTCATCTCATTCGCGAGTGACCTCAAACGGAGGAGACGCCCTCAACCCACATGTGCCTTCAACATCGCCGGATCCCAGGTCACTGCGCTGATTGACACAGGAGCGTCCGTTAATGTGATGGGGTGCCAGCAGTACAGACGACTTAACCCAAGGCCTGCGTTATCCCCGTCGCATGTAAGAATCCTCACATACGGCAGCCAAACACCATTGCCGCTCAAGGGGAAGATGACAGTCCAGGTGAAAGAGGAAGGCCACGAGGTCACCACCACGTTCCACGTGGTCGTCAGAGAAGCCGATATCCTAGTGGAGAGCCACACAGCCGAGGATCTCGGTCTGGTCACATTCTCCAATGCAGTCAAAGCCCTGCAGACGGAGGATATCCTAGAACTCTTCCCACAGCTCTTCGAGGGACTCGGATGCATAAAGAAGGCCCCGATCAAACTACACATAGGCAAGGCCATGAAGCCAGTAGCTTTGAGACACAGACGGATACCGTTCCACCTCAGGCCACTCGTTGAAAAAGAACTCCAACACCTCGAACAACTAGGGGTCATCGAGAAGGTCACCGGGCCAACACCCTGGGTATCACCCATGGTAATTGCAGAGAAACCAAAATGGCCTGGCAAAATTCGACTCTGCATCGACATGCGCCTACCCAACCAGGCGATTAAACATGAAAGGGATTTGACACCAACCGCTGATGACATCCTAGCCGACCTGAACGGATCCCGCTGGTTCTCCAAGCTCAACCTCAACGCGGGATACCATCAGCTGAGGCTAGCCGAGGAGAGCAGATATATCACGACCTTCTCGACCCATATAGGGTTGCGCCGCTACAAAAGACTAAATTTTGGGATCTCGTCAGCGGCAGAAATATTCCAGAATACCATCCGGGAAATACTTTCAGGACTCCAAGGAGTGCTAAATGTCAGCGATTATATTTTAATACATTCGGCAACTATGGAAGAACACTGTCACAACCACTGAGCCACGCTCCAATGTTTGGCCGAACATGGGGTCACTCTTCACCGGGAGAAGTGTTAATTCTTCAAGAGATCCATCGACTTCTTTGGCTACGTGTTCAGCCAGGACGGGGTTAGAGTAGACCCGAGGAAGTCGCAAGCCATACAACAAGCCCCCGAGCCGACGACCGTGTCAGAGGTCTGAAGCTTCCTTGGGATGGCCACGTACTGCGGGCGGTTCATACCGAACCTAGCCACCTTAGCAGAACCGCTACATGCCCTGACGAAGGATGCAGCCTGGAAGTGGGACCGTGAAGAGGAAGACGCCTTCCAAAAGATCAAAACAGCGCTCCTCGGGAAAACCACCATGGCGTACTTTGACACCACACGGATGACAGAACTCCTGGTGGACGCCAGTTTAGTAGGACTCGGAGCACTCCTGACCCAAGAAACGGAACCAGGAAGATGGACCCCATTTGCATTTGCGAGCAAGGCTCTCACACCAACCGAAGCCCGGTATTCCCAGATCGAAAGGGAAGCGTTAGCCATCAAGTGGGCCTGCAACCATTTCCACTTATACCTCAGCGGACATCCCTTCCGAGTGGTGACCGACCACAAGCCACTCGTCCCGCTGTTCAGAGGCACGGCACCACATCCCCCGCCACGGATCGAGCACTGGGCGATACAGTTGCAGCATTACTGCATGGAGCTAGTATATCGCCCTGGAGCGAAAAATCCCTCAGACTTTTTGTCACGGCACCCGCCAGAAGCACCTAGTGATGGTAGCGACCAAGAACTCAAGACAGAAGAATATGTTGACATGGTGTCTCAATGGACCTGTCCGAGAGCTCTCACTCTCAACAAAATCAAACAAGAGACCAGCACCAACGCAGTACTCTTGCGAGTACTCAAGTCATTCCACAAGGGATCCTGGGAAGACTTTCTGCATGGAGCGCATGGATGGAACGCAACCGACAGAGACCGGCTAGGGAAATTCTGGAAGGTGCGAGATGAGCTAAGTGCCGCAGCAGATGGAGTGATACTGAGGGGCTCTCGACTAGTCATTCCGGCAAGTCTGCAAGAACGAGCCACCTCCTTAGCCCATGAAGGACATCTAGGGACTACACGGATGAAGTCTCGAATGAGGGAAAAGGTGTGGTTCCCAGGACTTGAAGCCGCCGTCGACACATTAGTACGAAACTGCAGGCCATGCCAGCTCACCAGCAGCCAAGAATGCCCCGCTCCAGAGATAACAGAAGATCCAGCCACGTCCCAGTGGTCATGCATAAGCTTGGATTTTGGAAGCTTCCCAGATGGCCGGGTAACTGCAGTGGTGATCGACAGCTTCACAAAGTATCCCGTAGTCGAAGTAATCGCATCAACATCTTTTGCGCACCTACAACCAGTCCTAGAAAAGACATTCGCACTATTCGGGTTACCTCAGGAGATCAAGACCGACAACGGGCCCCCATTTCAGGGGACAGAATTCAAGAACATGCTGATGCTGCCAGGGGTTCATCACCACTGTATCACTCCCCAAAGGCCGCAAGCCAATGGAGAAGCGGAGCGCTTCATGAGGACTCTCAATAAGGTCCTCCGAATTGCAGTCTCCAAGCAGGCCGATCCGGAAGTGGCGCTGCACAAGTTCCTGTGCGAATACCGCAACACTCCACACTGCACGACACAAAGATCTCCCTGGTCCCTGATGCTAGCTGGGCCCCGGCGGGACACCATACCAGCTGCCGATGGCTGGGCTCCAGAACCATGTGACCCCGCCAACACCCAAGCGCGAAGAGCAACGACCAACGAGCGGGCCAACCAGAAAAGGAGAGCCAAAACCAGAAGCATCGTGCCAGGATGTACAGTACTAGTAAGGAACCACCGCAGCGGAGGGAAGTTCCGCACGCCATATGAACCTGGGACGTGGACCGTGTTGATGATCAACGGAACCGCAATCACGGCTCAAAAGGGTAATGAGACCATCACCCGCAATGTATCCTGGTTTAAACAAGTGCATAACTCTGACTCAAGCCAGATGTATTCCAGCCGGGCAGAAGGTGGAGAAACAATGGCGGAAGACCTGGTGCCTGGTCCGGCTGAAGAACAAGCCGTAGCGAGCCCACCGTCACTTGTAGCAGCAGAGGCTGAGACAAACGTGACTGGGGAATTCTATCACAGAGCGACACTCGGGTGACTCGAGCAGATCGTCACCCAAGGTACGACCTGAGACCCAATCCAAGACCAAGTCAACGACTCACAGACTTTATGTGTTGATTTTGATTGCTATGTTTGAACACTGACTTGGGATGGGATGTAGCGGTCTAGATGCCGAGAGGGTATCGCCTACAGGCCTTTAGCCTGGAAGAGCATATACACATTGTATCACTCTCTGGCCAGGCGTGGCCAGAGAGTATAAAATAAACGGGCGGAAGTCGCTCGAGGCTCCCGGCCCAGACCTGCAAGCTGTGTGGTTGTGCCATCATTAATATCTGCGATCTGAGGCCTACTAGTATTCTCACGTCCCCGTTACACCCCTGACCAGCGCCCCTCCCCTGCTCTTGCGACTCACTAGCCCAAAGCAGGGACTGCGCCATGGAGATAGGAAGTGTTTCCTGTACTTTGTCTCTTGATTCTTGGGATGGGGAAAGCTCGCCATGGACACTAATAGCCTATCACTTCCTGGTCACAGTGTCGCCATGGTGAGGGGGTATTTAGAGGGGTCGGCTCACAGCTTCCCTCTCTTTGATGCGCCATTGCAACTCCAGGAACAAGTAAGTGCTCTAGCAACTCAGGATGATCGTGAGGAATGTCTTCTTCAGATGGCGCGAAGTGGAAGGTCTCCAGATCCCTTCCCTGCGGAAGATGGTGGAGGACACAAATGGCTGCAAGCGTCCCAGACCTAAATGTCGGACATTTGGGTGGTAATGACCTGGTAAAGGTAGGATGGGAGGAAGTGAGGGAATCCATTTTGAAGGAGTTCGCTTGGGCAGGTTGGTTAGTCCCTGACGCTTTCATTGCATGCTACCACATCATACCTCACCGCAAATGGAGTGAGGGCATTAGTCCAAGGCCCATTAATGTGTCGGTGTGGCGGCTCAACACAGAAAAGGCCAAACTGTGCCCGGGACCTGGCAGTCTGAGTAATATTGCTCATAAACTCATTAGGGGTGAGCAGATGTTCCATCATGATGGGGTGCATCTTTCTGATATGGGGATAAACCTCTTAATTGAGGAAATTTTGGCATTCCCCCAGTCTTGTTCTTTGTTGGGGAGGACAAAGTAGCTGATTGCCCTGGTCGCTTCTGTGGTGGATTAGCAGTAAGCAGCACAGACTACTCACAGGAATAGAACGTTTCGCCATCAAAAATACCTCCTAGGACAGCACTGAAAGGATGGACAGTAAACTGTACTTCTGCATGGGTTGCCCATACCGGCTTGCAGGCACAGTCGCCAGTGCAGAGCAATGGGCTCTCGCCCCTGTTCTCACTGTCTGCCACCTTTGACAACTTGGTGTGCTGGACAATGGCAGGTGGTCACAAGCACAAGGGGTTTGGGACTGCCCCTCAGGGATATAGGTGGGTTCATTCATATGGTCTGGGCTAGCGTGCAGAAGTAAAGGATATTCAGGCCATAGTGCTGTGACATATAAGGGAATGATGTCTCAGTTATAAATAGAAACATGCTACAATCATTGCTGTTCTTTTGCACTATTTTGTTAAAAGTGTTATTTGTACATTTTCTTCTTATGGTTGTTAACTATTCTTAAAAATTGCTGAAATTGTTTACGTCTACTGCTTGAATTTTAAGACCGTTATGGTTGTGTGTTTGTTAATAAACGTGATCTTTTACCCATGGCGAGTAGTAGCATCTTGTAATTGATTCGATTGAGTTGGAGGTGGCGTGGTCCAAACAAGGGGTCTCCTGTAACTATAATCATAGCACGCTCCCGTAGGTGTGTGCTACGTTACTGGCTGGGACCCTGTTGAGATGTGCCCCTGCCCTCCTCCCAACTCACTGGCCAGAGGCAGGGGTCGCCATGGAGATAGGAAGTGTTCCTGTCCTTTATCTTGTGATTTGTCAAACAGGAAGCCGTGGACACAAATAGTACATCACTTCCTGGTCGCAGTGTTGCAATGACAAGGGGGTATATGGAGGGGTTAACTCATGACTTCCCCCTCTTTGATGCGCCATTGTGACATCGGGACCAGTTAGCGCCCCAGCAATGTGGGAGGAGCATGAGGAATGTCTTCTTCAGATGCTGCGGTGTGGGAAGCCCTCGGACCCCTCAGCTGCAGAAGATGGTGGAGTACACGAATGACAAGGGACTTCAGTTCCCAGACCTAATTGTCATGCATTGGGGTGGTAATGACCTGGCAAAGTTAGGCCAGAAGGTAGTGAAGGAATCCATTCTGAAGAGTTTGCTTGGTTGGGTTGGTCATTCCCTGATGCTTTCATTGCATTGTCCCACATGATACCTCGGCACGATTGGGGTGAGGGCATTAAGTCAAGTGCCATCAATATGTCAGTGCAGCGACTCAACACAGAAATGGCCAAACTGTGTCTGGGACCTGGCTGACCGAGTAATATTGCTCAGAAACTCATCGGCGTGGCAGATGTTCCAGCATGATGGGGTGCCTCTTTCTGACATGGAGAAGGAGATCTTCATCGAGGGAATTTGAACATTCACCCAGTATTGTTCTCTGATGGGGAGGACAAAGGAACTCTTGTCCTGGTCGCCCTCGTGGCGGATTAGCAGCAAGCAACACCGACTCCTCACAGGGATAAAAGGTTTCTCCACCAAAAATTCCTCCTAGGCCATTCAGGCCCTTGGTGTGGTGGCAGATTAGGGCCAAGCAACACTGACTCCACACATAGAGCATTTCTCCACCAAAAATACCTCCTAGCACAGCACTGAGGGGATGGAAAGCAATCCTTAGTTCTGCAAGGCACATCCACACCAGCTTACGGGTATAGTCCCATGGTTTCCAGTGCAGAGCAAGGGTCTCTGTCCCCTGTTCTCACATTTTGCATCCTTTAGCAGCTTGGTGTGTGGGGGAGGGGGCAGGATCATGGCAGGTGGCAAAGAGTGCAAATTGATACTTGAACAACAAAAATACAATCAATAGACCCGCAGATATGCAATTTCAATTTTTTAAGTACACATAGCGCCTAAAAGCAAAAAGCACCAATTGCGGTTATCTGGTCGCCCTAGACTGGGGAAAAGTCACAAGTTCAGGCCAACAGCGATGACGGTTGGGTCAGATACTGGGGCCAGGTTAGTCCCGCAGAAAAAGTTACCCTCTCAAAGTGTGGCACGAAGAGTCCAGTTCGCTGTCGAGGAAGCTCTGAGGGGGAAGGAGAGAGCATTGTGGATGGTCGTCAATGTAGCGTGAACAGCAGCCTGGGTGTTGAGGATGGACGTTGCTGTAGCAGAAATATCTGGTCAGTTGTAAAGGACAGACACCGCTAGAGCTTTGTGTTGGTGGTACTGCAGAATGTTGTTGCTGTAGCGCGAGGCGCAGATTTCGCATTGCCAGTCGTCAGTAGTGATTGCTGTAGCAAGAAGAGTCAGCTGCACCGGAGCTGCGCATTGGTTCTTGGCACGGGTGGAAGAGTCTCAGCTAGAACGAGCCCATTCGGGTTCATGAAGAGCCTGAAACCTTGGGATTCCATTTTTATTGGCAGTGGAGTGTATGTACTCTGATGCCAACGAAGGGTCCAATACCTTGTGAAGGCACCTCTTGGGGACCAGGGTCTCACTTTAAAAGAGACCAACAGCACTCAGGCAGGCCAGCAAACAGTTGCATAGAGCAGGAGGCCAGTCAGCTAGCTCCTGGAATCACTCTGGTGGTTCTGGTTTCAAGAAGCAGGTCCCAGCTTCCGTCCTAAAACAGTAAAGCAGCATGTCTGTCCTTCCAGCTGCAGGGCAGTCCTTCTTCTGAGTCTTCCACAGGTCCAGAAGTGATCTAATGAGTGGTTCAAGAGGTCCAATATTTATACCTAATGTCAGCCTTTGAAGTGGACGGATTCCCTACACTACCCCCACATTTGGTGCTAGAAAGTTCCTCCCTCCCCTGTCAAGGCTCTGAGTAGTCTAGGGTGACAAAGGGGTGGTTTGAAGTTCCGTTGTGTGTGTCCTGGAGGCCGCCTTTTGAAGAGAACAGCTCCGCCCCAACAATCCTAACAGGGTGGCCCATCATGCCAATACCTAATCCCCTTTGTGTCACTGTCTGGGAGGAATACACAAAGGCTAACTTCCAACTATTCACAGTCAAGTGACCCACGTCACAGGCAGCAGGCACCAAATGGTCAGGACAAGAAAATGCTAACTTTCTAAAAGTGGCATTTTCAGAATTGTGACTCAAAATCCAACTTTACCATTCAAGAGGGGTTTATATTACAAATTATTGTGTTTAAAAATAATTTTCCTATCTGTTCCACTTAAGTTATCACTTAGTAAATGTAATAAGGTAACCCAGTATTATCCTATTGGAAGAGATAGGCCTTGCAACAGTGAAAAATGACTTTATGAGTTTTTCATTATCAGCCAGAACATGTAAAGCTTAAACCCACATCTCCTACTTCTTAAATCCGATACTCCCTGCTCTATGAACCTTTAGGGCTTCTACGTATTAAAAACGGACGTTTAGGCCTGGCAAAAAGTTTTATTTTGCCAGGTCGAAATGACAGTTTAAGGCTGCATGACAGATTGAAGTGGCAGGCTTGATACTTATTTCAATCACAGCCTGGTTGGAGAACATGCCCAGGCTCCCAGTCCCTGGCTAAGTGCCAAACCAAGGCACTCAGACTAATCACAACACTGCACTGCAGGATTGTGATTGGCTCAGGGGAGCCTGGGTGCTTCCTGCTTCTGGCCAGAGCAGAGCGACGACACGAAGGGGACAACGAGAAGAGACGCAGCAGTGGCAGCAAGGATGTAAGTTTATTTTTTTAATTTTTACTACCCCCCTGCCCAAAGTGGGTGCCAACAACAGGAAGAGAAACCAGAAGATCCTTCTGCTTTCCCAGTTTTCCCATTGGCCTGGCAGGCAGGGCAGGACATCTGAGGCCATTCTCATCTGGGCCAATCCAATAAAATTGGGTGACCTGCCTTTCAAAGGTCTTCGTCTCTGCCAGATAGGACATCTGTGAGCCAGTTCCAGTAGGAAGGCCCCTGTAGCACTGGGGGACCACCAACAAATGGGTTGCCCCAGGCTCAGGAACCATAGGCTCGCTCAATTTCCTGCTCCAGGGATTGCTGCTGCCACCTGGCAATTAAGTTATAGGATAAAGATGTGTCCAACCTCAACAATGCTGCTACCCTGTCATGGGGGGTGTCGCCAGCGGTTGTGTCCGGTCTCGGAGTCTGAGAACAGGTGCCGAGGTGCATGCTGCACTTGATTGGCCTTGAGGGGCACAGGCAGGAGCTTTTCACCACCATGGCAGAAGAGACTGAAGAATCACAGCAATCTCACAGCCCTCTCCTAGGCTGGCCTCCAACCGCCCATGTATGGTTTTGCTGCTGCTGCCCGGCTGGAATAAAGCAACAACATAACTCAAACGGAACTGTTGTTGTATGCCCTCACCTGCCCACCTGTCACGTGTGCGAGCAACAAGGGTGTTGCAGTCCTGTCGGAGGAGAAGAGCGCATTTAAACACTATCACTGGCCATCCAAGCAGACAGTCACAGTTGGCAGGACTGTCACTCATTCTGACGACCTGCCAGGACACACAAGAGACAGAGGTGAATTTGCAAGGGCGGCGGCAGCAACCAGGTAAGCAATGCAGAAACTAAAAGCCTCTCTCTGAGCATCCTTATTAAAACGTCCTATTGCAGGAGGCACAAGGTCAAGAAAATCACCAGCAGCAAGCCTGCCCAGGCCTGCGCTTCGGCACATTTCACCACACTGCTGCAGCCCCATGGCCCCCAGCCCGGCCAAAGATGCTCTCTGTCTCAGCCTGGCTGCAGTGACTCGGGATGCATAGTCACAAGTGAGTCAAGCACAGCTAGCCCTGAAATCCAATGCATTTGGGGGCAATGTCTGCCAGATTATGTGTCTAAAGGGGTCACAGACATGGTATTAGAAAAAAATATGCTATAACTATTTTGTTGTGCATTCATCTTGATAACTTACATTTACATACAAAAACACACAATTTAAAGAAATAGATGAGAAATGCACTCTCTTATGTTATGAAACCTCGATTGGTTAATAGAATCACTGCAGATCATTGTGTTTGTGTAACCAAAGAGAAACACAATTAAATCCTGGTTGGGTCCCTAGGGAATACAATAGTGACTTTTGTTTTATAGTGCTAAGAGGTACCAGCCTGAGTCTTAGAAACTGGCAGAAGGTTAGTGACCTTCCATTTCAGGGTTTTGCAGAAGTTTCAAGATCTTTTTACAACTTCTCATTTCTCAAAAGGGTCTAATGTCAGCTATTTAGCTCTTTCCATGGACTTCATTGCTTAGTTTTACTTGCGAGAAAGTGTCACTCTAAGTGTCACACATTTGGCAGTTGAATGTCACCCATAGGTACACTGAAGCCATCTGAAAACTTGGCAGCTATGGAACTAAGCGCTGTCATTGTGCGGAAATAAACGCTTGCCAGAGAAGGGGCCACCCTTGCTGAGAGCGAAGGTCAGCTGCAGGCTTCAATCCACATTTTAGAACACTACAAGGTCAGGGTTAGGTGATTGCTGAACTAATTGCCATATTATAACAACACAAGTACAATTTGCATAGCTGCCAAGGTTTCAGATTGCTTATGTGTGATATTTTCATTATTTCAGTGTAATTGTGAGTGACATTCAACAACTATGAGTGACACTTTCTCACAAGCCAAAATCAAGCAATGAAGACGAGAGAAACATATAAATATCAGAAATGACACCCATTGAGCAAGGAGAAACCTAAGAAGATAAAAATATTATTGTCTACGGGTGCTCGTGGAAGACAATTTCTATGGACTGGAATCTAGAGAATGCTAAAGTGATTCTGGTATTTCACTGACCTCTGCTGGTCGTCTTCTATCAAGAAAGTGAAAAAGAGGCAGTTGCCAGAATAATTAAAAAAGAAAGTGCCTCAGCAGAAAGCAATTCTGGTATTTTACTGACCTCTGCTGGTCGTTTTCTATCAAGACAGTTAAATTGAGACAGTTGAACAGAAAAAAAAAAAGTCCCTATGCGGAAGCAGACAAGTCCTAGGGCTGATCTCCAGAGCCCACAAAGTACATACACATATAAGTATATAATAAGTATATACTAAAGTATATACAAGAGGTCTCGAATGCTCGACCTAATGATTGCTATGCCCCCCCCTCTGCCAATCTTACGATCCACCTGTTGTATAAGATAGCCATGAGGGAGGGATTGTGTGAGGACTGGATCAGACTCCTTGTTGAGCCAAGTTTCTGTCAGGAAGAGAGCATCTGGGCTTTCCTCCTCCAGTAACATGGCGATTTCAGTGGCATCTAGTGAGAAAGGTTTATGCTAATAAGAACAGTCTATTCATTAGTGAAGCAAAACCCAACCTTGGAGAAACGAAACCTAACAGAGGCAGTATCTCAGAAATCGCAAAGGATTTGTTTCGATCATGATTCAAAATGGCGTCTGAATAGAAAATGGTGCCGCAAATGCTAACTTACATAGGATAATGCGTAAGCAGAAACATTACTATTCTAACACATAAACCACATATCCAGGGGATGCCACGCTTATTCCTGGCACTATGTTGTCTTCCACGAGCACCCGTAGACATTAATATTTTTTTCAAATCTTGTATTTTCAGTGATATGACCACCGAAAGCGCTGATTTTATATTAAAAACAGAGCTTTGGACTATACCATTTCTCGCTGAAAGGCAATATTTCTCTCCATGTGTTCCGATACCTAGTGTGTCACGCAGTTTGTGCTTACTTTCCCTCCATGTTAAAGAACAGTAGATGTTTCAGCACCCAGGCTAATGTGCTGCATAGCTAAATACATATAAGGTCCCAAAAGCGAGACCGATTGCATTGCAAATGCTTGTTTTTAAAGATCTGTTCAATTGCCGCATCACCGCAGACCTTTTACCGGACTGCGAGAACCTCGCCTTCTCCATAGGCTTCTCACCCACTCGTACTTTTTCTGGCCTATTAATATACCGCCCACCTGGGGCTTACGGACAATTCCTCAAGGCCCTCCCTGAAATCATTGCTAACCTAGCCAGTTCCCCTTCCAACTTCACAGTGTTAGGTGATCTCAACCTACATTTAGACAATCCCTTGGACCCGATCGCCACAGAGATGACTGTCAGTCTCTCCGCGCTTCAGTTAAAACAGAGAGTATCTGGACCAACCCACAGTAAGGGTCACCTACTTGATCCCATTTTCAGCAATTGCAATGAACTCTCAGTAGGAGCACCTTCTCCGCTACCTTGGTCAGATCACTTCCTGATCCCCCTATCATGGGAGATTACAGGTCCCACCTCCTCCTCCAATTTAGTCAGCAGCAAGGAACGCAATTGGTCTAAGCTTCCTATAGAGCAATGGGTATCAGTTCTTGAAGCCACTAGGCCAGCTAGCGATCCGAACCCTATTTCGGCCTATAATAAATTTAACAACTGGATCGAAAGCTCTTTAGATGACGTTCTTCCTAAGAGATCCACTTACAAAAAATGTAGGCCGAGGACCTCCCCATGGTACTCCCCGAAGTTACGGGAACTTAAACAAATCTGTAAAAGGTTGGAGAGAAAATGGAGAAAGGACTCTGCAGAATCCAGTAAACTAAAATATAGGGAGGCAATTAAAACCTATAAAGCCGGAATTAAAGCAGCACAAGCTTCCTTTTTCGAAGAAAAAATTAATCTAGCATCTAACTCCCCCAAGGAAATCTTCCGTATCGCTAAAACCCTTTTAAAACTGCCCCAGCAGCACCCAACCATGGATGGTGCCCTTTCCCGCTGTAACAACCTGGCTGAGTTCTTCCACCAGAAAATACAAAATATATACTCAACCTTCCCTTCTACTGACAGTCCCAAAAAATTGGCTCCTATCACTGCACCAGCCTATGGTACCCAAACAGTACTGAAGCAAATCCCTCTATTGGACCTTGAAACATTAGACGCCATCATGGCTCATGTAAAATCAGGTTCCCCCAGGGACCCTGCACCTCCCCGTGCTTTGACCTCAGTCACTGGAAATATCCTTCCAGTAATCCTTGATTTGGTCAATGCTTCCATCTCCACTGGAGTGGTCCCCCCTGCATGGAAATGCGCAATGGTGAAGGCTCTTCTAAAAAAACCTAACCTTGATCAGGATAATCTGGGGAATTATCGCCCCATTTCCCTCCTCCCCAGGCTCAGTAAGATCCTGGAGAGGCACGTCAATACAGTTTTGGTAGAGTTTTTAGAATCCAACAAGCTACTTCACCCTTCGCAGACTGGCTTCCGTCCCCAACATGAGACTGAAACCGCCCTATTAGCAGTGACTGAGGAGTCCAGGAGAATTCTGGATCAAGGGGGTACAGCGGCGATCATTCTCCTGGACCTCAGCGCTGCATTTGACACCCTTAACTACGACACGCTGATCCTTAGACTTAGG
Organism: Calotriton arnoldi; assembly: GCA_963921515.1. NCBI lineage: Eukaryota > Metazoa > Chordata > Amphibia > Caudata > Salamandridae > Calotriton > Calotriton arnoldi. The sequence continues at coordinate 2,709,078 of CAWUFW010001431.1, forward strand.
AGTCTGGGAGTGACAGGTGGTGTCATTACATGGATGCAGTCCTTCCTAGAAGAACGATCCTTCCAGGTCTTTGAAGGCGACATCATATCCAAACGTATGTCCCTCAGTTGTGGTGTGCCCCAGGGATCTTCCCTGAGCCCCACACTGTTTAATGTCTACATGAGTCCATTGGCAGAGATAGTCCGTCCATTTGGCATAAACATCATTACCTACGCCGATGACACACAGCTCGTGGTGGCATTAAACCATCCCGAGAAGTCATCTGGCAGGATAGGAAGCTGCCTAGAGGAGGTAGCCAAATGGATGGAGCTCTCTTGCCTAAAACTCAATGGGGACAAGACGGAGCTTATGCTCCTTGGTAACTCGCCGTCCTTCAATTCCGATCTGCTTTGGCCCAACTGTCTTGGCCCTGCTCCAGAACCAAAAAACCAGATCAAAAGCCTAGGCATTTGGCTGGACCGCTCTCTGAGTTTTGATTACCAGGCGGCAAAACTATCGGCCACTTCTTATGGCCTGTTGAGGATGTTACGCAAAATACTCCCTCTCCTCCCATTCCAGGCAAGAAGAATTATGGTCCAGGCCCTTATCCTATCTCGCCTAGACTATGGGAACGCCCTTTATTTAGGAGCCCCCCAATCCACTACTTACAAGCTCCAGATCCTCCAAAACTGTGCAGCTCGCCTGCTCCTTCAGATCCCTTACCGGCAATCCGCAAAACCTGCACTGAGGAGCCTTCACTGGCTGCCTGTCAGGGAGAGAATCAAATTTAAGGCTATGTGTATCACACATAGGTCCTTTTGGGGGAATGGACCTGCAATCAGCCGATCTATGATCACTCCCTACCGACCAATCAAAAACCTCTGCTCGGCGTCCCTCTCTCTTGCCATGCTCCCGAAAATAAAGAAAGCTAGATGTGGCGGACGCTCCTTTTCTTACAACTCTGCAAGACTATGGAACGCTCTCCCCCCCATATACGGGGGGAGCCTAACCTGCTGCCCTTCCGTAAACTCCTCAAAACTTGGTTTTTCCAAAATTGCACTTAATCATGGGCCTTCCCTGTCTGTCCGCGTCCGATCTCAGCGCTGGGATGCCTCAGGGTAGCTATTGCGCTTTATAAATGTCCTTTTCAGATAGAGGCCTTCTCCCACTTGTCTGGTGGCGGGCCCGACTGGAACAACCTTGGACTTTGCAACTTTGTGAAGATATGAGCTCTGAGATTGTTTTTCTCTCTGTATTTCATTGCTTAGCAGCACCTGCCTGGACAATTCCACTGTGGGTGTGTTCTAGCCCAGTTACGAAATGTACATAATGTATCTTTATGCTTATCGATTTCAGTTCCTCTGCATCACTCCTAGCAACTGGGCAGACTGGGCTCCGCTCTGAGTGTATTTAATAAACAGTTATTGGTTTGTATTCTCTACTGTCTGACCGACTCTACATTTGGTGTGGAAGGCTGAGAGGTTCATTAGTGACCCGAGTGACCCGAATCGGGCCACTTCCTTCAGTTGGCGCCCGAACAGGTACTCCTTCGGGTGATTGATCCATCCCTTTCCGCAGATGGAGGGGAGGTCGAGGCCATCGTCGGGTCGGACTGACGGTTCAGAGATCCCTGCACGAGGAGTATCAATTGCTCGCAGCTGCCCCTTCCGTCCTGCTGGACGGTGCCTCGCCCAGTGGTCATCCCGACTGGAGTCCTGAACGGCGAAACCCTTGGATCTGACGGTTTAGTCTGAAGAGTCGGCAGTGGAGAATTGGTTTGTTTGTGCCACTCATATCAGGTGAGTTTGTTTTGGTTCTTTGTGGATATGGTACCAGTGTGGTTTGAGTTTGGTACGGTCTGAGGACCGTTTTTGATAAAAGCATTTGCAATTGCTTTGCCAGGCAAAAATAACAAATTTGTTTTCTTTTTTAAAATGCCTGGTCTTAGTAAGTTCTTGTCTTTCTGTTGTTGTTGTTGTTCTGCAGATGCTCGATTGGAAGAAGCTCAGCCAGCGCCTCCAGAAGGCACCCCTAATTTTGATATGTATATGAAGCATGGTCTTGGCCCTATTATGTTTAGTACATTATGGCACAAATATACAAGGAACAATGCCGAGTTACAGTGGCCGTTGACGGGCACTTTTTGATGAACAAAAGATTGCGTTTTTACAGGAACAGTTGTTTAAAAGACGAAGTAGGCGGTCAATGTTTGATTCTCTTCGAACGTGGCAGAAGGCGGCTAGGCAGAGACAATGAAGATGGAAAAGGATGCACGGAAGGGGAAAATGCAAACATTGACTCAGAAAGCTGTAGCATATGATAGAGGGAAGCAGGAGACAGGAGTTGAATGTGAAGATAGAAGGTTTCGGTTGCATATTGATAAATCTTATTTGGCCCAAGAGGAAAATGATACTTTTGTGGAGGAATTGCTGGGTACTCGACCCCCGCCTCCATATGCCCCACAGAGGATATACCCCGCCATTCCCTTACAGTCACAGCAGCCTGTTACGTCTGCTCCAACTGTTCCCATATCTCCAGCTGTTGTTTCGATGGCTTTGGCCACGGCACCCCCCACTCCTTCTTTGTCTTCGCCATCTTTGGCAACTGTGACTATTAGTGCACCTACTGTCTCGACTCCGGTATCCTCTGTTCTCTCTCCTCCAGTACAATCGCCAGCAACGATTGTACCTGTCACTTCTGTTGTTTCTCCTTCCATGGTTTTCCATCCTCCGACATCTTTGAGTATTGAGATGCCAGCACGTGGATTTGAGGATTGAGATTGGACGAAATTTAAGGAGCGCATGGGCCCGTTAGTGCGATCTGGGGTGGGGGATGAAGAGAAAAAGGTAATAGCTGATCAGGCTGCGCAATAGGCTCGTAATGCCATTTATAGTGTGGAGGATGTTTGGGAAGTTATGCAAGATTTTGAGCCTTTTATACAACAACTTGCCCTTAAGCATATGTCTGCTACATTGATTAGTCTTTGGCACCACCACTTTGGGACAGACGCGCCTCAAATTTTATTTGATATTAGAGATCGTGTGTACGCTAGTGACTTGGAGCCAGGCCAAGTTTTTGGGAATCTTACGACTTTAATTACTTATAGGGGTAGGTTGCACGAGAACAGCCCTAAGAAGGTATCTCAGTTTCGATGAGGGAGGTCCATCCTATATATCACCCAGAAATACCTGAGATAACGGACCAGCATGGTAACATTAATATACAGGCTATAGGGGCCCGTTTTCAGGAACAATGGATTTATACACTGTGGAAAAGAAGTGAGGTTCTATCCCTTAAAAATAATTGCCTGATCCTAGGAAAAATCCTACTGCTTATTATAAAGAGTTGACTGAAGCTGCCTCTTCTACTGTAATGACTTTGGCTGACATTCAAATGTTCTTTGGGCTTCTTGTTCCGGTTGATATTTGGAGACAGGTTCATACTCAGGACCATGTTGCGGAGTAGGGAGGCACATGGGAGCAGATTAAGGGATGGTATCAGGAAAGGAAGCCAGGTGATAAGCCTGAGCCGAGATACTTGCTTTGCCAGGCCCGCATTATCACATATATGCACTCTCTTATTCCGCCCAAGAAGGTAAGTTGGGATAAGTTGACGGCTTGTAGACAGAAGGGGATGAAAGTGTGTCTGATTTCTTTACCCGTTTCGAAGATACGTTTTTGGATTATAGTGGGCAGAACATGTCTGTTGAGGGAGGCGTTTGGTTGTTTGTTGACAGATTCTTTTCTAATCTGCTTCCTGAAATTGCGACACGTTTACAGGTGTCTGACAGTACCTGGTCCACCTCTTCCCCCTCTGTTATTTTGAATATGGCTCAATATTATGAGCATCGTGGTCAGGAAGAGAAAGAGAAAACAGATAAAAAACAAGGAGTTGAAGACGAAGGTGCTGTTACAGCAAGCGTTTAGGGGAAATGATAGAGGACGCAGTGGTCCTTCTAGACAGCTTCCACACACTAGCAGGCAGCCGACCATGACACCTTTGGGGCCGAATCAGTGTGCATACTGTAAGGAGGAGGGTCATTGGCGTAGTGAGTGCCCTGCGCTTTTACAGAAAGTTGTTGTTCCTAGAGGACGGGGTTCTTGTGGACGAGGTCGTGGGACCCATAGAGCTCAGAGTGCTGCAGTCTCACAGGGTCGTTCTGATAACAATTACTTTGATGACCCTCGGGATGGACAGTATTATCATGATGATTATGATATGGATGAGGTGACAAGGATGTCTTATAGCTAGGACAGCCAGGGACAGAGTGAGGGACCAGTTCCGATACCTGTAGATCAGCGGGGTTCTTATGTCACTGCGGATTTGCAAGGCTCGACTAAGGATTTTTTGGTGGACACAGGTGCGATGAAGAGTTCTGTTTCTCGACATTTGGACTCTGGGGCGGCTCTGTCTGGCCATAATAATGTTTCGGTAGGTTTTTCTCGTGTACTGGTTGTAAGCCCCATTTCACGACCCCTAGCATTGACTGTTGGACCCTTTACTGTGGATTTCCCGTTTTTGTTGACATCCAATTGTGGTGAAAATTTGATGGGTTTGGATTTGTTGAAGAAATTATATGCTACCATTTACTCTTCCCCGGCAGGTGTTTATATGACGATGGGCCCAAATGTGTGTACTAAATAGTGTTGGTCTCACCCTCTTTCAGCTGAAGTCACTAACGTACCACCCACAGTGTGGGCTACAGATGATACAGTTGTGGGACTATTGCATATACCACCGGTTTCGATACAGGTTAAAGACAATGCTATTTTGCCTTGTATTCCTCAGTATAAAATTCCTCAGGTGGGAGAATGGGCCCTTCTGCAGATTATCCAGGAATTCATACAAAAGGGAGTAGTTGAAGAGACGTCTGCCAACATTTGTAATACTCCCATTCTTCCGATTCTTAAACGAACACCTTCAGGTTCCTCTGATGAGCATGAGGATGTTTACCGTTTTGTGATTGATTTGCGTGAAGTTAATAAAATTGTGGTTTCCCAGTTTCCTGTGGTTCCTGATATCACCACACTTTTGACAATGATTCCTTTTACTGCTAAATTCTTTTCTGTTATTGATTTGAAAAATGCATTCTTTAGTATTCCTATTCATCCAGATAGTAGATATTTGTTTGGGTTCACCCTAGCTGGTAGGAGCTTTAGGTTCCGTCGAGCTCCTCAGGGCTATACAGAGAGTCCGAGTATTTATAGCCAAGCATTGAAAGGTCAATTGGATTCCCTTTCGCTTCCCTCAGGTAATGTATTAGTGCAGTATGTCAATGACTTGCTTATTGCTTCTGACACGGAACAAGGTTGTAAAGATAGTACTGTTAAATTATTGTTGCATTTGGCTCATCATGGACATAAAGTTTCCCTTTCTAAATTTCAGTATTGTCGACAGGAGGTTGCCTATTTAGGTCACCTACTGTCGAAGGAGGGTAGTAGGTTGACCCCTGAGCATATCAGTACCATTGTTAAAATGCCCATTCCACAAACTCAAAAAGATGTACGCGCTTTTATATGTATAACTTCCTACAGTCGCCAGTGGATACCTAACTACTCCCTACTAATTAAACCTTTGCTTGCATTAACGAAAGAAGTGCATGAGCCTTTGCCTTGGACGTCCAAATGTTAGCAGTCTTTTGAGCAATCGAAAACTGCGTTTTGTTCGGCTCCAGTGCTTGGTACTCCTAACTATGGCAAGCCATTTGTGCTCTATGTCCACGAGATGGCTGGTTGCGCGCTTTCTGCCCTAACACAAAAATTTGGGGATAACCAACGACCGTGTGCTTATTTCTCTGCTGTGCTTGATCCAGTTGTGAGAGCCCTTCTGAGCTGTCTGAGAGCGGTCGCGGCTGTGGCCACTTCAATCAGGCAATCGGCTGGACTCGTACTTGATACATACCTCACAGTTATGGTACCCCATGCTGTGGATACACTTTTGAATAAGACAAAGACAAAGCACCTCACCAGTGCACGTCTTACTGGTTATGAATTGACATTGTTTGCTAAACACATCACGATCAAAAGATGTGCCACTCTGAATCCAGCCACGTTACTACCCCTCCCTTCAGAGAGTGATGAAGTTGATAAACATGATTGTATCTTCCGGTCGGAAAAAGAGACGAAAGCACTGGTAGCCTTGACTGATGTTCCCTTATCTGACTCACAAGGGGAACTATATGTTGATGGCTCTTGTTTTAAATTACCAGATGGTACCACCACTGCAGCCTATGCTATTACCACACTACGCACGGTAGTAGAGACATCACGGGTCCCTTATCAGTCGGCTCAAGCTGCTGAGTTAGCTGCCCTTATTCGAGCTTGTGAATTGAGTGAGGGGCTGGTTGTCAACATCTATACTGACAGCCAATATGCCTTCGGTGTCGCGCATAATTTTGGGCGACTCTGGGTTGAGAGAGGGTTCCTTACTTCCCATGGCACAAAAATCCAACATGGACATCTCATATTGAGGCTTTTGTCTGCTTTGACGCTCCCCAAGAAATTGGCCATAGATAAGTGTAGTGCCCACAGCAAGGTCACTGATGATGTGGGTAGGGGTAATGCTTTTGCTGATCAGACAGCTAAGGAAAAGGCCCGGACAAAGATGAAAAGAATGTTTGTAGCAGGTCCAGCAAGGTGGATTCCTGAGGTTGTCATGTTTGAAGATACCCTTGAAAGTGTAAAGGAGATATAAAGTGAAGCTACGATAGAAGAATTAGCGGTGTGGCAGGAAAGCACAGCACAGTTGAATGAGGACGGATGTTGGATTGATACATCAGGAAAACAGAGATGGATGTTGCCAGATGCATATGTTCTTCCTGTGGTTACTATGGCCCACGGTCCAGCTCATATTAGTGCTAAAGGCATTTGTAAATTGCTGGATCCTGTATGGCAAAATGATAACATCTCTAAGACAGCTGCACACTTAGTAAAGTACTGCATGGTATGCATGATGCATAACCCTGGGAAGGGTACCCCTACACCACCGGGTAGTTTGGCACCACCTACTTTTCCTTTTGAAGTCCTTCAAATGGATTACATTTAATTAGAGAGATGCAATAATCCTAAGTATGTTTTGGTGGTTGTATGTGCATTCAGTAAATGGGTTGAGGCTTATCCTACTAAAGATAATACAGCCATTACAACCGCAAAGGTACACCTGAAGGAGTTCTTTCCTCGTTTCAGCTTGCCCAGAGTTATCTGGAGTGACAACGGAAGTCATTTTAATGCAAAAGTGATTCAATTGATTTGTGAGGGTTTTCATGTTAAGCAGAAATTCCATGCTGCCAATCATCCACAGTAAGCGGGTTTGGTTGAGAAGTACAATGGTACTCTCAAACTGAAACTGGCAAAAATACAGGCGACGACAGGGTTAAAGTGGCCAGATGCTTTACCGTTAGCTCTTTTGTCAACGAGAACGAACAGGATTGTCACCCTATGAGGTCGTGTTTGGATGCCCGGCCAATGTCTGGGGCATCCCGCGTCCTCGCAGGTTTTCGTATATTGAGTATCCTGTGTTGATCGATTATCTTGGCCAGTTAACCGAAAGTTTACGTTCTATTCACCAAGAGGTGCGTGAGTCCCTGCCGTCCACACTAGACGGACCTGGCCATGATATCCAACCCAGCAAATATGTATTATCAAAGAATTTTCAGAGGAAGAAAAGTCTGGAGCCGCGCTGGAAGGGGCCTGAACAAGTTCTGCTGGTGACCCATACTGCTGTAAAGGTTGCTGGCCGTAAGAACTGAGTGCATGCCACCCATTGTCGGAGGGATCCTCTACCTCTACCCTACAATCAGTGGGCCAAGGACGGCATCGGGGACTCCGAGTGCGAGCAGGTGCCTCGGTTTGTCTCATTTTGCGATGCCCAACTAACGTGGACGCAGACGGACAAGGAAAATGAAAGTGTGTTGAATGAGGCTATTCCCCCAGAAATACAAGCTCTCCATGAGCCTCTGTTCCCTGATCCTACGGTACCTGGGGCTCCAAGGTATAATTTGCCCCCTCAGCTGAAGGGAATTGCATCGAAGGAGAAAAGAGATTAGAGATGGACTGCGTAAGATAGGCTGTACTGAGTTTTAGTACCAACGGAGATTTATTGAGCTTGGTGAAGGATTTCTGCTTACTTTAGTTTAGTTGTTTGAACATTGAACATTAGATAGGAAAGACCAAAGTATACCGTGGAGGTATGCCATCTTAATTGACGTGGGATACATCAAACGAGCTTAGGACAGAGCAAGCTCCACCGACGGTGCTCAAGAGCGCCAACATATTGATGAACAATAGGAGCCTATACCAGTGAGGCTCTGATGGACACTGGGAACTTATATATTTCTTTTGCATTTTGCCCTCATTCATTATGCATCCCTTTGGTAGGATGGTTGCTGAGGAAGAGCAGCCAGTGATTTTGGTTGCTCAACATGGCATGGCATGGACCCGCCAATGCAAAATAACATGTGCTGTTCTTGTGGCATTGTTGTTAATACTATTGTATTATTTATTTATTTATTAAGGAGTTTTATATAGCGCTGGCCAGACCCGAAGGTATCGGAGCGCTTTACTACAGTCAAAATTCGAGAATCAGGCAATAAAGCAAAAATATACATATTGGTTCGGAAGTCTCCGCGTGCTGTACAACATTAAGGCAAGGAAGTCGTAAAATAACCTAGCTGTGTGCACGTTGTCTTGAGCTGAACCTCTTTCAGGGAGGGGGGATCGAGGTAGGGGTCGGGGAGGTGAAGGAGGTGGAAGTCTTAATGTCACAGTATCAGTGTGCTGCAATGTGCAGGCTTGTGCGCTTCGGCGGCGGCTATCGGTTCGAGAGGGAACGATTGAGGAAGAGGTCTTTGAGCTGTCTTTTGAATTTTATAAAGGAGGGGGTAGTCCTGATATGGACTGGGATGGAGTTCCAGATTTTGGGCGCGTTTCCAGCGAAGGACCGGGCTGCGTTTTTTGTTTTGCACGTTTTCAGAGGGATGAGTAGTAGAGTGTTGGAGCTCCTGAGGTTCCTTGTCTGACCGGCCTTCTTGAGTTTGGAGGCCAGGTAGTCGGGTTTCCCTGTGTGCAGGGTTTTGTGCGTGAGGCAGGCAGTTCTGAAGCTGGCACGCCTTTCGACTGGGAGCCATTTTAGTTCTCTGAGTGCTGGTGAGATGTGTTCATATTTCTTGACTCCGGTGACCATTCTGGCTGCTGCGTTGAGAGTTGTATTGAGGGGAGCTAGGTGGGATTTTGCTGTACCTGTGAGGACTGCATTCCCGTAGTCGAGTCTAGACAACACCAGTGATTGAGTGGCTTGTTTGAGGTCCTTGGGCGGGATGAAGGGTTTTATTTTGTTGAGAAGCTTCAAGTTGAGGAAGGCACTCTTTGCGGAGTTCTTAATGTGTTTGGCCATGTCAAGTTTTGGGTCTAGGGTGATTCCCAGCGATTTTACAGAGTCATCCAGGGTGAGATTTCCGTTGAGAGCATCAATAGCTTTTAGCCATTCTACGATTTGCGGGTTCTCTTCTTTGTTGGAAATGAGGAGGATTTCCGTTTTGTCTTGGTTGAGTTTTAGGTGGTTTATTGAAGCCAGTGTTGGACTTCTCTTAGAGTGTCGTTGAGTCTCTGAATGTCATCAATGGAGGAGGTTTCAAGATAGATCTGGGTGTCGTCTGCATATAGGTGGAAGGGGATGTTGGCTTTTTTGAGTATGGTGGTGAGGGGTTCCATGTAGATGTTGAAAAGTTGCGGGGAGAGCACTGAACCTTGGGGGACCCCCCTGCTGACGGAGTGTAGGTCTGACGCAAAGTTTTGGATTTTTATTCTTTGGGTGCGGTTATGGTCAACCATGTTGAAGGCTGCCGATAGGTCTAGAAGAATGAGTAGGCAGCATTGGTCCGAATCGAGTGATTTGTGGATATCGTCAATGACGTTCAGGATCGCGGTCTCAGTGCTGCAGCCTTTTCTGAAGCACGATTGGTGGGGACCTAGAAGGTTGTTGCTGTCCATGTGTTGAGTCAGTTGTAGGAGAACGCACCTTTCCAGGATTTTGGATAGGAGAGGGAGATTGGAGACGGGTCGGAAGTTGTTCAGATCGTTGGTGGCCAAGCCTGGTTTTTTCAGTAATGGCGTGACTTGGCCGACTTTGAGGCAGTCTGGTATGACTCCGGTTCTCAGGGAGCTGTTTATGATCTTGCACCAGAGCGGGGCTAGGGAGAGTTTCAGCTTTTTGGTCAATTGGGCAGGTATAGGATCTAGGACGTGAGATGAAGGTTTGGAGGTGGAGATCAGTTTGACTATCTCCGCTTCCGGGATGGGGTTGAAGGATTTCCAGGCTTTCGTGGGGTGCTTGGGTGCGATGTCTTCTGTCCCTGGTGATGGGCAATTGTGTGGGGTATCATGGGTTTTGGAAAAAGATCAGGATGTGCCCTCACTTACTGAGGGTAAGATCATATCCCCAATAAGAAAGAAAAGGACAGCCCAGAGTAATGTGTTTCTAGACACACACAAGAGGTTCTTTGGAGAAGGGACATCTTGTTATCCTACTGAATCTGTCACTAGTTTATGGACTGCATATCTATTGTCACTTGTAAATTATACAGATACTCGTCCTCCACAATTTACAAAAGTAAAGGGAGTTTTTGGTTTCGGCTATCCAGGTTCTTGTTTATACTATAGAAAGCCACTGGGAATGGGTTATCCAGGTTGTGATAACAACACATACTGCAATAATTTCTACATGGAAGAACAGAATGTCACATTGGTGGGTTGGCATTACAAAGAATTGATAGTCACCAGGGAGGCTGGTCATTATCCTGCTTGTTGTCCTATCGTGAATAGTACTGACACTTCATTGTATATCAATTGTTCCGGAATAGAATTGTACAAAAATACAATGCCCTTGGTGAATAACAAAGATCCGAGTTCCTTTGGAATGAACACTAGATATGCTGCAGTAGATTATGAAGGACCGATTTATGCACACCCGGGGTTTTACTTTTTGTCCAACGGTACTTATTCTGATGTCCATAATGGTACCAACGATGTCGCTCTTGGGATGGTGTTGCCCTTAGGCGTGCCCTGTAAATATGCTAAGCCTAATGTCCGTCGGGTTAAGAGGACTTTGACCAGAGAATTTTGTGAGAGAGTGACCGATATTGAGGTCAATAATTATAGTAATGGGATTACTTTTGGATACATCCTTTCTTCCATTTTCACTTTGGGTGGTACCTCCATGGCTGGGGGGAAAAAGCTAGAGAATATTTTGGGTGCAAGTTACACATTTTATCTAATACTACCGTGGCAGCTTTACGTGACATCACCACTCAGTTGGAAAGTATGCGAATATATTCTGAACAGACTAGATATGCAGAGGATTTTATTTCAGCCAAGAGTGATGGTGTATGCGCGGTAGTGAGAGACCAGTGTGTAGTCGGGATAAAAAATATGGAAAAGAATATTATTAAACACATATTAGACATCCTCGAGAATGTCAAGGGCATGGAAAGTGGAAATTGGAGCTAGTCTCTTTTTGGTGGCTGGATTCTTGAAAAAGTGATTTACATGATCGTGATATTGGTACTTTGCTATGCCCTTATTCAGTGCCTCCCCTTCTGTTGCTCTTATTGCACCACCTTTCTCATTCCTAAGAGGAAAATATCGATTCATGATACCAATGCTGCAATTATGGTACAGAAAGAGATAGACGACCTCATGCAGATAGATGAAGGTATTTTCAAGACTTCTTCCCTCCCTACAGTCTCCCTTCCCGATGCTGAGAATATGGAATGTTTTCCTGATTTTATATTTTTCTTGTTGCCGTTAGAAAATGTTTTAGCTCATGCTAAAAGGAGGGTCTGTTAGAGTAGTAATGTTTCTGCTTACGCATTATCCTATGTAAGTTAGCATTCGCTGCACCATTTTCTATTCAGATGCCATTTTGAATCATGATCGAAACTAATCCTTTGCTATTTCTGAGAAACGGCCTCTGTTAGGTTTCGTTTCTCCAAGGTTGGATTTTGCTTCACTAATGAATAGACTGTTCTTATTAGCACATACCTTTCTCACTAGATAGAGGCCTTCTCCCACTTGTCTGGTGGCGGGCCCGACTGGAACAACCTTGGACTTTGCAACTTTGTGTAAGATATGAGCTCTGAGATTGTTTTTCTCTCTGTATTGCATTGCTTAGCAGCACCTGCCTGGAAAATTCCACTGTGCGCGTGTTCTAGCCCAGTTACGAAATGTACATAATGTATCTTTATGCTTGTCGATTTCAGACCCTCTGCAGCACTCCTAGCGACTGGGCAGACTGGGCTCCACTCTGAGTGTATTTAATAAACAGTTGTTGGTTTGTATTCTCTACTGTCTGACCGACTCTTCATTTGGTATGGAAGGCTGAGAGGTGGTCATTAGTGACCCGAGTGATCCGAATCGGGACACTTCCTTCGTATGCAAACGGTTTCACTGTATAACAGGAAGTGATTGTGTTCCAAACAGGTTTTGTAACTAACTGACTCTATGTATATTCAAGTTTGCCATATGAGGTATGTGTGTGTGTGGTGTGTGTGCGTGTGTGTGTGTGTGTGCAGCAGCGGCCAGTGCATGTAAGCGTGGTGGGGTAGGGGGATGTCGATAAGCGAGGGAATAAGGAAAATTAAATAAATAAATCCTATTCTGTCATCTGTCGACATCCCCCATGCCCCACCGCCCTTACCTGCACCAGCCACTGCTGTGTGTGTGTTTCCTCCCTTCTGCTAGGATGTTATAAAACATTTGTATTATACAATATGATGAGTATAAGTGTTGTCTATATAAACCCACTTGGGCATAATGACAGCCGAAGATTGGATATTTAATGATGACAAGTGCTGTATTTCAAATTTAATTTGTGATTATTATAGGCACACAAGGTTGCTAGAGGTTATCTTTTCTTTTTTTTACATATTTTGTAGATTAAGGTTTTGGCTAATATCTAGAAGTATCCACACCTGAGAGAAGAATGGGAGCTAATATCGCTCACTTCGGGCACAATTAAGAATTTATGTAGTTTGAGCACTAAATTCATAGCATGGTTATATGTAACAATATTCAGCAATAGTAATAGTGTTGAAATTAAACACTTTGTAATCTGTTTTAAGTTTTGAATGTATGTATCAGATGCCATGATTCTATTTAATTTTGATCAATTGTTAAGATGTTCAAATTAATAAAATCAACCAGTATATAATGCACTGTTCATCACAATAGTATTTTGTCGATTTCTTTGGTCACATGAGCAATTTAAAAACTCCCCCAATATAGCGCCCCAGGTGCGTGAGCAAGGTCGAGTTCATTGCCCGAAACACGTTACGGGGAATTATAGTTTTACACAATAAATACACAGAGCAGTACCCTGGAGTCTGCATCTGTTTTTTTCTACTACAAATTCACAGGAGGAGGAAAAAAAAAACATATATATATTACCTACTGGTGGTCGCCAGTAGGTAGTTATAGTTGGGACCTAGTTTCCATAGGAAAATTGTTTTTTCTTTTGCTAATATCTTTGGCGCCGTTTGACGAGTCTTTGCGAAATTTTCAAAACTAATGGGGCGCTCCGGTCAGCTCCTGTCTTGAAAGTTTCGGGGTGATTCATCAAGCGGGGACCGAGAAAAAAGGGGGGTCCCAAAACACGTTTTTTCCATGTTAATTTCCATAGGAAACGTTTGTTGCAGCTACAGCCCGAACTGCTGCACGGAATTACACCAAATTTGGCAGAGAGGTAGCTCTTGGTTCAGAGTGCACTCTTTGCTTTAAATGGTGTACATCCGTTCAGTAGTTCCTGGGAAATTCAAAAATAAAAAGCTATCGATATCTGGCTGCCGCAGTGGATCCTCGAACCCTCCAGAGCACGAGCTTTGTTCTGATTGGCTGCAAACACTTCAAACCAGGAAGTGTTGGCAGCCATCTTGTAACTCGGTTGAACCAAGTCACAAGAAAAAAACATTAAAAAACAAGAAAAGGGGGCAGGGTAGGAACATCCTGACCCCCTAGGGCTGCTCAGGGGGTCCCACAGGGACCCCGAGGGCCCAAAGAAGCATTTTTTTATTTAAATTGTAGACAGGATTTGCGTAGGGTCCACGAATCCGGCCAAGAATTAAAAAAAAAAAAACGAAGTGCGGTCTCCCACACTTTGTTTTCTTGAAGCCCCCGGGTGGGCCAGGTCCCGGGGGCATTATAAAATTGTGATGTGGGGGCACGCGGGGGCCCCCGCAGCCCCGGGGACCGACACCTCCCCGGGGCTTTTTTGTAATAAAAAAATGTGTGGGGAGGCTCCTGTCCCCCCCACGCAGCCCCAGGGACCACCACCTCCCCGGGGCTTTAATTTTTACATGCAGAGGGGCACGGGCCCCCCGCAGACCCAGGGAACGCCACCCCCCAGGGCTCTCCTTTTTAAAAATATGTAGTGTGGGAGGGTTTGAGCCCCCCCACATGCCCCGGGGACCACCACCTCCCCGGGAAACTGATTAAGGAAAGGTGGGGGTCCATTGCGGCCCTGGGGACTGCCACCCCCGAGTTTTTAACACGATGGGAGGGGGGCCACACGGCCCCCCTCCAGGAGCCCTTCATGGCCCTGGGGACCACCACCCCCCCAGAAGCCGGCTCCAGCAATGTCCTGGGGTGCCTACCCCCGGGACATTGCAGTATGCTATGGCAGGGCGGGAGCAGTGCTCCCGCCCTGCCATAGCAAACAGTGTACTCACTTTGAACAAGCGAGAGCACTTTGCTCTCGCTTGTTCAAAGTCAGTACACTTTGCTTTTTACCCCCAGGGAGCTGCATGTTATCAGCTCCCTGGGGGTAAAAAGCAATGCCAGCTCCCGCAGGAGGCGGAAGCCGGCCGGGACCGCGGGGGCCTTCAGGCTCCCCCCGCAGTCCCTTTAAAGTTGACCATGCCCCGGGGGATGGTGTCCCCGGGGCCAAAAATGGCCCGGGAGGGGGGCCACGCCCCCCTCCATGAGAATTTATTTATTTATTTTTTAAATGGCCAAGCCCTCCCTTAAAACAATTTTTTTTTTAAATTGGCCGGGCACGGCCCCCCTCCCATTTAAAAAAAATGATAAAAGCAATGGCCTTGCCCAGGGGGATGGGGTCCCCGGGGCCAGAATCGGCCTCGGAAGGGGGGCCTGCGCCCCCCTCCCTTTGTATGTTTAAAAAAAATGAAAAGTGGGTCTGGCCCCGGGGGATGGGGTCCCCAGGGCCCAAAAGGGTCAGGGGAAGGGGGAACACATGGCCCCCCCTTCCTAAAAAAAAATAACGGAAGCCCGCCCTCTTTCACTACTACTCTGCAAACGCATCTCCTGGCACGTTCTATGTTGGGGGATGATGTCCCCTTCCCTACTTATGGTCCTTAGGGGCCAACTAGCCCACCTCTTACCTCCAGTAAGGCCCACACACTGGGATTGCTGAGAGGTGGTCTGAGGCCACGCCCCTTTTTATACCACTCTGCAAACACACCTCTTGGCGCACTGCTGGTGGGGCGATGAGGTCCTCTTGTGTCCTGAGGACCTCATGACTAAAGTGGACTTCATCCCCCGAGCAACAGTGCGCCAGGAGGTGCGTTTGCAGAGTGATGTAAAAAGGGGGCGTGGCCTCGGACCACTCTCAGCAATCCAGCTGTGTGGGGCTTACTAGAGATAACAGGAGGGCTAGTTGGCCCCCAGGCACCCTCAGGAGGCAAGTAGACTTCGTCCCCCTACCAAGAGCGTGCCAGGAGGTGCGTTTGCAGAGTGGTGGAGAAAGGGGGCATGGTCTGTGTCCACCTCTCAGCAATCCCACTATCTGGGGCTTACTGGAGGTATCAGACAGGCTAGTTGGCCCCTAACGCCCCCCAGCAGCGAAGGGGACTTTAATCCCCATCCAAGAGCGCGCCAGGGAGCGCGTTTGCAGACTTGTGGGGAAAGGGGGCATGGCCTGCTTTGAGAACTTACCAATGCTGCTGTGTGGGACTTACTGGAGGTAATAGGAGGGGTAGTTGGCCCCCAAGGTTGTCCTTGGGGGCCAACTACCCCTCCAGTTACCTCCAGTAAGTCCCACACAGTGGGATTGCTAAGAGTTCTTCGGAGACCACGCCCCCCTTTCTCCACCACACTGCAAAGGCGCCTCCTGGCACACTACGGGTTGGGGGATGAAGTTCACTTTACTCCTGAGGGACTTTGGGGACCAAGAAGCCCTCCTGGTACCTCTTGTAAGTCCTATGCTGCGGAATTCCTGAGCGCTGGTTGGAGACCCAGCCCCCTTTCTCCACCACTCTGCAAACGCGACTACTACGTTATAGTTAGGAATTAGCATTTAAAAAACCTTGGAAATTCAATGAAAAAAACATAGGTTTCAGGGACGTTATAGTTAGGAATTAGCATTTAAAAAACCTTAGAAATTCACTGAAAAAACCAGAGGTTTCAGGGACGTTATAGTTAGTAATTAGCATTTAAAAAACCTCAGAAATGCACTGAAAAAAACACATGTTTCAGGGACGTTATAGTTAGTCTGACATTTCACTCGTACAAAACCAGAGAAATTCGGCCGTTATAGTTAGCTGAGCTAACTATAACTTGCGCCCCCACAATGCACTGCTGATGACGCCACATATTACATCAGTCATGACATGATCAGTGACATCACTGAATTTTTCAGTGAATATATATGTATATATATGTGTATATATATATATATCTATCTATATATATATATATATATATATATATATATCGCAAAGATCCTCTTCAGCAGAACGGGTAAGGAAGGAGCCACTCCGGTTTAGAATGCTTGAAAATTATTTATTTGGCAGAGAAACAAGACGCGTTTCGACCTCACACGGGGGCTTGGTCACATGGTCATATATATTACCTAATGGCAGTCGCTAGTAGGTAGTTATAGCTAGGACCTTGTTTCTATTCAAAAAGCGTTTTTTTTTGTTGCCAATATCGTTGGCGCTGTTTGACGAATCTTTGCGAAATTTTCAAAACTAATGGCCCGCTGAATTCAGCTGATGTGTTAAAAGTTTTGGGGTGATTCGTCAAGAGGGGGCGCAGGAAACGGGGGAGTCCCAGAACATTTTTTCTCCATGTTAATTTCCATAGAAAACTGTTGACGCAGCTACAGCCCGAACTGCTGAATGGAATTACACCAAATTTGACAGAAAGGTAGCTCTTGGTTCATAGTGCACTCGTTTTGTTAAATGGTGTAAATCCGTTCAGTAGTTCTTGAGACATTTAAACATTTACTGATATCCATATTTCACCGTGAAGGATCCGCTAACCCTCCCGATCTCGTGCCTGAGATCTGCTTGGCTGCCAACACTTCAAACCAGGAAGTGTTGGCAGCCATCTTGTGACTCGGTTGAACTGAGTCACAAGAAAAACAGTAAAAAAAAAAGAAAAGGGGGCAGGGTAGAGAGCCCCTAGGCCTCCACAGGGACCCTGAGGGCAAAAAAAAGCAATTTTTTCACATTTTTGGCGGGATTTGTGCTGGGTGCGCGAATCCCACCATAATATTTTAAAAAACGAAGCGCGGTCTACTGCGCTTGGTTTCTTTAAATCCCCCTGGGATGGGCCAGGTCCCTGGGGCAATACAAAATTATGATGCGGGGGCCCACGGGGGCCCCTGCTGCCCCGGGGACCGCCACCTCACCGGGGCGATAGTCATTAAATGCGGGGGGCACACGGTCCCACCGAAGCCCCGGGGACTGCCACCTCACCGGGGCTTTATTATTAAAAAATGCATGGGGGGCTCCTGCCCCTCCCCACGCAGCCCCAGGGACCACCACCTCCCTGGGGCTATAGTTATTAAATGCGGGGGCCACACAGCCCCCCGCAGCCCCTGGGACCTCCGCCTCCCCGGGGCTATGTTATAAAAATGAAGTGTGGGGGGCTCGAGTCCTCCCACTCTGTCCCGGGGACCACCACCTCCCTGGGGCTGCAGGAAGCAGGAGCTGGCCGGGACCCCGCCGGGACAGATGGCCATGCCCCGGGGGATGGGGTCCCCGGGGCAGAAGATGGCCAGGAGGGGGGCCGAACCCACTCTTTTTTTTAAAGAATGGTCGGGTCCCGGGGGATGGGGTCCCCCAGGCCATAATCGGCGTGGGAAGGGGGCCACGCAGCCCCCCTCCTTAAAAATAAAAATAAGAAATATAATGGTGTTCGTGGGGGATGGGGTCCCTGGGGCCTATATGGTCCTAGGGAACTGGGGGGCAATCATTTTTTTTCTGTCATGATAGGAGTTGCGACCCTAACGCGGCTCTAAGCGCGGCCCCCCAGTGTAATGTCGCAGTGGGTTTGTGGATCTACATTAAATAAATAATTAAATGGTATACAATTCAGAAGGAAGGGTTGCAGTTGTGAACTTTTTTATAGAGCTAGTGAGAATGAAGTTAATAATCACATTAAAATTGTAGAGTTAGAAATAATATAAAAAATATAAATTAAAAGTTAAACTTGAAAAGTGAAATGTGTTGTAGTACATTGAATTTGTGCTTTTGTTTTGTGGATTAGCAACAGGTTCACGAATCTGGAAAATCTTTATAAAGAGTATATATGTTAAAAATATATAACTTTCACTGTTGGGTTATAGGGTGGGTCTAACAAGAGCCGTTGTGTTCCTTATGACTTTGTTGCAGCTACATGTAAGTGTGGATGCCCTGCTTAAGGTTGTTGAGAAACACTCTGTTCCCTTCATCTGTAAAGTAAACTTCATCACTTCTGTAGAACTCATGCATATCAAAACGTAGATTGTTGTTATAGATGGAGCCCATCCTCTGGTCTCTGAGGTAAGCAGAAACAGCTTTATTAACATGCTTCCTAGCTTTGTCAATCTGTGGACACAATTGATTTGACCACTTCCATTTCTGTCTTTGGCATATGTTATTTTTTATTTTATTTTTTATTTATATTTTCCACATAAACAAACAGTACGTAGTCGGTTCATATACATACATTGTGACTAATACAATATGCTGCTTATACCGTCCTGGGCTGTGAAAAGAGTCCACATCAAGCGCCATCCCCAATCAGCCCTGATCCTCAACAAGTCCCTTCTCCTCCCTCCGTTGGGTTTTCCACTCGTGGATCCCGATCTATCTGTGAGCCCACAGATGTTTGTGCTAATAAATAGGATTTATACGGTTGACATATGTCTAGTGGTCTTGACCTGGGGGGCTGCAATTGGGCATACAAGTCACTATTGGTATTACAGTAGGACATGCTAAACAGCCAATCCTTCAACGTTGGTGAATACTTCTCTCTTTGCTAACAACAACTCTAATGCGCAGAAGTGTCGGGAAGACTTGGGGAGGGTCTTAACATATCCTAGCAGTGCCATTAAGGGAGTAGGTGGGATGGGTATTTCTACCATTCATGATAATTTGTCAAACACCCCAATCCAGTATCGGGCCACCCCGCCGCAGGTCCACGTCATGTGTGCGAAGTCTGCCATCGGGGTGTTGCATCGAGGCAATTATGGGGGCGTGCCGGGTCTATGCGATGCACTCTTGCTGGTGTGACATAAGCCCGTCGTAGGTATTTAAAATGTAATATTTTATGTTTATGATTGAAGGAGACCTTGCGTGTTTGTTCGCAGCAGTAATGCCAATGTTCGTCTGTTATGGGTTGCCCTAGATCTTGTTCCCATGCCTGTCACGTCTTGTCATCCCTGGATGGGAGTAGCGCAACTGCGGTCTTGTACATTCTGGACATTAAATGCTCCCCTCCGGTATCTGTAATGAGTAATGTCAGTGGGGGAAAATCAGGAGGTTCTATGGGATAACTAGGGATCTGTGATCTAAGGGCCCTCTGCAGCCTACAAAGCGTGAACTGGTCCATGAAAGTGGCTTCTCTAAAGCGAGTGTCTTCGGTCCTGGAGTAAATGTGGCCATCCGGAAACACATCTCCAAATGTAGCCAAATTATACTTCGATAAGGTGCGCTGCACCACACTTTCCTGAGTAATAGTTACCCAGAGGTTCCCTGGTAACGGGAGTGATGAGGAATAAAGTAGCTGAACTCCGATTGTCCGAGTCAGCTGCTTCCAGGCCCAACTAGTCGTAGATAACGTCTGGAGATCTTGCAGATCTCTGGCTAGGCCCACCGGTAGCAGGGCCGACAGGTGAGTAGGATGAGAAAGGTCTGCCTCCGGGCGAAGGTAAGGCACCCGGAGGTCGGCATGGAACCAATGTCTTGAAAAGCTGCATTGGGCGACCAGGTAGTAGACCCGAAAGTTGGGAACTCCAAACCCCTCTCTCATAAGGTTGTGTCAGGACATCCCAACTGACCCTGGGCTGTTTCCCCCATACCAACCGTATTAGTTGTGAACGCAGTGTGGCGAAAAACTCTTATTCAAGGGTATCGGTATATTCTGGAAAAGATATAAAACTGTGGGAGAACAACCATTTTAATCAGGGCAATTCTCCCAGCCATAGTCAGAGGTAATTGCAACCACCGCTCAAACCTTGTCTTTCAATTTCTCCATTGCGGGGCCATAATTAAGCTGAACAATTTGCGCCTGGTCTCTGTGGATGTGTATACCCAAATATTTGACAGAGTCATCACACCACTTTAAGGGGTACTCCGTGAGCCGGTTATTGTGGACGTCTGTCAGAGGGAAAACCTCTGACTTGTTCCAATTAATGTGCAAGCCTGACAGGGCGCTATAGCCGGAAATCTCTCGAAGAACCGGGCCTAAATTTTCATCCGGGTGTCTCAGGTATAGTATGATGTCGTCGGCATATAACGTGATCAATAACGGACCAATTTTAAATTGTAGCCCCCTATGGGAATGACGATCTTGTAAGTGGCGCACGAGTGGGTCCATTGCTATTATGAATAGAAGCGGAGACAGAGGACACCCTTGGCGGGTCCCTCTCGATAGTGTGAAGGCAGCTGTTAGTGATCCATTCACTCTCACACACGCCGATGGGCACGTATTAAGCAGGGATATCACCGATATGAACCGGGGGGGGTCATCCCTAACCAGATAAATGTTGCACGCAGAAAGGGCCACTCCAACTAATCAAAAGCCTTTTCGGCGTCCAGTAGGACTGCCGCTGCTGAAAGCGATGGGTTCATCCTATGTAATGTTGCGATTAGGGTCAGCAGATTCAATGCAGTGGATCTATGTGGGATGAAGCCCGCCTGGGCCGGGGATACCATTTGATCAACTATTAGAGATAGCCTTGAAGCCATCATTTTGGCTAAAATTTTACAATCACAATTCAGTAAGGAAAGGGGCCTGTATGAGCCACATTGTAGTGGGTCCTTCCCTACCTTAGGGAGGAGAGTGATCACTGCTTCCCGCATTGTCAACGGGAGTAAGCCTGTCTCAATCGCTTCCTGGTAGACATCGATGAGGTGCAGGGCTAAGTCTTTCTTAAATGCTTTATAAAAACATCCCGAGAACCCATCTAGGCCTGGCGCCTTTGAGCCGTCCTTGTCCTCTATTGCTTGGACTACATCGCCCACCGTGAAGGGCTCAGCCAGAAATTCCCTGTGTGTGTGTCTTCTAGCCAAACCATGGCCACTTCGTCCAAGTAGGCATTACTGGCTGTTGTATCCTGAGAGACTTTGGTGGTGTAGAGGTCCTTGTAATATGACAATACCCTATCCTTAATGCCTTCACAGTCTGAGATAGGTACCCCGTCGTCTCCTAAGAGACACGTGATGTACGTCTGTCCTCTGTTGGGTTGTATAAGCCTGGCCACTGTACGCCCCAGACGCTCACCCTCCCCATACCTCCTAGCTGTCGCATATTTCCCCAAGAAGTGGGCTTCCCTTTCTGCTGCCTCATGGTATTCCACTAATAGTGTTGCCCTTTGTCGCAGACCAATAGTGGTCCGTGCTGTCACTTGATCTGCATCCACTGCCCCCAACTGTGTTTCGAGCCTGGACAAAGTGTGCCGTAAATCCTTGAGGATCCCTGCGCCTTTTGAGATACGAACGCCCCGTATGTATGTTTGAACGCCTCCCACAGTGTGGCTTTGGTCTTCAATGTGCCTGTGTTGGTCTCAAAATACTCCTCTATCGCTAAACTCAACTCCGCTTCGAAGACCGGGTCTCGAAGGGCCATGTCGGGGAACCTCCACTGACGTGCCATCCCAGCCGCTCCTGGGACCTGAAGCCCGAGCACTACCGGGGCGTGATCTGATAATGTGCGTGGCAAATGCGTGATTTTCCCCAGCCATGTGGTTACACTAGGGGACAGTAACCAATAGTCTAATCGGGTCCAAGTATTATGAGGGGCAGAGTAGTGTGCATATGCAGGTGTATCTTGGTGGAGGTGGCGCCAAGCGTCCGATAATTGATATGAATCTATCAAGCTACCTAGTGTCTGTCTGACCCTTGGTTTTGTATCTGACGTTGTGGCTGTGCTATCCACTCTCGGGTTGAGCAGAATATTTAAGTCTCCCCCTAAACAGATATGATCCGCCCCCATCCTATCTAAGTGGGAGTGAAGCTCTACAAAAAAGTCAGAGTCATCCACATTGGGCGCATAAACATTAACCAATAGCATTGTGTTCCCAAAGAGCCATCCCTTTACCAACAGGTATCTGCCCGCTTGATCTGTGTATACTTCTACTGTTTTGAAAGGTATGCATTTATGTATGAGGATCGAGACTCCCCTCGCATAGGAACTATATCCTGCAAAGTAGTGAGTAGAGCCCCAACTGGCGGCGAAGCTCGGGGAGGCATGCGGGGCCAGGTGTGTCTCCTGTAAAAACGCTATATCCACCTGGTGACGTTGTAAATAGTGCAATACGTGTTTGTGTTTTCGTGTATCGTTAAGCCCTCGCACATTCCAGGACATAAGTTGAATATTCCCATTACTTCTGGTGTCAGGTGCCATAGAAAAACTGCAGATTCAGTATACAGTGTGAACCGACATTAACATTGTACCATATGAGCTTGTGCCTGTGAAAGGAAAAAAGAGATAAACAATTCTGCTCCCTGAACTCCCCCCTCCCTCTACCCATCCCCATGCCTTTACCACAGGGGAAACCCCAACCCTCTTGTAACCTCATGAACATCCGTCGTTAACTATACTAAAACTTATTTATCGAATATAGGTGCCTAAGCACGAGGGGGTGGCAACGCTACGCCTTGTCCCCGGTTGGCATGTATGAAATAACGTTCCATAATGGCTTTGTCCACGGCGGCCGTTCACAGTCAGCCACTACCTAAGTAATCACGTACCCTTAATTTACGGATGCAGGGCAGTTCAGTCCTCAACTGGTGGAAAACAGTTCCAAGCTAGTGACAAGAGCCCGGCATCCGGGGGGGATCTGCCTGGGGACGGGGATTTCCGGCTGGGTCCAGTATTGGCTCGTGCCTTGAGAAAGTCTTGGACAGCCGCAGGGTTATCAAAAATCCTAGACCTGCCATCGACATCCACCCTCAATCTAGCGGGATACAGCATCATCCTGTATTTCAGCCCTTCCTTTCATAGTGCTGCCTTTACAGTTACAAATTTCCTCTTGGCATCTTGCACCATGACCGTGAAGTCCGGGTACAGGGAGATTGAGGACCCCTGCCAGTTTAGTGATCCCTTTTCCCGGGCTAGTCGCAGCGCTGTGTCTTTGTCCTTGAAATTCAGAAGACGGGCCAGGATCGGTCGAGGAGGGCAGCCAGGGTTCGGTTGCGGTCTAATGGTACGATGCGCCCTTTCTATCACAAATGTGGATGTGAAGAATTCGCGCCCAAACAGGTCTATCAAGAGTCTCTCCACGAACTCATCAAGACGGCCCGTGATGTAGATTCTGGAACCCCAAGGACTTGGACATTGTTACGTCTTCCCCTGGCTTCCAAGTCTTCGTTCTTCATTGCTATAGTTTTGAGTACCCGTTCCATCCTCTCTATTCTCTTGTTGGCCTGTGCCGAACCATCCTCCAGGTCCGATATTCTGCCCTCAGCTGTGTCTAATCGGCCTTCATGCTGGTCCAGCCTGGCTCCCATTTTATCCAATCTGCCATCCAATGCATCAAAGCGAGTATCCAATGCTCGGAAGCCAGCCCGCAGTTCAGCCAGTAGCGCTTCATTTCCCTGTGGGGTCACATGGGGTGGTGCGGCGGCATCTCCTCCCTCCGTTATTGTGGTGCCCATTGTTTCTGCACCTCCACCTAACTTTTCAAACGGCAGCTTCTTCTGTTTGGGGTCACTCTTTCCCATGGCCCTTTGGGTAGCACACCCCTGTGTGTGTGTCACAGTTTGTGGCTATCTATGCCGTCTGCTGTGACCTGCCCACTCCTCCGGTCCGGGATCTATGTCCTACAACCACCTCCGTGTCAATTAGTGCTGCGCAGATTAATGTGTTTTTGGCGCTGCTTCTGGTGGCTGATCGGGGCTGGCCCCAGTTGGTACTGTACATACAAGCCTGGTGAGCAGAACGAGAAAGGGAGAGGGATCGATCCGCTGAGCAGGTCGCGTCTCTGCTGCTATGCGGGCCTTGAGGTGCTTCGACTCGTCTCACTTCTTTCCAGCGCCCAGCCCTCCCGCTTTTCGCAGGGCCGCATAAATACCTGCTGGAGCCGGGGGATCTTTCTCGTGACCTGCCGCCTCTCTGCCTGCGTGCGTGCTCTTCGTGGCTCAGGCCAGTCTGCAATCACCTCCCCCTCTAATTGCGTGGCCGTCAACGTTCCACGCGGCAGTCTCCAGGGATCTCAATTTAGGCCGCTCCTGATTCCCCGTCCAGCACTGAAGGCGTGTCGAAACTCGAGCCCCCGGCTGCGCCTCTCCTTCCGGGCCTCGCTCCTACTTTACAAATCCATGTGTGCCGGGGTCACAAACCAGTCCCGAGACAGACCGCCGGATGGGCAATTACATCAGGGGTGCTGCCGCTGCTTTTCCGCTGGTCATGTCGCGCTGTGGCCACTCGTGGAGCCGGTTTACCCCAGGGACTCGGCGGAGCTCCAAAGCTATGCGGCCATCATGGTCCGCCGCTTGGCCACGCCCCATCTTTGGCATATGTTAGAGTATACAAAGACAGTTTGAGGGAAAAGCAACATCAGTTGTGCAAAGGAATCCTTCATTAGGATTTCCAGCCCTACCCCAGTCAATGTGCCTAGGTCATTGCCACCACAGTGCATAATCATGAGGTCAGGGGGTTGGAGATGCAAAAAGGTTTTAACGAAATACATCAATTGGTGCCACTTTAATCCTCTCTGTGCAAACCATTTAATATCCATATTTTGCAAACCTAGGTCTTTGTCAATACCTCTGTGTTCAGCATACCTTTTGCCCCAGAAAACATAGCTGTGCCCTACAATCCATACAGTAAGTATTTTGAAGGGATGTGTGGAAGGAATCAAAAGACATCTGTAGCTGAGTAAGTCAGTTGGTAGAATTGGTAGAATGAGAGGTATCTAAAATGGTGGAGAAGATGCTGTTTTAGAATAGGCAGATAACTCATTGGTTGTACATAAACAGAGGGGCATGTTATCAAGGACGGCGATAAAATTATCGCCGTTTTAGCGGCAGGAAACTGCCGCTAAAGCAGCGATAATGGGCTTGCTAATATGCGTTATAGAATTCCAATAGAAGCCCAGGTTAGATGTGCAGGACATCTAACCTGGGCTTCTATTGAATTCCATAACGCATATTATCAAGCCCATTATCGCTGCTTTAGCGGCAGTTTCCTGCCGCTAAAACGGCGATAATTTTATCGCCGGTCTTGCTAATATGCCTCATTGTGTCCTCAAAAAATAGAATGCATGTTAACTTCCTGAACAAGCATCTTTCTGATTGGTTATAGAAAAATGTTTGAAAGGCACAGTAGACAGGATGAGCTAATATTTTGCAAAAGTCAACCACACCTGCCATTTGCATTTGTAAGCTAGTGTGCTGAATTTGAAAATATGGTGAACTTGTGACCTTCTGGTACAGTTGAATGTTACAGAAAGTGTTACTATGGAAACTAGGATTACACAGATTGGGGGAAGGGTTGAAACTTAACTGTGCTTTTAAAATATGAAATGCTAAGTTATAAGTGATATGCTACTAAAGTAAGATTTCCCAAATCAGTATGATGTTTAGAAGTGGTGTGTTCTTAAAAAATAATACTAGTGTTATTGGAAATAGGTTTTTGAAGTTTCATAAGGATTCATGGCTCCATCGCGACGCTGAACTGCAGCACCGCGGTGGAGTCGCGACTCCAATAAATTACAGAAGCATATTGTGTACTTTTGGAGGAGAGTAATAAAGGGTTAATAAGTGTAACCAATAGAAATGGGTTTTAGACTTTGAAAAACTGAAGGGAGCATTTTGATTTGTTACTTACATTCATTTGTGTGCAAAAAGAGAGGGAAAGTATTCCATAACTGGTTTTACCTTGTTGAGAGTGGTACACCACATTTATTGTGTTGGAAAGAAAATCTTTAAGGAGTTTCTGACATTTTCATATTCTGCAATAGTATTTCAGAGGTGAGTTGCAAATGTGTTAGTTGTGTTATGTATTGCGTAGGCGTGTTTTAGTGTTTGTAGTGATATTTTTAGGTTTGTAATGCATTATTTATAAAGCTTGCAAAGCATTAGAGAAATGTGATGTTTGAAATATGTTACCAAATGTACGAATGTGTACTGTAGTTTTTTTATTGTACTGAAATGAAGATTGAAATAAATTGTGCATAGTGATATGTGTACTTTATGAGTGTCTAATGAAAGTAGTAGAGAAAACTGATGTTTAAACCATGTTGACAGATGTATTAAACTGTATCCCAGTCTATATAACTCTGTACCCATGTGCCCTGTATTATGATCAGAAAGGAATACATACACTTTCTTCTCCATAAATTTAGAGAGTATTTGGTCTGAAACACAGGCATTCAAGTATTTGTATGTTTCTTTTTATGTATTATGTGACTAGCAAAAGGCACAGACACGCATGCATGCCTTCAGAAACATGGTGAGACTTACAACAGTGACATGGCAAGGATTGCTGTTTTAAATTTGGTAGGCCCAACATTCTTAGCAGTTGGTGAAAAATGAAGCTGCAAGAGAAAAGTCAGGTTTAAGACATGTTCGCAGAGGAATAGTGATTAGGCTACTTCGTATGAGTCTGTGGAAAGGTACACTTGAACTAGGCTGTATAAATTTAGGTATCTGTTTGACATGGGATGTGCAGTCTGTCAAGTTTAAAGGTCTGTGTGCTCTCGTGACTGAGGTATGTGTCTACTTGTATATGTATTCTCTCACATGGTATGCATCTGAAGATGCTAGCTTTAAAAGCTGGTAGCTTCTCCTACAGGTAGACAAATCTCTCAGTTCTGTTCTGACATTCAGTCACACAAGTAGGCATGTCTTACGTATGTAGGTGTTATAGAGCCCCTCAGATAGACTATTCAATATCCATGTGCCCTGTATTATAAGCATAAAGGAATACATACACCACTTGTACACACATTTAGAGAGCATGCAGTCTGAAACACAGGCATTCAACTATTTGTATGTTTCTTTTTATGTATCATGTCACTAGCTAAAAGCACAGACACACGCATTCATGCCTTCAGAAACATGGTGAGACTTACAACAGTGAAATGGGAAGCATTGCTGTTTTAAACTTGGCTAGGCCCAACATTCTGAGCAGTTGGTGAATAGTGAAATTGCAAGAGAAAAGTGAGGTTTAAGATATGTTGGCAGAGGGTTTAGGGATTAGGCTACTTTGTATGAGTCTGTGGAAAGGTACACTCGAAGTAGGCCGTATAAATTTAGGTGTCTGCTTGAAATGGGAAGCGCAATCTGTCAAGTTTAAAGGTCTGTGTGCTCTTCTGACTGAGGTATGTGTCTACTTGTACATGTATTCTCACATGTGTTATGCATCTGAAGATGCTAGTTTAAAAACTTAAAATGTTTTCCCCAGACTTTCAAGCATTTAGAGCTTTGCAAAAGTGCATACTTAGGTATCGTACATGTTTATTTGTTATGAAGAGAATAGTAATGTCATTGTAAGTAATTGCTTATTGGTTATTATGAATATTGATATGTAATTCATTTAAAAGTGTTAATTGATGTAACAAACTATTGAAACTGTTCTTTGTTTTTTAGAAATGTATTTTATTTGGAACACAAATTGAAGATGGCAAGAAAACATGAAAAGAGAAGAGAACAAAGAAAACAGTACTACTTAAAGAAAAGTAAAAAGAGTACATCAGAAAAAGAGCAAAACGTTACACAGGATAAAAAATCTTCTGGTAAGAGCACTAAACAGTTTCTTAAAATAGTAATAGAGAGATTTAAAAAGTCAATAATAATGGAAAGAAAAAGAAAAGTTTTACAACAAATCAGAAGGAAAAGAAGAATTGTAATGGTAAATTAGTTTATGGGAAAACAACACATATTACAAGAAGAAAAAACAGCATAAGGATATACATACAAGAATGTTTAGAAGTAGAGTAAATCATAATTTATTACAATTTTTTTTTTTAAATATAAAAGGAGATCAGCAGCGTATAACACATTGAAAGTGTAATAGATAGTGCTTCTGAATTGAAACAAAAATTATTTATATTAATATTGAAGGGAATGAGAACATTCGATAAAACAATGGTGTTTTTGAAGGAGAAAAGTAAAAGAAAAAGACTCGTTAAAAGAAGTAAGTTTTGTAAAACTTTTACTGTTAAATGTAAGCACACTTCCAGTACTGAGCCTTTCTTTAATAAAGGAAGCTATTTTCAAGAGATCACATTAGTACATGCAGTTGATACTAGTGGTCGATGCTATGAGATGAAAGAGGGTTCTCCCATTCCAAAAGAAAAAATGGTTCCTAGGAATTTGGAAGAAGTAATAGCTGAATAAGTTGAAGGGAGGCGTACAAAAGCTCCTGTATATAACTGGGATTGTAGCAGTATTTGCAGTATTCGACAGGAATCTATTGACATATTACAATTCTTTTACGACAATATGCAAAGAAAAGTGTTAAACATAAGATTAAGATGTTACAAGAACTAGATCCATGTAAAATAAGAAAATATACTAAGTTGCAAGGTCATTTTCTGGCTTGTCTTTCAAGAAAAGTGTGCCACAGTACTTTTCATCATTTAAGAATGTTAGCTGTACACCACTCTGAAATGCGGAATTTAGTAAGGAAACTCTACTATGTAAAAACTCCTGCATTATGTTTGAGTGAAATGAACACAGCTCTTTGCACGGTTCGGTATCAGATGTACAAAAAGTTTGTGATGATATACATTTTCATTTTTTGGTTCAGAAGAGGAGTGTAGACAAAGTGAGAGTTTGATAAGTGTAGGTGTTGAAGAACACAGGAAAGAGATTACTATTGATGAGTTTGCAGAAGAAATGACAAGGTTTAAGACAGTTTCATCTGAAAAACCAAACTCTGTTTGTATTTGTTGTCGACGTATTCACTATAGAAGTCAAACTAGGAATGTTGATTTATATTTAAAAAGTGAAAAAGAAAACAATGATAAGTGGCAACAATTTGGTGTTTATTTGTTGGTATAAGGTCAGTTTGAGTTGGCTACTGATCAAGTAATTTGTCAATACTGTTACAACAAATTAAAAGCACACAAAATGCCAGCTAGAGCAGTACATAACAACTTAGAGTTGGTACCTATTCCGCAGGAACTGGCAGACTTAAATGCATATGAGTCTATTCTTTCTTCAATCTGTACACCCATTTCAGGCCATAGTTCGTATGGAGCCTAAAACAGGTAAGCTGCCACCAACAGATTTACAAAGAGGTCTGAAAGGAAGAGTTGTGTACTTACCTTTAGATTTTAAGAAAAACATTGAAACTGTTGGTGTAGACAGGGAGTTAAGGCTCATCCAAAAGTCCTACTAAGCACACCCATCATCTCAGATAGAGGTCTCAAAGGTGAGGCCAGTCCCTCCCCACACTGTACTATGCACACCTATCATTAAAGAGAGAGGTCTAAGCAGAGAGGCCACTCCCTCCACACACCCTACGACACACATCCGTCATCTGAGAGATAAAGGTCTAAAAGGAGAGGGCAGTCCCTCCCCACACTCTACTATGCACACCCGTCATCTGAGAGAGAGGTCTGAAAGGAGAGGTCAGTCCCTCTCCACACCCTACTACGCACACCCATCATTACAGAGAAAGGTCTCACCCGAGAGGCCCTCCCCACACCCTACCACACACACCAATCATTACAGAGAGAGGTCTCAGCAGAGAGGCCAGTCCCTCCACACACCCTACTACACACACCCGTCCTCTGAGAGAGAGGTCTAAAAAGAGAGGGCAGCCCCTCCACACACTCAACTACGCACACCCGTCATCTAAGAGAGAGGTCTGAAAGGATAGGGCAGTCTATTCCCATACCCTACTACACACACCCGTCATTTGAGAGAGAGGTCTGAAAGGAGAGGACAGTCCCTCTCCATGCTCTAATATGCACACCCATCATTACAGACATTGGTCTCACCAGAGAGGCCAGTCCCTTCCCACACCGTACTATGCACACCCGTCATCTGAGAGAGGTCTGAATGTAGAGCCCAGTCCCTCCCCGAACCCTACTACCACACCTATCATTATAGATAGAGGTCTTAGCAGAGAAGCCAGTCCCTTCACACACCCTACTATGCACACCTGTCATCTGAGAGAGAGAGGTCTGGAAGGAGAGGTCACTCCCTCCCCACACTTTACTATGCACATGGGTCAATTGAGAGAGAGGTCTGAAAGGAGAGGCCAGTCCCTCTCCACACCCTACTATGCACACCCATCATTACAGAGCGAGGTCTCACCAGAGAGGGCAGTCTCTCCCCACACCCTACTATTCACACCTGTCATCTGAGAGAGAGTTCTGAAAGGAGAGGGCAGTCCCTCTCCACACCCTACTATGCACAGCTATCATTACAATAAGAGGTCTCAGCAGAGAGAGCAGTCTCTCCACACACCCTACTATGCACACCCGTCATCTGAGAGAGAGGTCTAAAAGGAGAGGGCAGTCCCTCCACACACCCTACTATGCACACCCATCATCTGAGAGAGAGGTCTAAAAGGAGAGGGAAGTCCCTCCCTTTACCCTACTATGCACGCCCGTCATCTGAGAGAGAGGTCTGAAAGGATAGGGCAGTCCCTCTCCACACCTTACTATGCACATCTATCATTACAGAAAGAGAGGCCAGTCCCTCTACACACCCTACTAAGTACACCCACCATTGCAAGAGTAATGACACCTCAAAAAAAGATTGCTGGTGACATGTCTTGATATCAGAGTTACAATAACTGGGCAAATAAACAAATTCTATTGAATATTTACCAGTTTAATGCTCACACACATTTTACAAAGATTTTGCAAACTTTGAACCATTTTTGGTTGATT
The DNA here is from genome assembly GCA_963921515.1 of Calotriton arnoldi. Classification (NCBI taxonomy): domain Eukaryota; kingdom Metazoa; phylum Chordata; class Amphibia; order Caudata; family Salamandridae; genus Calotriton; species Calotriton arnoldi. The sequence goes on from CAWUFW010001431.1 coordinate 2,740,347, forward strand.
TTGTTGTAATTAAAAACATTCTTTACTAAAATAATGTCAGATCACAACATATATTATAAAGTTATTCTACCATACATACACTCAGAAAAAAAACACTTTACTTAAAAAAAAACTAGAAATTCACTGAAAAAACAAAGGTTAAAAGTAACATTATAGTAAGGTGTAATAAAAATATGTGTTTTCGTTTAAAAAAAAAAACCTTAAAAATTCACTGAAAAAACCAAGGGTTAAAGTAACGTTATAGTTTTGAACTAAAAAAACACAGAAATTCACCAGTTAGAGTTAGCAGCGCTAACTATAACTTGCACACATGCATTTCACTGCTAATGACCTCACACATGACATCACTCATGACATGTTCTATGACATAATTTGGACAACACGGATGACATCTCAAATTAAATAATTGATGACATCACTGAATACATCATCCAAGCTTTGTTTTCCTGCATAATGCTGTATAAATTGCTATGGCTTCACCTGCAGCATAGTTCTCATTAACAATCAACCACAGATATATGGGAAACCCTCATTGAGTATGGTGTTAAATCTGGGTACAACTGTTCAGAGAAAGACAAAATAGTGAATGCCAATTCCAAAACAAATGCCCTTCTATGGGCAGCTTTTATCTGTATCAAACCCCTGACACACGTGAACCTACATTAAGAAATGAAGTTGATATGAGGGCGTGGCCACGGCAGCGACCAAGATGGGCAACTGCCCATGAAGCACCAGTGGTTGTGGCCCACAAACTTCATGGATCACCTTAATTGCCGCATTCATCCCTGTCTGCACCTTGGGACCATGCTATACGAGGTAGCATGATGCCAGTTGCTGCCTTTCCCAGCACTGTTCATACCCGCACACCGAATATCCACAAGGGTGGCCCACGCTGACCGGCACTGCCTCAGAGCCCCCGCGGTGACAGGGGCTGTGGGCGAGTCTGAGGCTGTGACTACCAAGTCCTGCCGGGGCCACAGGCTCACATCCACATCTTTTGTGGGCGGATGTGTTGGCATGAACCCCCCCGTGCCCAGGCTCCTGATTGACTTCACCAGCAGCTGGCCACGACATCCTGTGCCTGCCGCCCGCCTCCTTAGTGGGTTCAGCCTCCGGTGTGTCAGAGGCTGCAGCACCATCAATCCTGGGCCTGGTGAGTGTGCCGCTTCTTAGCCATGACGGGGCCTGGCTGTAGCTGTGCTGGGTGGCCGGTTGGCCAGGGCTCCTGCATGCGGCCGATTTCCACCCTGAGCTTGTGTGCTGGGGCACGGCCTTGCAGGTGACTCCGCCACCTGCTGCTTTTCCTCATGACTCCTCAGACCTTGCCGTGGGGCTGGTTGAGCATTGGATGTACCCCTTCCCCTATGGACTCTGCTGACTGAGGGCGCTTTGGGCCCTGCGTCCCCCGCTTTCCAGGCAACACTTCTGTGCATGTGGATGCCCACATCCAGGCCTGCATTAGGACCCACAAATTACCGCACCCTCGTGACATTGGAGGCACCATATGACATGGGAGAGAGATGCAACACCTTGCTCCTTCCTAGGTGGAGCATGGGACAATTGGTTGCAGGGGCCAATGCCCCTGGAACTTATTGGTAGCTGATATTCTCAGCTACTGCACACTAGCTGTGTCTGCGAAGTTGGCTGGCTCACACTGGATAGCTACCCCTGACCTCCATTTTCAGTCCCCCCAGATTACTTCTGTGACCCTCTTTGTCCTCTCCTCCTTTGGGGTGCGTGCCTGGGGCTGGGTGGACTTCATACCTGGCTCGGGGGTCTCCACAATTGAACCAGTCCTGTGCAGCCACCCTGCATCACTGTTTTCTAGATCTCTCCTCATTTACGGACCTTGGCCCTCAAGATGGGTCGCACTGACTCAAAGCAACGAAAACTGCTCTTTGAACAATCCAAACTGGCACACTGCCAGAGTTACCTCTCGGACACCGACTAGCCTCCGGACGGGGGGTCGGCCCCAGCACTGTGGATGGCATGGCGGCTATAATGGCAGAACTCAGGGTCCGGTTCACTCAATAGATGCGCGCTTCGAAGAGCTTACAAGCCGCTTTGATCGTATGGGTGAACACTTGGACTGCCAAAATACCAGAAAAGACAGTGCTGAGGAACTTATTTCCGGGATGGAGGATGGCGCAGCAACCGCAGTGAAGCGCCTGGAAAGACTGGAGCACACTCTGAAGACAGTAGCTATCAAAAATGAGGATCTGGAAGCGAGGTCCCACAGGAACAATATTCGCATCCTGGGCATTGCAGAGACAATGAATATGGAGTGCCCAGAAGCCTTAGTTGAACAATTGCCCTGGTGGGTGCTGTGCCACGTCCGATCATAGCATGTCTCCTTAATTATAGGGACAGGGACACTGCGTCCTGGCTGGCACATGAAAACAGCCCTCTGGAATATCAAGGCTCCTCTATTTCACTTTCCCCCAACTGCATCATCACTGTTCAAGAGGCACGATGCAAATACTCCAATGTCAAAATTTGCTACACAAGTTAAGCCTCAAGTACGCCATGCTCTACTTGGCACAGCTATGTGTGGAAGTTAATGGGAAACCTCGATTCTTCGATACCCCAGCAGAGGTCATGCACTTCTGCAAGCGTCACGCTGCGGGTGCATCCACCTCCAGCCAGAGCACCCTGGATTGTACTAGATCCCCTACCCCTGTCTAATATGGGCGTCCTCCACTACTTTCTCTTGCAGCAGGCCTAATCTTTCTGTACAGCATGCCTAGATGCCGGCAATGTACTACTACTCAGCTGCCATTCCATGACTGCTTATACTAACTCCCACTGGTGATGGTATGTTTGTGATCTTGTTCTTCAATTTCAGGTACCCTCCAAAATGTGGCCCACACTGGCCGAGGCGTTGACTCCCCCCAGTGGTGTATACCGTCCTGTTGTTTTATGGGGCTGTTTAGTTTTTTGTTAATTATTCTAGGGATACTCGGGAAATACGAACAAAAAAGTATGAGGGGTTTTCACGTAAAATGTGTATATGATAAATGTCTAAGCCGTGATATGATGCAATGTTGCTAAATGAAAACAAGTTTTAAAAAAAAATTATTCTAGGGATTCGCTGGATGTTTTACAGTCTGTTGTGGGTGGGAGGTGAGTATTATGTTTTGTTATTTTTCAGTGTTGCTTGTTTCCCATTGCTCATCAGGCACCACATGCTCAGTATATTCACATGGCGCTTACTACTACACTCACCTACTCTGAATGTCAGCATGTGACGCTGGGGCAATGTGGTCAACATCCCCCTCCTAACTTGGAATATCCGCGGCATCAACAACCCGTGTAAGAGTAAACAGTTTCTCTTGTACTTATCCTGACATGTGGTCAAAGTTGCCTTTCTTCAGGAAACCCATCTCCCCTTAGAGACTCACAAACGTTTGCCTCTACTTGGGGTACGCACCGCTAATTCTCTTGGTATGATTCCTACTCTAGGGGAGTCTGTGTCCTCATATACAAAGTGTCCCCTTCTCCCTCCTCACCAGCCATGTGGACCCAGAGGGCTGATATATTATCTTGACGGGTATCTTTGCGGACAAGCGTGCCTTATTAATTAATGTATACACCCCAAATGTGGACACACCTCAGTTTTTCCAAGACATATATGCACATGTGGGCCAGGTGGAGGCGGATCGGCTTATAATGGGTGGGGACTTTTATATGGTGCTGACCCCCTCGGTGGGCTCCGCTAGCATACAACCGAGCAGTAAGCCACGTACTCTGAAGGTCCTGCACCATATGTTTGAGACATATGCTCTCAATGACAATTGGCGCGCATGTCACCCTTCCTCCTCAGGCCATACTTTCTATTCCTCTCCCCACAATGTATGGATCTGCCAATGTTTCGCTCTGGACTTCAGATGTGAGGCACTTACCGCGCACTTTGTCGGATCATTGTCCGGTCCTCCTTGAGTTGCGTGTACCTTACGGTGGAGGAAAAGAATTCGCTTGGAGGTTTTCTGGCGATGCACTACATGATCAGGTTTTTCGCACAAAACTTCATGATCCAATAGTTGAATATTTTGCTTTAAACACAAACAGCGTGTCGACCCAGGCCACTTTTTGGGAGGCCTTTAAGGCCTACATCGCAGTAGCTGCATGTCTGAACATGCGGGTATCCTTCGAGACATACGCTCCCAATTGACCTGGATAGAAAATGAGCTGAGGGACATCGATCGTGCTGAGTCCCAACAGGGCCACTCTCCTCAATTACATAGGTGATTGGCCCTAATGACTGAGAACTGAGACTTGGCTAACATAGAGGTGGCATACATGGGGAAACATGCCACTGCCAGACATTATGGAGAACAGGAATGCCCTGGCTGGACATTAGTGCGACTGCTATGCCCAAACTGCCTCAGTGGCTACGTCACCACACTTCGCTCCCCCACTGGGACCAGTATCTCTGATAATGAGGGTATTCTGTCTGAACTCAGGCGTTTTTATAAGCAATTGTATACCTCCTGCTCCTGCTACACCATGTTTGAGGTCTCAGAGTACCTCACCGAAGTTGCGATGGTTTGGGTGACTGACGTCAACAATGCTTTCTAAGCAAACCTATAGCATGCAAAGAAATCATACAGGCAACAGATGCCCTGGATGGCTCCAAGGCCCCAGGTCTGGATGGTCTTACTGGAGCATTAAACAAAGCATATAAACACCAACTAGCTCCACATCTCCTAATAGGTTCCATGGTGTAATGGTTAGCACTCTGGACTCTGAATCCAGCTCCATATCTCCTAGCTGTGTATACAGAATCTCTAGAATCCGTATCTTTACTACCCGAAAAGCGCGAGGCTGTACTCATGCTCCTCTTGAAACCTGGCAAAGACCGCCACCTCTGCTTTTCCTATTGCCCACTATCCCTCCTGAATCTGGAGAATAAGATTTTAGCTAAATTACTTACTACAAGTCTGTCTCTGTTAATGGAACAGATTATCTCCCCCGTCCAGTCCGGCTTCGTTCCTCATAGGGCCACATCCCTTAATCTGCAAACTATTTTTGTGGCATTAAACAAAATCTCCCCAACAATCCATGCGTTGGTGGCCTTATTAGATGCTGAGAAGGCATTTGACTCACTTGAGTGGCCCTTCCTGAGGGCGGCCTTGTTGAAACAAGGCTTCCCCCATAGCTTCATCTCACTAGTTATGCTTCTCAATTCCAATCCAGTCATGTACCTAAGGGTGAATGGATCACTCACAGATACCTTTCCTGTGGTGCAGAGACAGAATATTGATCCAGCGGGTTACTAGCAACAAGCATTCATACACTAAATACTCACCTGGGCCCATTCATTCACACTAGCTAGCAATCACCGCTGGGGGGTCAGTTGTACTCTTTATCAAAATCCCTGCTACCAATTACCTTTTCTGATTGAAGAGTAATGACTTACCAATGGACCTTTGATAACTGGGGTTGATATGAGATCATACAAAACATAATTTCATTAAACACCTGAAATAACCACTGGCTCAGGAAGTTTTAAAATGTTTATCTAAATTTATTTAGCAGAGTAAAATACAAACCACATGGTACTTTATCGCATAACAAGGAGGAAGCACACTGTATAGTCACCTATTAATCACAAATGACGGTCCCTCAGAAAGGAGAAGATAGAGACAGCAGTACAAACTAAAGATTACGCATTTATAGTTACCTAAAGGTGTGAAAACCAAACCCCTTGGCCAAGGAGTTGGAAAGAGGGTCCCCAAGAAAGGATGAAGACCAAGACCTCCGGACCAGGTTCAGGACAGGATAGATGACCTCTCTATCAACGACGCCTGCGTCGTTCCCCTTTCTGACACTTCGTTCCTCCTCGTGGTTCTTCCGCGTCTCCCTCTAGTGCAGTTCGCCGCCCCCACCTCACGACCTCTTCGGACATCGATTCAGTCTCTGTGTATCTCTGCACGCTCTCGCTAAGCTTCTAATGCTGTTCGCCCTTCTAAAGCTAACTAATTAGCTAACTCTATATCTATTATACCCTTCTACGCCCATGTACCTCCCATTAATGTTTCAAATTTATGGGCCCACTAATTCTGATTGGACAGGGACAGGGGGTTGATCCTCACACCATGTCAATTTAGTTCAATTTTCTTAAGCCCATTGTTTTAGAATCCCGCCCTTCTCAATTAATACATTTGCTTTATTTCCCACCCGTTTCACACCAATATTGATACAAAATATATACAAAATGTGTCATATCATAGGACATTCAGTTGAACTTTGAAGGTGATCAGCGGGTCATGTCCTTGGACGTCCTCCAAGTTGACTTCATCGCTTTGCTTTGTTATTTTCAGAGCGCATGCGCAGGTCACATGGCTCTCGAACTGCTGTTTAGCCAACCCAGGCCCACTTTATGAACTAATAGAAAATCAAAGAGGAAACATATTAAAATCAAAAATAAATGTTTTCATTGTATACCTCCTACTTCTACACTAATCCCATTTATTTATAAATGTCTATCCCGCATTAGTAGCTTTAGAATACCACATTATTAATTGCAGCAATGCGAAAGCTTTAGCATGTGAGAACATTAAAGCGGCCATTTTAGCATACACTGCGCAGAAGCAGAAATTCCCTCCAAGCAAAGAAAGACGTCATACCACGTGACATGGTTGACACATGCGCAATAGAATTCCCGCGTTAATAGCGGCCATTTTGGATTAGACGAGGATTACCTATTAGTGGAAAACACATAGGCAAGCATCTTCTAGATAAAATATGTTTGTGTTGCACATTATTAATAGAGACATTACAAGGTTTTATTACAAATTAATTAATTCTATGAGAGGATTGCTTCCGAGCAAGTCTCATTGTGAGTCCTTGCTCCATCAACTGATCCAGCGGGTTACTAGCACAAGCATTCATACACTAAATACTCACCTGGGCCCATTCATTCACACTAGCTAGCAATCACCGCTGGGGGGTCAGTTGTACTCTTTATCAAAATCCCTGCTACCAATTACCTTTTCTGATTGAAGAGTAATGACTTACCAATGGACCTTTGATAACTGGGGTTGATATGAGATCATACAAAACATAATTTCATTAAACACCTGAAATAACCACTGGCTCAGGAAGTTTTAAAATGTTTATCTAAAATTATTTAGCAGAGTAAAATACAAACGACATGGTACTTTATCGCATAACAAGGAGGAAGCACACTGTATAGTCACCTATTAATCACAAATGACGGTCCCTCAGAAAGGAGAAGATAGAGACAGCAGTACAAACTAAAAGATTACGCATTTATAGTTACCTAAAGGTGTGAAAACCAAACCCCTTGGCCAAGGAGTTGGAAAGAGGGTCCCCAAGAAAGGATGAAGACCAAGACCTCCGGACCAGGTTCAGGACAGGATAGATGACCTCTCTATCAACGACGCCTGCGTCGTTCCCCTCTCTGACACTTCGTTCCTCCTCGTGGTTCTTCCGCGTCTCCCTCTAGTGCAGTTCGCCGCCCCCACCTCACGACCTCTTCGGACAGCGATTCAGTCTCTGTGTATCTCTGCACGCTCTCGCTAAGCTTCTAATGCCGTTCGCCCTTCTAAAGCTAACTAATTAGCTAATTCTATTTCTATTATACCCTTCTACGCCCATGTACCTCCCATTAATGTTTCAAATTTATGGGCCCACTAATTCTGATTGGACAGGGACAGGGGGTTGATCTTCACACCATGTCAATTTAGTTCAATTTTCTTAAGCCCATTGTTTTAGAATCCCGCCCTTCTCAATTAATACATTTGCTTTATTTCCCACCCGTTTCACACCGATATTGATACAAAATGTATACAAAATGTGTCATATCATAGGACATTCAGTTGAACTTTGAAGGTGATCAGCGGGTCATGTCCTTGGACGTCCTCCAAGTTGACTTCATCGCTTTGCTTTGTTATTTTCAGAGCGCATGTGCAGGTCACATGGCTCTCGAATTGCTGTTTAGCCAACCGAGGCCCACTTTACGAACTAATAGAAAATCAAAGAGGAAACATATTAAAATCAAAAATAAATGTTTTCACTGTATACCTCCTACTTCTACACTAATCCCATTTATTTATAAATGTCTATCCCGCATTAGTAGCTTTAGAATACCACATTATTAATTGCAGCAATGCGAAAGCTTTAGCATGTGAGAACATTAAAGCGGCCATTTTAGCATACACTGCGCAGAAGCAGAAATTCCCTCCGAGCAAAGAAAGACGTCATACCACGTGACATGGTTGACACATGCGCAATAGAATTCCTGCGTTAATAGCGGCCATTTTGGATTAGACGAGGATTACTTATTAGTGGAAAACACATAGGCAAGCATCTTCTAGATAAAATATGTTTGTGTTGCACATTATTAATAAAGACATTACAAGGTTTTATTACAAATTATTTAATTCTGTGAGAGGATTGCTTCCGAGCAAGTCTCATTGTGAGTCCTTGCTCCATCAATCCCCTCTCTGATAGCGTTTCTGAGCCATCAAAACTACCTACAAAACCAGATGCCAACTTAAGCATATTTCAATCACAATTTCATTTTTACTCTTTTCATTCTTATCTTTTCCTTTCAGTTTCTTGTAAATTTCACTTCTCATGTCTTCTAATTCTATCTCTTCAAATTTTCTTTTCTTGCCCCTTCCTGTCACCCTATATGTTTCCTTCTTTTTGCAACATTTGCACCATATCATTATTGACAATACTGTTATTGCTATCCCTACTAAGGGTACTATTGTTTGACCTATAAGTCCTTTCCCTACATTAGTAAACCAGGTACCAATTGACGTAATGCTATTTGTCAATTTTTCCCATACACTATCAACTTCCAGTGGTTTCAGTTCCTTCTCAAGTTTAGTAATATTCTTTATATATGTTCCGATTTCTGTACTTTTGTCCGGAATATACGTGCAACAATGTTTTGTTTTCAACAATTTACAGACTCCGCCCTCTTTTGCTAATAATATATCAATGCAAGTCGATTTTGCATAACCATAGATCTAATCGCAACCATCTCCACATTAATCATTAGAAATCCTCCAGCAGTATCCGTTGATAAATGATCAACCACTGTAGACAATTTACATATTCTCCTTGAGTTCAGAATTACTCCCACTGAAGGTATCAATGCACCGAATAGATCACCTACGATTTCTGAAAAACTAGCTCTCTTTCTACGTGTTAGTCCACTATTATTTTCATTGCTCCCAGTGTTTCTTTTAACGTGGTATATTTTTGGAAAAACTATTCCAAAATAACAACTTCCATTCCACCGTGCAGGAAGCCTAAAATAAGCCTTATTCACACACATAATATATTCCAGGAAAAACTGAATCCGTTCCTCCTTTTAGTCCCCAACCTCCAAGAATTAAGAAATTGTGTTCACATTCACTGGTACCAATAAAAACATTGCTATATTCAGTTTTTAACCTATGAAGACAAATTTTCCCTGTCTTTACAAAATCCAGAGCCACAGCAGCTTGAGCCTTGCCAGGTGTGTAAATACCCTCTTTCTCAGCCGAAGGTGGAAGGTGAGCTTTATGCTCAGACGCTTTCCTTTGGAAATTCTGTCTTCTATCTTCAACTAAGTTTAAAAATATCTTTTCTTCTTCCTGTAATGAACATGTTAGATTGCTTCTATGTGCATGTGTTATGTCTATTGACTTCATCGTTAAGAAAAATTCTCCCATAAATTGTGCATCTTGACTACTAAGCACTGGGTTCAGATTCTTTCGAATAGGAACCTCTGAAAATATCACATCTGTATTTGAATAATAATACTGAAGTTTCCCTGTTCTATAAAATAAACTAGTTAATACACTACATGATATACCATAAGTTAAAGGCAAATGATGGTAGGTTAGACCTTCTGCTACTGATTCAGGTAACTTCATACAATCAATCAATCAATCAATCATGTCACTTATAAAGCGCACTACATACCCGCGAGGGTCTCAAGGCGCTGGGGGAAGAGGGGGGTGGTGCTGCTACTGAACGAAGAGCCAGGTCTTGAGGAGTCTTCTGAAGGCCAGTAGGTCTTGGGTCTGTCGGAGGTTGGTGGGGAGGGTGTTCCAGGTCTTGGCGGCGAGGTGGGAGAAGGATCTGCCGCCGGCGGTCGTTTTCCGGATGCGGGGGACTGTGGCGAGGGCGAGGCTGGTCGAGCGGAGCTGGCGGGTGGGGTGTAGAAGCTGAGTCGCCTGTTGAGGTAGGCTGGTCCGGAGTTGTGGAGTGCTTTGTGTGCGTGGGTGAGGAGCTTGAAGGTTATCCTCTTGTTGACAGGGAGCCAGGGAAACAGACATAACAATCACTAACATCCATTGTATCTACGTACTGAAACAATAATTTAGTAAAGACATTTAAGCTAGTATCGTTATCTGTTACAACGTGATGAAAATCTGGTTCATCTTCTGCTTCTATTTCTACTCTGTCACTTTTCATATTATCTATCCTTCCTTTGGTATCGGTGTTATTCTTTTTGTCCATTATCATAAGGTAAGGAATTGCTACGATCACAACTAACCATACTATAAGCACCACTACCAGACTACATATGCATTTAGCACAGCATCTTTTACAACATTTCCGTTTCGGTCTCCCAGAAACTCTGTCCTCAGCCATTTTTGACCAAGAAGATTTCTCTTCTTTCTTTTTCCTTCAAAACTTTAACGTTATCAAAGTGGTTTCACTTCTTTTTCATAATTAAGCTCTGCACTTGTTCCTTCGTCACCACTTTCACTATTCTCTGAACTTTCGCAGTCTTCGAGAATTACATAAGTCCAATCAGGACCTTTGAACTTATTGTTTACAATTTTCAATCTTTTGCTTTTTCGTTTTTCAGACCCACTTGTTTGTCCAGATAAGCTTGTTACTTCATTCACTTGTTCTGGGTCTTCACTTCGTGTTACTATGTGATATTTCACTCTTTTAATAACACTAGGCCAATGATCCCCGTTTCTGACTTTCTTGGTTTGCACTGTACCTTCACCTTCTGAGTCTTTTCCAAATACTCCTTTATTCACATTAATGTGTGGCACAATTTGTTTGTCTTTGTTTTCAGTTTCCCTCTCTATCTGCTCTCGTTCAGGTCTTATTGTTGTTTCTTCAGTTGCCTGAATGTGAGTCTCTGCTAACTTGCCCTGTTCAGGATTGACATTTTCTTGCTTGATATTTTCAGGTTCAATGTTTTCTTGGTTTTCTTCTCCCTGAACGTGATTTTCTTGTCCTAACTGGTTCTGATCAGGGCTTATTGCACTCTGTACTTCTGCAGCCTGACCGCGTTCTTCTGAACCTGTCTGTTCCTGCTCAAACTCTATTCTTTCGTTGTCAGTTTGAGCCCAATTTCCTTTCCCTATCTGGGCCTGCTCAGGTTCCCTTATAGTTTCAACCTCCCTATCCTGAGCTTGTTCTTCTTCACCTATCTGGTCCTCTCTAATTTCCTCTAATCTAGCTCTGCTCCTTGTTTTGATAAAGACTTCAGGTATATCAACCACTGGTATCCAGTCCTGACTTGTGCTCGGTTGTTCTTCTTCAGCTACTCCTGAATCTATCACTTGTGATTCTTCAGCTGTACAACCTTCTGCTTCCTCTGCTATTGATGCTGACTGAGGATTTCTCTCTTCAGGAGCTGGCACCCTTTTGGTATGGCTTACATGAATCCAATTAGGTAAACCTGCACATTTCACTGCTGTATTTGTAACTAATATAACCTGACAAGGTTCGCCCCACCTGGGTGATAAACACGTTTCTCTGGTGTGATGCTTCACTACCACCCAGTCTCCGGGGTTCAGATCATGCTCTTGTTCAGGCTGCCTGGAAACTGCGTCTTCTCCAACCTGGTGAGAGACAGAACGCACTAGGTCAGCCAATGCTTTGCAATAATCTAGAACCATATCATCAGTTATGTTCAGCAGTTTATTGCCAGGTACATGGGCTTGTCTCATTGCTCTTCCCATGATGATTTCATGAGGACTCAATCCCGTATTTCTATCAGGAATGCTTCTGAGTCCCATCAAGACAAGAGGCAACGCATCTGGCCAATCTAACGATGTGGATGCACACATTTTTGACAATCTGGATTTTATTGTGCCATTCAATTGTTCAACCACTCCAGAAGCCTCTGGGCGGTATACACAGTGCACTTTTTGTTCAATTTTAAATGCTTCACAAATTATTCGGATTACATCGTTATTGAAGTGACTCCCTCTATCTGATTCCAAAGTTACTGGGAAACCGAACCGCGGAATGAGTTCTCGTAATAACAGTTTTGCAACTGTTATGCTGTCATTCCTCCTGGTAGGATAAGCCTCCACCCATTTTGAAAATAGACACACTATGACAAGTACATATTTCAGTCCTTTACATGGTGGTAACTGAATGAAATCTAACTGCAATCTCACAAATGGGCCTTCTGCCTTTCCAATTTTTCCCAGACCAACTACTGTTCTCCTTCCTAGATTATTCATTTGGCAAGTCAAGCACCTCTGGCAAAGGCTCTCTGCTGCAGCCCTAAACCTTGGATTGTACCAATTTTGTCTGAAAAGTCTAATCATGGCATCCCTACCTACATGTGTGTCTCCATGATACATTCTGGCCATGTGTCAAATCAGGCAATCAGGCATGACTGGTCTGCCATATGGATAAACCCACACATCATCATCTGTTCTTCGGATACACCCTATTTTCATCCAAACATCCTTTCCGCTCTCTTCAGCATCATCCTGCAATCGTCTCACATCATTCCATGTTTCAGGTGTTGAACATAGCATAAGTTGGCAGTTGATTCCCATTGTTTCGACTTTCCTGTTTACTGCCATTTTATTTCTGGCACAGTGTTGAGCTATTAGGTCTGCGTATCTGTTACCGGCTACCACCCAGTCATTTCCTGACTGGTGTGCGGCACATTTCACCACTGCCAATTCTTTTGGGGATTGTATTGCCTCCAATAATTCTTTTACAAACTGCCCATTTTAGATCGGGGATCCTAAAGAAGTCATGAAATCCCTCTGCATCCACAGTTGGCCAAAATCATGCACAACCCCGTAACCATATTGACTGTCCGTAAATATGGTCACTTTTAAATTTTTCCCAATTTTGGAGGCTTTAATCAAAGCAATTAATTCAGCTACTTGTGCAGATTTGACTCCTGGTAAATAGGATGCTTCGACTATTCCGGTAAGTTCACATACAGCATAAGCTGCACTCAATTTGCCATCTTCATGCCTTAGGCATGAGCCATCCACAAACAGCTCCCTGTCTGGGTTCTTAAGGGGTATTTCCTGTATGTCAGGGCGCGGCTTGGTACACAACTCTGTGACTTCCAAGCAGTCATGTTCCGTGTCGTCCCTAACTTCTTCACAATATGGATCTGGTAATAGTGTTGCAGGATTTACAACTGTGCACCTAGCTATGGTCACATTCTCAGCTCCTAGAATTATTCGTTCATATTTTGTCATTCAACTAGGGGTAAGATGCTGAGTTCTAGTTCTTGTCAACAGAATCACAACTGCATGTGGGACGAACACTTTAACAGGGTGTCCCATTACTATTGACTCACTTTGTTCAATGCTCATACAGGTAGCAGCTACTGCTTTTAAGCAGCCTGGCAATGCTGCAGCTACTGGGTCTAAGGTAGCAGAAAAATATGCTATAGGACGTCTGTCCAGTCCATGTCTTTGTGTTAAGACTGAAAGTGCACAACTTTCTCTCTAATAGCAGAATAATGTAAATTCCTTTGTATAGTCAGGCATGCCCAAGGCAGGTGCCTCACACAAAGCATTTCGTAATTTTACAAATGCACTGGCACTTTCATCATCCCATTCAACTGGGTCCTTTGCTTTCTTTTTGGTTAACTGAATTAAAGGTTTTGCTAGTAGAGGAAAACCTACAATCCATTGTCGACAGTATCCCACTATTCCAAGAAACATTCTCACCTCTCTTTGTGTTACCGGCATTTTCATTTGTTTAATTATTTTTATTCTCTCAGAGGTTATTCTTCTCTTTCCTCTCCCAATTTGGTGTCCCAAATACTTAACTGCTGTTGTACAAAATTGTAACTTCTCAGGTGACACTTTGTGACCTTCCTCAGCCAAATGATTGAGTAATGCAATTGAGTCGGTGACACAATCGTCATGGGTTCTAGATGCAATTAACAAATCATCTATATATTGCACCAAGACTGAGTTTCTGGGCATTACTAATTTTTCTAGGCACTTTTTCAGTATCTGATTAAAAATAGAGGGACTTTCTGTGTACCCCTGAGGAACACGATTCCACACATACCGTGATTTTCAAACTTGAACGAAAACAAATACTGACTATCTGGATGCAATGGAATTGAGAAAAATGCTTGGCACAGATCAATTACGGTAAACCATTCTGCGTTCCATGGTATTTGGTATAAGATTACTGCAGGATTTGGTACTATAGGACAACAAGTCCACAAGGTACCACAATTTTATTAATTTTCCGTAAATCTTGAACAATCCTATATTTTCCACTAGGCTTTTTCAAACCCATGATTGGCGAATTACAAGGGCTACTCATAACTTCTTTTAATATACCTTGTTTCACCATTCTGCCAATTTCCTCAGTAACTCCTACTTTTACTTCAGCACTCATTTTATACTGTCTGGTATTTGGGAAAATTGCAACTTCTTTTACAGTTATCTTTACTGGGTCTATATTTGCCATCAGACCTACTTCTTTTCCAGTAAAATCCCATACCTTTGAACTCACTGTAGTTTTTAACTCTTCTGGTAATTCATCTTTTGTTATCAAGGAGAACATTTCATCTACCTCCGTACCTTGCTTGGCTATCATGAATTTGTAAACATGATCTTCATCCGGGGTCTGTATTGCAACACCATCCGGTGTGCAAAAAATAGTGCAGTTCATTTTGCACAGTAAGTCTATGCCCAGTAAATTTACTGGACTAGAGTTACACACCACAAATTGGTGCATTTCTCGGAAATTTCCGATTCTTACTTCCATGGGTTCGGTAAGGGGTGTTCTAATCTTTTGATTTGCTACACCTACAACTTGGATAGCTTCTCCAGAGAGAGGGAGGTTTGGGATGTCTGCTATTCTTACAGTAGAACGGGTAGCACCAGTGTCCAAAAGAAAGGTGATATCATTACCTTTTCCTTTCCCTTCAACATATGGACCTGACTGATCTACCGGCAAGGATGCGCCAAGTACGCACTCCTTCTACCCCTCTCTTAGGCACCGTCATTGATAATCATATGGATTAAAATCATCCTGTAAAAGAAACTGTGAAGTTACATATTCATTCTTACCACTTCCTCCTTGATATCCGACGTCTGTACCGTGCTTTGTTCTGCTTACATTACCCTGTATAGGAGCAGGTGGCAACTGACTCTGATGACTTATACCCTGCTGTGAGTCATTCTGCGTCTGTGGATTTAAATTATGATTTGGGCCATTATTATTTTGAATCTTTTTACATTTGTTCTTCCAATGTCCCAACTTTCCGCATCCATGACAAGGAAATTTCTTTTTAGCCTCTTCTCTACTCATTTGTCCTCCTACCTTTCCACCTTTTCCTGTGTCAGCATTCGATCCAGATTCTTTTCCCTGACTTTCGGATGGATTATCTAAATTAACTCCCTGTCGCTCAGCCATTTTCACTTGAGCCCACATCACTTTTTCTTGTAGTTTCTTGTGTCTATCCTCAATGTCATCCCCACAATATTTAGCATATTTCAAAATCTCATCGATAGGCTTTCCTTGCCAACATAACATATGTTGCTTAATCATCTGACAAATCTCTGGCTTTAAACCATAAACAAATCGATAGACAAACTGACTCATATTTTTATCTCCAACATCTTCAAAACCGCTATACTGTTTAAACACCTGTAATAGACGTTCATAGTAGGCATGTACCGATTCATTCGCTTCTTGGGTAGTTCTGTCTATTTTTACCCAATCTATTTCTTTTGGTGGTATTTTCCCTTTCAAGTAAGTGATTACCTGGTGATACTTTTACATCACATCATTTGATGGGGCACCTGTCTTTGGATCCCTAGGATACTCTTCACTAGGCCAGTCAATTGTAATTTTACAATCTGTCCATAAATCGGCAGGTACCACTATATCAAACAAACCATCTAGGTCCTTTAACAAAACCTTTGAAACTTTCACAAACCTCTCAACCTGCTTGTACCATTCAATCGGTTTTTCTCTCAACTTTGGGAAGTCATTTGTAAATGACAATATGTCTTGTCTACTCCATGGGACATGGACATAGCCTCCTCCTGGAACCTCTCGCATTGGACACATCTGTTCTACCTTTCCTGTTTCCTTCAATAAATACTCAGATGTCATTTTATTTGAACGTGCTTCTTCCTTTTTCTTTGTCCATCTAGTTTTCCATCTATCCAATTCTCCCCATTTCTGTAAAACTGTCATTAATTCTTTAACTTGTAATTTTCTACCAGATGTATTCATATTTTCTAAGTCTTTGTCAGTAAATTCTGCTCTATATGGTCTCTGCAACACTTTTGACTTCCTTATTTCAATTCCCATCTCTGAGGCCAAATCCGTTAATTTTTCATGGAATATTTTTACATTTCTGGTTATACTCCTACATACGAACAATAGTTCTTCTTCACTGTAGGTATTTAGATGATCTACTCCTACGTTGCCTGCTATCATTTCTTCTAACTCGACTTTTAGTTTATAAATGTCCAAGATCTTTGGGGGTGAACTCTGTCTGTCTATTCCTTGTGCCCATCTTTCTAAGTCTTCTGGAGTTACTAGTGTTGCACTTTTAGTTCCTGAAGAGGATATTATATTTACATCCTTTGAGCAACCAGGTGTGGCTCTTCTGGGGGTGCTATTTGCGCATTCTCGAATAGGCAAGTCCATTAGTGAAATCATAGATTCACAGTCACTGATTTGATCATCAATTATTACAGCTTCATTTTTAGGGTTATCCATAGGTGTAGTAATAACTAAGGGCTTTGGGCAATTTACTCTGTCTCCATATAAAGGGACCACGGGTCCAATTGTTACAGGTATAGTCAGAGATTCAGGAGGTACATTCAACTGTGTTATTTTCTGAATTAATTCTGCTCTGTTTCTGTCTAAAGCCTCTCTTTCCTTATCCTGAAGTACCCTATTAACTGGTGGATTATGCAGTACTTGAGGTACTAACGGTGTTCTCAAAACAGGTGCACTTGGAGTACATCCTCCCAGCTCTTCCTGGTATGGTGGAGGGTTCTTTAATATTTCTTCCATGAATTCATCTTCGGATTCCCCAAACCCTGTCATGTGTTTAGTCTTCTCTTTGCGTTTGCTCCCAAACTGCTCATCAGCCATTAATACTGGATACAAACCCTCAGTAATCATCGCTCGTCTCCACTGTTTCATCTGACTTTCTCTTGTCCCACTTTGGTATCTAGGGAAAAATCCCCTATAACCCCTATTCCTCCTGGGTC
Organism: Calotriton arnoldi; assembly: GCA_963921515.1. Classification (NCBI taxonomy): domain Eukaryota; kingdom Metazoa; phylum Chordata; class Amphibia; order Caudata; family Salamandridae; genus Calotriton; species Calotriton arnoldi. The sequence goes on from CAWUFW010001431.1 coordinate 2,757,812, forward strand.
TATCACGCTCAAATGCTTCTGTCTCCCATTCTTCTAGGGCTTCGTACTGCGTTAATCTTGGTCTGGGTTCTAATTCATTCATTCTCATTCTTAAATTTTGAAGAATTCTCCCATTGAATGTACCATTCTCTGGGAAAGATAATACTCCGTCATCTTTTGTATATTCTATCCAATTATCTAACCATACACAAGTATGATAACCCCTCTCCATCATCATGAATGAGGCAGGCGTTTTTGATAGTGGAATGAGAATTCCTTCCCTAGTTTTGATTGGTTTATCTTTCTTAAAATAATTTTTAATCTTTTGTAACAATGACAATTTTCTCTTTTCTCCGTACATTTTGGGTAAATATCGATTTATTGAATTATATTCTGCAAAACCTAAAAATCTCCTGTCTGGTCGTGTTCCTATCAAAGTCGGATCGTGTTTCCACATACAATCTCCACTGTCCACTAATTTTTCAACTTCTATTCTGACAACCAATCAAATTCCAGCTAACAATTGTCTTGGAACCAACCCTAGCGTGGTTTTTCTGTGACGTCTATTCACTCTATCTGACAACCCCTCCTTTACAATCTGCGCTTCTCTATCCCTCGCTGTGTCGACCAATCCCAGCGCGGCGCTTGTGACGTCAGCTTCTACCCTCCCTTTACAAAATCGTACGCAAAACTTTATTTTCTCAACACTTCTTATTAAAATTCAGTAACAACATAAAACATTCGCTATATTGTCAGTTTCCCTAAATTGAAAGGATAGATTTTCTCACTCTTAGTAAAACCCTTCCGTTTACTAGACATACACTACGAGTAAAACCCTTCCGTTTACTCTTCACGTAAGCTTCAGAAATACCTACTACTCCTTCAATGTTACCCTTTCTAGGTGATATAACATCAAGATTTCACTAGCGTATTCCTTTGCTGTCACTCACGCACACACAGATTCTCTAACAAGTACTGATAGCCCTGCTTAACTTTTCAGTACTATTTCTGCCTGACAGATAACCTCACTGCAGTATGGTTTCCACTTACCATCCGCTATTCAGTTTCCCCAGGGATTTCTAGACAACACAAGACCAAACTTATAAAACGGATGTTAGTTCATAAAAATAAAATTCTCATTACCCAGTTAACAAAGTTTAACCATCCTCTGCTAGCCAGAAAACTGATCCAGCGGGTTACTAGCAACAAGCATTCATACACTAAATACTCACCTGGGCCCATTCATTCACAATAGCTAGCAATCACCGCTGGGGGGTCAGTTGTACTCTTTATCAAAATCCCTGCTACCAATTACCTTTTCTGATTGAAGAGTAATGACTTACCAATGGACCTTTGATAACTGGGGTTGATATGAGATCATACAAAACATAATTTCATTAAACACCTGAAATAACCACTGACTCAGGAAGTTTTAAAATGTTTATCTAAAAATTATTTAGCAGAGTAAAATACAAACCACATGGTACTTTATTGAATAACAAGGAGGAAGCACACTGTATAGTCACCTATTAATCACAAATGACGGTCCCTCAGAAAGGAGAAGATAGAGACAGCAGTAAAAACTAAAAGATTACGCATTTATAGTTACCTAAAGGTGTGAAAACCAAACCCCTTGGCCAAGGAGTTGGAAAGAGGGTCCCCAAGAAAGGATGAAGACCAAGACCTCCGGACCAGGTTCAGGACAGGATAGATGACCTCTCTATCAACGACGCCTGCGTCGTTCCCTCTCTGACACTTCGTTCCTCCTCGTGGTTCTTCCGCGTCTCCCTCTAGTGCAGTTCGCCGCCCCGACCTCACGACCTCTTCGGACAGTGATTCAGTCTCTGTGTATCTCTGCACGCTCTCGCTAAGCTTCTAATGCCGTTCGCCCTTCTAAAGCTAACTAATTAGCTAATTCTATATCTATTATACCCTTCTACGCCCATGTACCTCCCATTAATGTTTCAAATTTATGGGCCCACTAATTCTGATTGGACAGGGACAGGGGGTTGATCCTCACACCATGTCAATTTAGTTCAATTTTCTTAAGCCCATTGTTTTAGAATCCCGCCCTTCTCAATTAATACATTTGCTTTATTTCCCACCCGTTTCACACCAATATTGATACAAAATATGTACAAAATGTGTCATATCATAGGACATTCAGTTGAACTTTGAAGGTGATCAGCGGGTCATGTCCTTGGACGTCCTCCAAGTTGACTTCATCGCGTTGCTTTGTTATTTTCAGAGCGCATGCGCAGGTCACATGGCTCTCGAACTGCTGTTTAGCCAACCCAGGCCCACTTTACGAACTAATAGAAAATCAAAGAGGAAACATATTAAAATCAAAAATAAATGTTTTCAATGTATACCTCCTACTTCTACACTAATCCCATTTATTTATAAATGTCTATCCCGCATTAGTAGCTTTAGAATACCACATTATTAATTGCAGCAATGCGAAAGCTTTAGCATGTGAGAACATTAAAGCGGCCATTTTAGCATACACTGCGCAGAAGCAGAAATTCCCTCCAAGCAAAGAAAGACGTCATACCACGTGACATGGTTGACACATGCGCAATAGAATTCCCGCGTTAATAGCGGCCATTTTGGATTAGACGAGGTTACTTATTAGTGGAAAACACATAGACAAGCATCTTCTAGTTAAAATATGTTTGTGTTGCACATTATTAATAAAGACATTACAAGGTTTTATTACAAATTAATTAATTCTGTGAGAGCATTGCTTCCGAGCAAGTCTCATTGTGAGTCCTTGCTCCATCAATATCGAATCAGAAATATCGAGTGACATGGATATCGAGGTAAGTAATATCGATGTTAAATATATTAAAATTTGTATAAGTATGAAATATCGAATTTGAAAATATCGATATTAAAAATATAGGGGCCGATTACGATGTCAGTCGGAAAGCATTCTGACCGAATCGATCTCGGAATGCTTTCCGACCGAATTGGATTCGGGGAGTCCAACCGACCGAAAACGATGGTTCCGGACACCGTTCGGTCGGACTCCCATTGACTTCAATGGGAGTCTGTGTTCCGACCGACAACACAGACAACACAGGCTCCCATTGAAAAAAGGGGTGGTTGCAGAAAATCGTGCCCCCTGTGGCAGGCACCCCATGGTGCCTGCCATACTGTGCATGGTTGGAAAGGGGGGACCTAAGGTACCCCCACAGCCCCATTCGGAGGCCCCCGGCTGAAGAGGGGCCTGCTATGTGCCCCTAAAGTCATATTCCGACAGCCGATCCGTGTTGGAACAAACGATTCGGAAAGGCTGTCCGAATCCAACATCGTAATCGTTCGGTCGGAAATGCGGTCCATAGACATGTACGAGTCGGCTCTGACCGACTCACTTACTCTGAATGCCGTTCTGAACTGAGGGGCCGATTTCGATGTCGGACGGATCTGAGTCTGTCTGACATCGATCTGGAACTGGGACTGACCGACCTCCTGTCAGCGTTCCCAAACCAGCAATTAAGATGCGACCAAACACAGGGGCATATGTACAAGGACTTAACGCCGCCGTAGCGTCAATTTTCTGACGTTACGGCGGCTATTTTTTTATTGCCTTATTTACAAGTTGCCGCTAACTGGAGTTAGCGGCACTTTTGCGGCGAAAACGTGAATTTTAAAGATCGCCACTTCTGTTAGCAAGAGTTAACAAAAATGAGATGCAAGGTGGGCGTTCCCGTGCAAAAACTGCCGCTAACCCCACTTCGCGATATTTACAAGGAATTCCTTGTATGGTGCAAAACCCCAAAAACTGCCTCTAAGTTCAGTTAGAGGCAGTTTTTTAAGACCAGAAAATAGCTGGTCTTAAAATTGGTGCAAACACTTGGGGCCTCATTTCAGAGGTTTTGGTGCTGGACAGCGTAGCAAAGAATATTGCTGCGCTGCCCTGCGCCAAAACAAAAGCTCAGGAAAGCGCCCCACAATAAGAGAGGGCGCAGTCCTGGGCCTCATTCAAGAAAAGTGTTGCATCGCTGTGACAAAACAGCTGTGCAACACTTTTCACTGCGCCCTCCTTGAAACACCATGGATGCGCTCTATTTACTGTACGTCGCTCCATGTCGCAAGGATTTACAGATATGTCAGTATTCCTGACGTATCTGTCGGCGCTAAAGTCATGCATTGCTGCAATTTTGTTGCAAGCATGACGCAACTCCAGCAATGCATGGGGCAGGCCTATCCCCATGGCACTGCGTCACCCTTATGCCCGCCATGAGGCAGGCGTAAGGTTTTGACGCAGTGGCGTCCTAGAATTGTCGCAGTGAAATCTCATAGATTTCACTGCGCCACTCCTACGAGGCTTTGTTGTGTGGGAACGCCCACCCTGCAGACATCCTACCTGATGCAGGAATAATGTGGCATAGGGGTTCACAAGGTCACGCATATGCCTAGATGCGTCCCTTTGAACAGAGTCTAATTTGGCATCCAAGGTGTCTGCTGTCACCTTCCCCGGTGGCCAGCGATCCCCAGATGCTCGGTCCACTGACACGGAGGAGCTGCCAGGGTGTCGGTGCAGTTGGAGCTCCATCGGTAGAGTTTGCGCGCTGTGGTGTTGGCGTCTGTAATGGTTGACAGAGTGGTGGTGCTGAGGGAGTTGCCAAAAAGTTCTTTGATGGCCTTGATCCAGCTGCGGCTGGGGCGATGATGGCGGTGGTGGACGGTGGGCATGGTGAAGGCGTGATGCATACTATGATGGTCGGTCCAGGAGAGTTCGGGGGTGTGGCTGTAGTTGAAGTTCCCGCTGGCGGAAAAGACGGGTCGAGCATGTGTCTGGCTATGTGGGTTGGTGCAGTGACTAGCTGCTTGAGTCCGATGTTGGTGAGGTATGCCAGGAGGGTGGTGGTGTTCTGGTCACTGGGTTTGTTCAGGTGGAAGTTGAGGTGTCCGAGTAGGATGTAGTCAGTGGATGGGAGAGCCTGGGGTGCGACGAGGTCTAGAATGGCATCAGTGAATGGGGGTTTCAGTTTTTGGGGGCCTGTAGACGAGGGTGCCACAGAGGGTGGGGTCGGGTTGTTCCGGATCTGGAAGTGGAGGTGTTCCATGGTAGCCGTCGGGTCATTAGAGTGTGTGGTCTGTCGGAGTGTGCTTTTTTAGACAATGGCAATGCCTCTTCCTGGGCGCTCGGGGTGGTCCGTGCGGGTGAATTTGTAGCCATTGTGGATGGTGATGGCGATGTCCGGTCCGGAGCAGAGGTTGGTCCAGGTTTCCGTGAACACAGCGATGTCTGAAGAGATGGCGTCGAGGAGGTCCCAGATTTCTGTTGTGTGTTTGTGGAGGGACCGCACATTGAGGAGGATGCAGTTGAGCCGGTCTGCTCTGCTGTTGGGCGGCAGGGTAGCAGGAGGCGCTGGTGGCAGAAGGTGCGTTTACAGTTTCGGAAGTCGTAGGGTGCACGGTAATTCTACAGTGATGCTAGATGGCAGGGGTGTGGCGTCCAGGGCTGATGGCGAGGAGGGTGCTGGCGTCGTAGCAGTGGAGGCCAGCCAGGGGCCAGGAGGCATGTTCTCCATGAAGGCTGTAATGCAGCCTGCATTACAAACAGGGAAGTGCGCATGACTGCTTTGGGCGGTCAGAGAGGGCCGACCGAACAGTCATTGCGCACTTGAGGGGGCATACCACTCTGCCCCTGCTCTGCTCCGTGAGTAGAGCAGCCCCACCCACCCTCCCACCCACAAAGGAAACATAGCATGAGAATATCAGAAAGTTATCATCATGTTATGTTTCCTCTTCTTGCACGGCTTGAAAGCAGTGGGGCGACACTCTTCTGCCTTAGCGGAGGAGCCGCCACTGGGGGTGCGTCACCCACAGGCGCTAGGCCTGGGCCCGACTCGACCCACGGGCCTCCTCTGCTACGCGTTCCAGATTCTCCTCACCTGGACATTGACACTGTGGCGCAATCCGCTGCACTCTCTCCAAATCTGTGATTCAGCCAGCAGGAGCCTCAGCCAGGCGGGATTTCACAAGCCTGGGTACAGCAGTGGATGCCAAGTCTGCTGGGGAGCCTCCCGATGCAGGTGATGCAACAGGGCCCCCTTATGCGTGAAGTTGCAGCGCTCCTGCCACACAAGTTTGGCGCAGCTCAGGGGCCTCACCCTCCACAGCGTCCGGCCAGCGCAACATCCTCTGGCCTGTGATGCAGAGAGGCACGGCCCACAATTGGTAAAGCTCCTCCCTGCACCCCAGTGTAGTGGTGGTGCATGGTATGCAATGCAGACCTCCCTACGTTGGTGCACAGGAGCAGCTCTACCATTCACAGCTCCAAGGGGCACCAGACGGTCTTCTCACACAGGTCAGCAACGCGTCTCCATGTGACCTGGCAGACTTCACCACCAGGTAAGGGCGATCGCCGACATCTCAATGTCTACCGCCACAGCCCAGCAACTCCACAGCACCTCCACATTCCACTCCGGGTCCCAGATGCAAGCGCAGAGAGGCCTCCGGGCCCCAGGGACTGTCCGCGCTTTCAAGGTTTTGGCTGCCATGGTGTTGCAAGGAGGGCGCTATGAAAAGTGATGCATCACAGGTTTCCCCCAGCGATGCGCCTCTTTTCATATATGTAGCCCTGATTTCCTCTTCCCCTGGGACTCTGGAGGGTCATCCTGGCTGTTCGGGGGTTTGAGGAGGTTGTTGATCTGTGCTGCACTTGTCCCTGGCTGCTCTATTCTGCATTCCATTGTTTTTCTTTTATTTTTTTCATTGGAGGTGGACTTATTGGCTATTTTTACCTCTAGAGGCAAAAAAGGTGAAGTTCTCCTGACCAACAGGAGTTTTTTGCCCGCAATTTGGCCTTACGTCAGTTTTTGCCCGCTAACGTCAGAATTTGTATCGCCTTCACGCTAGTGTTAGCGGCAATTTTCACCGCGGCTACCTGAAACTATCGCCATGTAGAGTCGTATTGTAAATACATCGCTAACAGCGTGATAGTTTTTGGTGCTAGGCCATGTTAAGAAAACTGCAGTTAATTAACGCTAACACTAGTTAGCGGCAGTTCTTGTACATATACCCCACTGTTCGGTCGCACTCCTATTCTTTACAATGGGAGCATGCATTCCGACCTCAAGGTGCCTGCCACGGGGTGCAGGGATCAACAGGGGGCACCATAGGTGCCTCCTCGGCCACCATCCGGAGGCCTTGCACCCATGGGGGCCCTGCTAGGGGCCCCCAAAGCCGACTTCCCACAGCCTTTCTGTGTCAGAAAGGCCGGCACAGAAAGGCTGTCGGAATTCGACATTGTAATCTCTCTGGCGGAAAGAACCATCATTGAGATTACAGGAGGCTTTCCGAATGCCAGACGGGCTCTCCAAGCCCGTCGTAAGCCATTCGGAAATCCTGTTTGGATTAATTTCCGACAGACTCCATCAAAATGGGTCGGTTGGAAATTAATCCAAACAGGAGATTACGATGCCGTAGGAACGGCTCCGACCGAGGGTCGAAGCCGTCTCCTACGGCCTTGTAATCAGCCCGAGTCAGAAAGTCCAAACGCTTTCCGCACATTGTAATCGGTCATTCGGAAATGTGTCCGAGTCGGTCGGAAAAGCGGGTTGTGAATCAGAGCGGTCATAGCAAATTCCATTCAGAGCTTTCTTACCAACATCATAATCGGCCCCATAGTTGTTTATAATATTGATTTTTTAGTCATTTTATTTTGAAGTATAATATCTAACTATTTTGTTGATGTTATTTGTAGTAGTTTTATGTTTTTATTTATTTATTTTCAGGAAATAACATATTATTTTTAATTATTGATTTATATTTTTTAGGAGCGGATTGTTTGGTTTATAGGGGATAAGGGTGGGAAATAATTTAAAATATATTTGTTTCCAATAAATACATTTTATAAAATTTCAATTTCAATTCATTTTTAAAATTGATCAAAAAAATATGATTTAAAATAAAAATATTATCTAAATAATATTAAAAGTAGTTGTTTTTGGATTTAATTGTATTTTGTTTGATTTTGAGGGTTGATAATTGAAATAATAATAATAATTTTTTTAACTCTTTTTATTAAGTGTACGACTTGGAACATCATCTCATACAGAGTTAGCTACATGTATACAAAGTTTGAGCTTCGTGCTACAACTGATTTCTCTACCGTCCATACATATTTGTCACATAATTGTCTTTGTTAAATTTTCCAGTATTTGGCACAGCGTTCCGTTAGCTGTCATCCAGTGAAGGTTCTCCTGGTGGAAGCGTACAGATATTCCCTCCAAATTTGTTCCATCCTCCCCACACCCGCTCCCACTTCTTGGGACACCCTCTATGTATATATACTGCCTTTTCAGCCACCATAGCCCAATCCATGTCATTACACCACTCCCTATATGTTGGTGCATTTTGCGCCCCGCAGTGTTTGGCAATGTTGCATTTTGCTATTGTTATGCCCAGTGTCGCTCAGTCTTGGGCCCTGCGATTGAGGTCTGTGGCTTCCCATATGTTCAGGAGACATCGCAATTGAAATTATTTTTTAAGGAAATTTATTATAGTTTTATGATTTAAAAATTATTTGTAATATTTAAAAAAATGATTTTTTGTTGGTGTAAATTATATTTTAAATATTTGAATTTATTTAAGTTTATAATATGACTAATATATATAAAATATGTTTAGTAGGTGCATTTGGTGTTTTTAAAAATGTTTACAAAAATATATACATTTTAAATTTAAAAGAAGGTAATTAATATATAAATATATTTAGGAAATATTAAAAAAAAAAATATATATATTTTTTAATTATTTAACAAATGTTTGTTATGATGTTATATATTTTAATTGAAAAAATATGAACATTTGAAAATTTTGATTTTGAAATGTAAAAAAAGTTGTGTACATTTAAATAATATCTGCATTTTTATTAGTATGTTTGTTTGTAAATTAAAAGTTTACATGTATATTTTAGTTTTTTAAATTTTAGAAAAAGTAAAATTTTAGGTTAGTAAATGATAGTTTTTTAGTATGTTACTTTTTTGGGGTAGGAGTAGTATTAGTAAATTTATAAGTTTATTAGTTATGTTTTTAATGTTTATTTAGTTAATTTGGATTAGAAATAGAAATTGTTTTTTGTTTAGTGTTTATTAATATTTTTTGAGTCTTAATAGTTTTGAATTGATTAGTTATATGTTTTTCTCGGTTAGGGTTTGGTATTTTTTTATGATTTTTGTTGGATTGGATTAGGATTAGTACATTTTTAGGGTTTAGTGTTGAGCACTTTCTTTGAATTTAGTTTGTTTGGAGTTAGAATAGTAATATTTTAGGTTTTATTATCCAGGACTTACCTGAATTTACTTAGGGGGTCATTATGATGGTGGGCGGATCGCCCCCGCCATCCACACAGCAAAGACCCCGCGCCATATTATGATGGCTGGGGGGTCCGCAGCGGACGGAAAGACCGTCCGCCGCTTTTCCGCTGGTTGACTCGTCGACCGGCGGAAAACAAGGTTAAAATGGGGGCGGTGTCTGCAAGACACCGCCATCCATATTACAATGCCTGCGGTGATCAGTCTTTCCATGGCAGCGTTGCCGCCATGGAAAGGCATACGGTCTTCACTGTTGGGGGCCCGTAGCGGGCCCCCAGGATGTTGGGGGGTGAGGGTGCACATGGGGGTACCTATGGTACCCCCTGCATTTGTATGCACAAGGTGGCAGGCACAGCGCGGTGCCTGTCACGTTGTGAATGCAAATGCTGCGACGTAGCATTCACAGCATTGTGGCGAGGCGGTGCTGTGAGCACCGCCCGCCACAATGCTGGGAATAGGGTGTCCACCGCCACGGTGGCGGTGGCATCCTAATGTCAGGTGCGGGACCACCGCACCCCTTGCGGACGGTCCCGCATTCCGTTACGGTGGCGGGCAGACTTTTTCCGCCCGCCATCATAATGACCCCCTTAGTTTGGAGTTGGAATAGTATATTTTGTAGGTTTTATTGTCCAGCACTTTCTCTGAATTTACTTAGGAGCTGACTTACGTCCACCCGCCACCCTATCGGACATGGGACCGCCCGACAAGCTGTCGGCAGTCCCGACAGAGGCATTACAATGTGACCGCCACCATGGCGGTCGCAATGCTTATCTATTGCATTGCTGCGGGTGCTGCTGGCTGCAGCACCCGCCGCAATGCAAAATGGGGACACCTGACATATCCCTGCACTATGTAGCAGGCACCATGCGGTGCCTGGCACATGGTGCAGGGATATGTGGGGGCACCATAGTTGCCCCACAAAACCTACAGCTTAGGGCCATGGGGAAGGGGGGCCCGCTATGGGCTCCCAAAGTTCCTTTCCGCCTGCCTTTTCATGGCGGGATAACCGCCATGAGAAGGCGGGCGGAAAGGGAGATCAGAATCCCTACGGCGGTGCCTGGCAGGCACCGCCACCGTTGTAGGGATATGATTCCCCTCCGACACACCGGCGGGCTTAAGGAGCCTGTCGGATGCGTGGCGGTCAGTCTTTCCGCCAACAAACTGCTTACCTTTGTAATATGGCAGGCGGGAAGCTTGCTTACGATGGCGGTGAGACCGCCACCCACAGCCCGTCGGTGGCAGTCTCACTGACATCGTAAGCGCCCCCTTAGTTTGGAGTTGGAATAGTAATTTTTTAGGTTTTATTATCCAGCACTTTCTCTGAATTTAGTTAGTTTGGAGTTGGAATAGTAATTTTTTCGGTTTTATTATCCAGTACTTTCCCTGAATTCAGTTAGTTTGGAGTTGGAATAGTAAGTTTTTAGATTTTACTGTCCAGCACTTTCTTTGAATTTAGGGCCTCATTACGATATCGGTCAGAAAGCATTTCGACCGATTCGGTGTCGGAATGGTTTCCGACTGACTCGGGTTCAGGGAGTCCGACAGACCGATTACGATGTTTCCAAACACCGTTCGGTCGGACTCCTATTGACTTCAATGGGAGCAGGTGTTCCGACTGACAACACAGGCTCCGATTGAAGAAAGGGGTTGTTGCGGAAAACCGTGCACACTGTGGCGGGCATCCCATGGTGCCTGCTACACTGTGCATGGTTGCAAAGAGGGGTCCCATTGATACCCCCACGGGCCCCAACCGAAGGCCTCCGGGTTAAGGGGGGCCTGCTACGGGTCAGTTTCTGACAGCCGATCCGTGTCGGACAAACCGAGTCGGAAAGGCTGTCCGAATCCGACATTGTAATCGCTCGGTTGGAAACGCGGTCCATAGAGCCGTATGAATCGGCTCCGACTGACTCGGTTCCTCCGAACGCCGGTTAGAACTGAGTCGGAAGGACAGAACGGTTACCTAACACCATAATCGGTTGGTCGGAAATGTTTCTGACTCAGTCGGAAACATGGGTTCCGACACGGATTCGGACAAACCGAATGCCGCTCAGAGCCTTTCAGACCGACATCGTAATGAGGCCAGTCAGAATGCTGTCAGTAATCCCAATGGAGGCTCTTTCTGCCCGAGGGATTACGATGTCGGATTTCGACAGCTTTTCGGTGCCAGCCTTTCTGACACAGAAAGGCTGTCGGAACTCGACTTTGGGGGCCCCCAGCAGGGCCCCCATGGGTGACCCCCTCATGATCCATGCAACCAGTGGCAGGCACCTTCGGTGGCAATCTCTCCCCCAGCTGGTCTCCTTCCTGGTGGCCATCAGAGTTAGGCCTACCTCCGTCTCCCGTCACAAAAGTTTGAAATTTGGGGTTCATGTTTGACAACAAACTATCTTTCATTCATCACGCCAGCTCCGTCGTCTCCTCATCCTTTTTCACCATCAGGATGATAAAAAAACTCTTACCTTACCTTCCACCGAATGCGGGCAGAACTCTCATCAGCACACTTGTCTTGTCTAAGCTAGACTATTGCAATGGTCTACTTATTAACGCCCAGGAAAGAGTCCTACATAGATTGCAGATGGTGCAAAACGCAGCGGCTAGAATTCTCTCAGGCACCCCTAAGTTCAAATCTGTATCTAAGGTGCTAAGACAGCTACACTGGCTGCCCATCAGGAGCAGAACAAGGTTCAAGGCCCTCTGCATTGCCCACAAGGCAATCCATAATACAGGACCAGAGTTCCTCAAAACATCTCTATGCTCCTACAGGCCGACAAGATCCTTACGCTCCTCAGCAGCACACTTGCTGACTGTTCCCAGAACCAAAAAGGCCTCCTGGGGCGACAGAAGATTCACTGTCGCCACCGCCAAACTCTGGAACACACTTCCCATTCACATTAAAACCATCCCCACTCTCTTCTCCTTCCGTAAACACTTAAAAACCTGGCTATTCAATCAATAAATCACCCCTCCTCAGTCTTTCTCTAATTAGCCGTCCACAGCGCCGAGACACCTATGGGTATTTGTGCGCTTAACAAATTTCATAAATAAATAAATAAAATAAATTGACTCCAGTGCTTGGCTTATTGAAACCCCCCTTTGATTCCGGGCTAGAGAGTACGCAGGAGCGTATCTCTAACATCTTTTGTTTCTTTGGATATTGTATTTCGAAGCGGGAGCCGCAAAGGAAATCCTTGTTTCCAGCAGACTGCCAATGCGGTCCTTGACCTTTGACCCCACCAGAGTGCTCAGCAGGAGCCGTTTGCACAGCTGTATCCTACTGACCGGTATAGTCCACAATCCTGGTTGTCCTTGGTACACACGGCAGGAGCCGAGTACACAGCCTTGTCCCGCTGACCACGAAAGCGGTACACTTTCCATTTTGTTTTGTTTTATTTTGTCTTGAAGGCGTACGGCAGGAGCCGTTTACTTTGTTTATTATTCGAACACCACGGACATGGTTTGAACCAGGTTGCCTCCATTGGTGCACAGCAGGAGCCATTCACACCAACATTGTTTGAAACACCCCGGACGCGGTTATCCTCTCATCATCACCACAGGCGCTCGGCTGGAGCCGGCGGCATCGCCTCCACCGCCTTCCCATTATTTTAGCAGGGAAACGAGTTTGGCTGTTTCCTTTACATCGTGAGTGCACGGCAGAAGCCGGCAGCGCTGGGTACTTTGATGACCGTGGGCGTGGTTATCAATTTGCATACCCCCTGGTTAGTGCACAACGAGAGTCGTGAACAACTCCTTCGCACATACTAACGGGGGTTAGCCTTTTCTTTGGTTAATTACGTTTCCACCACACGGCCGAAGTCTACAACACCCCTTCATATCGCGGACATATAAAGGAACAGAGCTTTGTTTGCCTAACTCTCTTTTCTACTCCCCATCCTCAAGGAATGCAATTACCCCCTGGAAAAGGATAAACCAGTTCAAGAACTTGAACTATATTATACCACTCTATCAAAGCAGGGGTGAGTGTGTTTGTCTATATTGTCTCACTTCAATTGAGGAAACAACCGTAACTACTGTGTGCTCCCAGTTTCTTTCCCTCCTCTAAAGTTCTTCTATTCTTCCTGTCTTACAGATCTTGAGCTGTTCCTTACTCCTGCACTGCTACCATACAGACGCTGTATGTGGTTCCCTTCATCCTTACCCCGCCACCTTTGAATATCACACCTATCACCTTTATCCAAGATTCCCAGAGCATCAGGTGTGGTGTATCTCACGTCCCTTTCCCCTTGGGATCAATTGCTCATACTGTGTTAGTCAGTGTGGAGGATTGGTCTGAAGGTGAGAGGGGGGACTCTCTTTGTTTCTGCGGTTCCTGGTTTTCAGGTGAGTGGGATTGTGACAAAAAGCCAAGCCCACGAAATTTTACACCGTCCGAACGAAGATGGACCAGGATGAGACTGTCGAGACCCGGTTCCCTGCAGACACTACTCCCATTACCACAGTTCAGGAATTAGCGGCAGCTTTGGTAGTTATGCAGACGGAGGTCGAAGCTCTCAGACAGGAGAATCATTCCCTAAAGAATGAGCTCCTCAATAGGCCGGTGAACACCGCATGGGGTCCTCAGCCCGGGGCTGTCCCTAAGACATCTCGACCTGTGGTACAACCGGCCACTTTCCTTTTTGACAAAACTCAACCCAGTGGTGAGGCTCCACCAGCCAGCATTACCGTAGTTACCCCTGTTCCAGTTCCTTTAGCAGCTCCTGAGAGGTTTAGCGGGGAAAGCGGTAAATATCGCAGTTTCATGAATCAATGTCATTTGCAGTTCATATGTCGACCCACTGCCTTTCCTGATGATTCGGCCAAAGTGGCGTTCATCATATCTTACCTTATGGGTATCACTGCGAATTGGTCGATACCGTTGGTTGAAACAGATGACCCTCTGTTACATAACTTTCCCGCTTTTAAGGAACAGATGAGGAAACTGTTCGACAAACATACCTTTATGCAAGCCAGTGACACGGAACTGCTAAATCTTAGACAGGGGAGGAACTCTCTACTGTCTTATGTAACTGATTTCAATAGATTAATGGCTGAAACCCGTTGGCCTCTTGATAAGAGAACGTCCTTGTTCTATCGAGGACTTAATGATGATTTGAAGGACGTTCTTTCCCAAATAGTTGATCCTCCTGAGGACTGCACGGACTTCATAGACCTAGTTATTAAACTGGACCACCGCCTCCGTGAAAGGCATGGAGAGAAAGGTAGACATGAGAATCTTCAGGTCTTGGTGTATAAGAACAACAAGAAAGAAGACCCTAGAACACCCCCAGCCGAACCAATGCAAATAGGAAGGGTCCGAGGACCGCTAACCCGGGAGGAGAAAGAAAAAAGACGCAGCATTAATTTGTGTCTTTATTGCGGAAAAGGGGGTCATTTTGCGTGGGAATGTCCTATTCGACCAAAAACTCCTGTGCCTAGAAAGACTGTGGCCGTTGCTCAAAATCTTCAGAGCACCTCCGTAACAAGGGTGCCTAGACACTTCACCATTAATGTAACACTGATCCTAACTAATAGCAATCGAGTAACATTATCAGTACTGTTAGATTCCGGGGGCTACAGGTAACTTCTTGGACAATAAATTTGCCTCTTCTCTGGGCGTTGTCTGTATACAGAAAAAAGAGCCTGAACCTGTAAGAACGGTGGACGGGATCGAATTATCATCAGGACTCATTATGAAACATACTGCTCCTATCACACTAGTTTGTGACAATGGTCATTCCGAAGATATCTCCTTTGATTTAATAGATACTCCAGCGTTCAGAGTGATTCTTGGGGTACCCTGGTTACAGCTGCATAATCCCAAGATAGATTGGATAAGAAGAACTGTGACCTTAGACTCTAGCCATTGCATCCAGCAATGTTATCAAGAAGCTATAGATTGGGCCTCTCCTTTGGTGTGTGCTTCTTGTATCATTCCTGAACATAGCACGATCCCTCACTTCTATCAGGAATACGCTGACGTCTTCGATAAAATAAAAGCAACTGCATTACCTCCTCATCGCAGTTTTGATTGTCGTATAGACCTAGAACCCGGAGGCGTGTTGCCGTGTAGTTGAATCTATGCCTTGTCAGAACCAGAAACCGCGCATCTAAAGGAGTATCTAGATGAAATGTTAGCATGTGGATTGATCAGACATTCCTCTTCACCGATCTCATCTCCTCTTTTCTTCATATCCAAGAAGGAGGGGGGTCTTCACGCGTGCATAGATTATAGATCCCTTAACAAGGTTACCATTAAGAATAAATACCCATTACCACTCATCCCCGTACCGTTAGATCAAATTAAAGATGCCGCTGTGTTCACTAAGTTAGATCTACGAGGAGCATACCATCTTATCCGAGTACGTGAGGGGGATGAGTGGAAAACGGCATTCTGAACTAAGGGGGTCATTATGATGACTGGCGGATCGCCACCGCCCGTATGGCGGTGGTGATCCACCTGCCATTCCCCTCCGCCCGCATGCCATTTCCCCCCACCACATTACAATGGCGGGAGGGAGCCCGGCGGACGGAAAGACCGTCCGCCGGTTTTCCGCCGATCCAACAGGGGAACGGGCGGAAAAGGGCAATAATATGGTGGCGGTGTCTGCAAGACACCGCCATCCATATTAGGATGGTGGCGGAGAGCAGCATTTCCCGCCATGGAAAGGCATACGGTCTCCGCAGTTGGGGGCCCATAGCGGGCCCCCAGGATGTTGGGGGGGTGGGGGGTGCACACATTGGCATGGACAAGGTGGCAGGCACCGCGCGGTGCCTGTCACCTTGTGCATGCCAATGCACGACGTGCATTCCCAACATTGTGGCGGGCGGTGCTGTGAACACCGTCCGCCACAATGTTGGGAATAGGGGATGCCACCGCCACCGTGGCGGTGGCATCCTAATACTCACTGCGGGACCGCCGCTCCTATGGCAGACGGTCCCATTCACCGCTACGGTGGCGGGCGGACAAAGTCCGCCCGTCATCGTAATGACCCTTAAGTTCGGTTTATTCGAATACTGCGTAATGCCTTTCGGACTATGCAATGCCCCTGCGGCTTTCCAATTCTTTATTAATGAGATATTCCGAGATTTTCTGGACCGTTTCCTAATTGTCTATATAGACGATATTTTGATCTTCTCAAAAGACCCTACTGAACACGAAGAACACGTAAGACTGGTGTTACAAAGATTAAGAGAACATCAGCTGTTTTCCAAACCAGAGAAATGCACATTTCATGCCTCTAAGGTAGACTTCTTGGGTTTTGTAATTTCTGAGACTGGGATACAGATGGATAAAAAGAAAGTAGAAGCTATCTTATCCTGGCCTACACCTACTTGTGTCAAGGATATACAGTCTCTGTTGGGATTCGCCAATTTTTACCGATGTTTTATTCCACATTTCTCAGATGTGGTAACACCTATAACTAGACTAGTCAGAAAGGGGGTGCCCTTTGTTTGGTCGCTGGAAGCTCAAAACGCATTTGAAGTGTTAAAAGCAAAATGTACCTCTGCCCGAGTCTTGATACACCCTGATCCGGCTAGTCCTTTCTTTGTTGAGGCAGATGCATCACAATATGCAGTAGGAGGGGTTTTATCACAGAGAGACACTAATGGTCAGATGCATCCCATAGCCTTTTTCTCGAACAAATTATTGCCTGGGGAACAGACCTACACCATAGCAGAGAGAGAATAATTGGCCATTAGAAAAGCCTTTCAGGAGTGGAGGCATCATCACTGGGGAGCCAAACATCCCATCACCATATATTCGGATCATAAGAATTCAGAATTCTTTCGCACTGCTAGAGCATTGACCCCTAGACAGATGCGGTGGGTGTCTTTTTTTAATGAATTTGATTTCGTGATCACGTACCGACCAGCCTCACAACAAGTCAAAGCGGATGCTCTATCCTGTTTATGTGTGTCACTCCCACATAAAAGAACCGACCCTGATCTTGAATCACTAATACCCCCTGATAAGATATTAGGGTGCACTTCCTTTGACCAATTTTGTATCGACTTGGAGAAAACTTTAACCACAATCGATATGACCCCTTGGTTAGAACAACCCCTTTATCATCTAAAAAAGGGTTTGCTTTATCATGGGGAACAGTTGTATATCCTGGACAAACACCGTGACCAGGTATTACAATGGGTTCACTCTTCCGCTATGGTGAGCCACCCTGGCATACAAAAGACCAAGGATATATGTATCAGATGGTTTTGGTGGGAAAACATGGTGAAGGATATACAAGGTTATGTGTCATCTTGTCCAATATGTGCTACACAGAAAGTGCCTCATACTACGCCTGATGGGTTGTTACAACCTCTTCCTGTTCCCCCTTATCCATGGCACACAGTGAGTATGGATTTCATCACAGACCACCCTAAGGAAGAGGGCTTCACCACTATTCTTGTTGTAGTGGACTCCTTTACTAAAGTCGTACATTTTGTGCCCCTTCCCAAGATCCCTACAGCTAGTGAACTAGTGTCTATCTTTATACAAAGCGTTATACGTTCGCATGGAGTTCCCTCAGTTGTAGTTTCCGATCGAGGTCCCCACTTCGTTTCTAACTTTTTGCATGAGATAGGTTCCGTTTTAAAAATGAATCTGCGGCTTTCTTCCGCCTACTATCCACAGACGGATGGACAGACGGATCGAGTAAACCAGACCATGGAACAGTATCTGCGCTGTCTCTTAGTAACCTTAACCAGCAGTTGGGTGAAAGCGCTACCAGTGGCAGAGTTTGCGTATAATAACAGCTTACACTCCGCATTAGGCATGTCTCCTTTCTATTGTGCAATGGGTTTTCACCCCAGAACAGTGCCTTTGCAACCCACTTTTAGAGTACCTGCAGTGCATACCCAATGTAATAATCTGAAAGAGATATGGAAAACTGCTCAAACCCAACTATTAGTGACCAAAGAAACCATGAAGAGAAATGCAGACAAACACCGACGCCCTGCTCCTTGTTATGCACTAGGCGATAAAGTTTGGTTGGCCACAAAAAATCTACGATTAGTAGGACCTAAGAAGTTGCAGCCCCGTTTTGTTGGTCCCTTTTCAATAACACAGATTATCAATCCGGTGGCCATGAAACTAGAACTACCTGATGAATATCGCATCCATCCTGTGTTTCATACTTCCCTTCTCTAGCCCTTCCTTTCCACATCTCATCCTATGAGTCCACCACCCCGTTTACTAGTCAATGATCAGGAAGAATACAAAGTGAATCGTATAATGGATTCACAGACACAAAATGGGAAACTATATTATCTAGTGGATTGGAAGGGATACCCTCCTGAGGAGAGAACTTGGGAAGCTGCCACTTTTGTTCATGCTCCCCTATTGGTAAGGAGGTTCCATGCTCGTAACCCTTCTAAACCTCGCCCTGTTAAAAGACCCTTGAGGGGGAGGTAATGTTACCACTTTTTGGTCTATTCAGTCCCGTTTCTTAACACCTGCCTTATATCTCTCTCTCTCTGTCCTCCCCTTTCCTTTTGGATTGGTTGCTGCATACCATGTGGTCAGGGTGATCACTATTTAAGGACCACCCTGCCTTGACTCCAGTGCTTGGCTTATTGAAACCCCCCTTTGATTCCGGGCTAGAGAGTACGCAGGAGCGTATCTCTAACATCTTTTGTTTCTTTGGATATTGTATTTCGAAGCAGGAGCCGCAAAGGAAATCCTTGTTTCCAGCAGACTGCCAACGCGGTCCTTGACCTTTGACCCCACCCGAGTGCCCGGCAGGAGCCGTTTGCACAGCTGTGTCCTACTGACCGCGAACGCGGTATAGTCCACAATCCTGGTTGTCTTTGGTGCACACTACAGGAGCCGAGTACACAGCCTTGTACCGCTGACCACGAAAGAGGTACACTTTCCATTTTGTTTTGTTTTATTTTGTCTTGAAGGCGTACGGCAGGAGCCGTTTACTTTGTTTAATATTCGAAAACCACGGACATGGTTTGAACCAACTTGTTTCCATTGGTGCATGGCAGGAGCCGTTCACACCAACATTGTTTGAAACACCGCGGACGCGGTTATGCTCTCATCATCCTCACAGGCGCACGGCTGGAGCCGGCGGCATCTCCTCCACCGCCTTCCCATTATTTTAGCAGGGAAACGAGTTTGGCTGTTTCCTTTACATCGTGAGCGCACGGCAGGAGCCGTCAGCGCTGGGTACTTTGATGACCCCGGGTGTGGTTATCAATTTGCATACCCTCTGGTTAGTGCGCAACGAGAGTCGTGAACAACTCCTTCGCACATACTAACGGGGGTTAGCCTTTTCTTTGGTTAATTTTGTTTCCACCACACGGCCGAAGTCTACAACACCCCTTCATATCGCGGACATATAAAGAAACAGAGCTTTGTTTGCCTAACTCTCTTTTCTAATCCCCATCCTCAAGGAACGCAATTACCCCCTGGAAAAGGATAAACCAGTTCAAGGACTTGAACTATACTCTACCACTCTATCAAAACAGGGGTGAGTGTGTTTGTCTATATTGTCTCACTTCAATTGAGGAAACAACCGTAACTACTGTGTGCTCCCCGTTTCTTTTCCCTCCTCTAAAGTTCTTCTATTCTTCCTGTCTTACAGATCTTGAGCTGTTCCTTACTCCTGCACTGCTACCATACAGACGCTGTATGTGGTTCCCTTCATCCTTACCCCGCCACCTTTGAACATCACACCTGTCACCTTTATCCAAGATTCCCAGATCATCAGGTGCGGTGTATCTCACGTCCCTTTCACCTTGGGATCAATCGCTCATACTGTGTTAGTCAGTGTGGAGGATTGGTCTGAAGGGGGACTCTCTTCATTTCTGCGGTACCTGGTTTTCAGGTGAGTGGGATTGTGACATTTTGTGTAAATAGTTATAGGTTAAATAGCATAATTATAATTATTAATATAAAAGAGACTAGTAATAGGTTGTTTGCTGCTTTTGTTTGCTTTTAATAGTTTATGGTGTTTGGATTGTTGTGATTTTTATAGTATAGATTTGGCTATTATTTCTAGATATTCTAGGCCTTGGATGGTTGGGTATAGTCTAGTTTTGTACTGTAGGTGTTCGTACATTGTTTTGGTTTGTTTACTAAGTTTAGACCTGTTTTAGTTAGGAATTGCTCTAGCCTTAATTCTTGGTATCTTTGCTCTTTTTTGATAGATTCGATTAGTTTGTGTAGAGTTGGTTGTACTCTTCCTAGTGTGCTTGGAAGGCATTATGCCATCCTTCCACTGCGTTATTTGTTTTAGCTTTTTGTGCTTGGGTGCTTTCATAGACATTTCACCAGGGGATATGGAATTTGGGTTGGCTTCGGTATCCTGATCTATGTAGTCTTCCTACCCATATGTCTTCAAAATAGTCGAGTAAGGGTGTTAGTTTTGTTTCGTTGGCTTAGTAAAATGGACTTTCTATGAGTAAATTGTAGTAGTTTACTACTTCTGTTGTGGGTACATAGGCTAGGGCTATTAGTTTTTATTTGGTATGCAAAGTTGCTACTTGTTGCATATTCTACACTTAGGGGCTTATTACGATGTCACCATCTCCGAACTGGGACCGACCTCTGGTCGGCGGTCCCAACCTCCTGATTAGGATTGGACTGAACAGTGTTCGGTCGCATTCCGACATTTCCCTATAGGAGCATGAATTACGGCTGTAAACCGGCCATAGTACATGCTCCCATAGGGAAACAGGAGGTGGTGTGTAAAAAATCCAGATCCAGATAGATGATGTAGAAGAAGTTTAATCAGCGACACAGCAATGTGCAGCCACACAGGTAGAAGCTGCTGAACCAACTGACCTGGCTCCCAGCATTCCATAAGAACATACCCATGGAATGCAGGAACGAGATAAATATAAACACAACAGGTGCATGAGAATACAATGCGATGTAACACATCTCCCCCCTTAAGCATAAACCCAAACAAAGGAAAACAGAAAAGGGAGAATAAGGTGAAAACAAGAAACAAGAAAAGAAGGGAAAGAACAGGGAAGAAACAGAAGAAATAAAAAAGGAAAAGAACTGGCCAGAAACACGAAAAAGAGTAACCACTAAACAAAATCAGCACAACGTTTAGGAGCAAAACGATTCCTGCTGGCTTCCTTAACACGGGAAGCAACTGAGTTCTCTGACAATTGAGGCACCATGGAAACATCTTGGTGAACATTTTCCGGAAAACCACATGCCTCTGGTACCTTTAAATTCACCATGAAATCATTTCCATTCCCATTACCACTCTCGTTTTTCCGACCATGGTCGACAGGTTTGAAACACTTTGACACCTTTGTAACATTCCACACCTTACAATCCTGAGTTATATTAGAATTGGAAAAAACGTTATGCACCTTCATAGCCTTACCGAACTTAGGCGCACCTTTGCCTTCAAAACCAGGTTTGCGTACCCTCACCCAATCTCCCACAGAAAATCGATGATGTCTGGCCCTCCAAAACTTGTCATACCACTCCATGGCCTTATTTTGTTTTCTCTTGACTCTCTCAGCTACATCAGCCACATCACATTCTTCACCAAGACAGCACTATTTCTTCTTGAACCACCAAGGACACAAACGCGAAGCAGGATTCCTCCCTTACAAAAGTTTGAATGGACTAACTTCGGTGTTGGTGTGCGGGGTAATCCTGTACATCCATAACTTCTCTCTTAACACACTCCTCCAATTACTCCCCGAGGCATGTGCATCAACAACAAACTTTTTTTAAACATGATTAAACCTCTCAACTTGACAGTTTTCGTGGGGCTCATAAAATGATGTGGTAACGTGTTTTCTGTTACAGTGTTTAAGAAATGCTTCCATATCATTAGATGTTAATTGGACACCATTATCGGTCACCAGAGTGGAGGGACACCCCTCTCTAGCAAACACTTCCTTGAGAAAGTCGATAACAGCACCAGTAGTAGCATGTGGGACAAACTCGACCTCAGGCCACTTAGAATGGTAATCAACCAAAACCAAAGCAAAACGAAGATCGACAGGTAAAAAATTGAATGGCCCAGACACATCAAAAGCTAACCTCTGCCATGGAAAAACAGGCCACTCCACACTTTTCAAGGGTGGAGCATTTAACTTAAGCATCTTCTCACTTGAAGCACATATTTCACATTCTCTCACAACTCGATCTATCATCCTGTCTATTCCAGACCACCAAAAGTGAACTCTTACCAATCACTTTATAGCTGACATACCCGGATGTTCCTTATGAGCCAGCTTGAGAATGACATCACGAACACCCCTCGGTGGAACACACTTGCCCCCTTTGAATAACAATCCACCTTCCACCTCAAGCTCCTCAGCTACTTTGTACAAACCCTCCAACTCAGGCTTCACTTCCCCCTTTTTGGACCAACATTCCATCACAAATATTTTCACATCCTTCCAAACCTCATCTGACTCTTCGCACTGCTTCCAGAACTCCTCAGAGATATCAGCAAACTGGCCATCAAACACATCTCTGATCCCAGCCACCATATCCACTTCACCCACTTCAACAACATCACCAAGTTGGTGCGGCAAATGGGAAAGACAGTCCGCAGTCATATTCTTCTTGCCAGGCACGAATTCAGCATCAAAGATGTACTCTTGGAGCTTGGAAGCCAAACCTGGCAATACGCGAATTCCATCCACCACCAGGAGCCAAGATGTTGACTAGTGGCTTATGATCAGTCCTAAGCACGAATCTGCAGCCCCACACGAAGTTCCTAAAGTGTTTCACCGCCCACACACAAGCAAGAAGTTCCTTTTCTATGACTGCATACCTGCGCTCAGTTTCATTCAAAGTACGGGAAGCAAAAGAAACATTCCACTCCTCCTTGCCACACCTCTGGGATAGCACAGCCCCAACACCATACAAAATGGCATCCACAGTGATCACACATAATTTTCTCATGCAGAGCGGTTTCAATGCGGGTGCTTTCACAATATCACATTTTATGTTATCAAAAGCCACTTGTTGGGCTTCAGACCACTCGAACGAGGCACTGTGCCTCAGCAAAGCTCTCAAGGGTTCCATCTTGGTGGCAAAGTTGTTAATAAACTTGCTATAGTATTCACACATACAAGCAAATGACAACAATTGATCCTTGTTGCTGGGAGCAAGAGCCCCAACAATGGCCTCCACATTGGATTTTTTGGGCACAACTCCATTTCCAGACAAAGTGTGCCCCAAATACTCCACAGACTTCTTAAACAGTTTGCATTTATGCCTTTTGAGAGTTAGACAATGACACTGCAACCTACTGCAAACCTTAATGAGATGCCCCATGTGTTCATCCACATTTTTAGAAAAGATCAAAATATCGTCTTGGAAGTATTTGACATAGCTCTCGATGTCTCTAAAAATATGAAACATAGCCCTTTGGAAAACTGAGGCGGCCGATGCTAAGCCGAAAGGCATCCTAGTAAATTGATATAGACCTTGTGGAGTGATGAAAGGGATGAGTTGCTTGGATTCCTCAAATAGTTCGATCTGATGATAGGCAGACCTAAGGTCCAAAGTAGAAAAAATGCTGGCACCCTCTAACATGGAAACCATCTCATTGATATTGGAAAGAGGATGACAGTCAATAACAATGTTAGCATTTAATGCCCTCAAATCTACATATAGCCTTAATTGTTGATCCGCCTTGCGTGCTTAAACGGTGGGAGAAACCTATTCAGCAGATTCTATGGCTTCAATTATACCGCCATTCACCAGATCATCCAACATCACCTTTAGTTCTCCCCTCACATTAATGGGAACACCACGCAACCTGTGCTGTGTTTCACGGGTACAGCACCTTTCTTAAGTCTGATTTTATGGGAAAAATCACTTAACTTTCCCAAATTTTCTGAGAATACTTCATGAAAATGTTGTACTATTTCTTCTCCACAAGCACTCTCATCAATAGACATAACTTGCAACACTTCAGTTTCTTCGCACAACTGGACAGGACACATTGACCCTCCCTTACGATCGAAGAGGCTTTAGGGTTCCGGACTTCCACCTATACTATCTAGCGGCGCTATGCCAATATCCGCATTGTTGGTATCACCCAGACGCTCGGGTCTCTTATCTTAAACCGGCGAGTGAGCAACTTGGAGACCTCTCTACATTGTCTGTATTGTTGAAGGGTGTCCCTATGGACCCTTCCGATATTCAAACATTATCCATCATCTGCTGGGCATGGCGGAAGCTTTGCTGAGTTTTGGGTGGTAGCTTCCTTAACTACCCTGCTCTCCCGCTGGTTGATAACCTCTGGCATACTCTCACTCGCGAACATCTTGCTCAAAGCACCCTGCAGCACCACAACCTACATACCATGGGAGATATGTTCCCAGATGGCCATGCTCTATCACATGCCGATGACGCCTGTTTCCAGAATGCTTCCTACATGGACCATGTTGTAATAAGGCAGCTGCACAATACCCTACGATCCTGCGTCTCCACATACCCTCAAGCCCCAGATGACTTCACACCGCCGACCCTCATCATAACTGACACTGACGGAGGCCGATTAATCTCTTGGCTCTATCACATATGCCTAGCCTTGAAACCTGACACCACCAGACATACTAGGGATGCCTGGAGTGCTGATCTGGGTTATCCCCTCTCTGACAAGGTTTGGTCCGATTGCTGCTCCCAAATGAAACCCATATCCATTAATCATAAAAATATACTTCTACACTTCAAGTTCCTGCATCGGGCATACATTAATCCCACAGACATCGCACAATTTGACGCTAGACCCCCGACTCACTGTCCTAAGTGCCATACCCTGGACACTACCTTTGCACACCTAACCTGGTCATGCCCACATATTGGACGATACTGGGCCACTATCTTTGCTTTAATCTCCACTATGGCGGGCACCAAGATAACGCCTGACCCTGCAGTGGCACTACTGGGATACACACAGAACATCCCCAAATCTGTCCGCAGGTTTACACCTGTTGCATTATTACTTGCTAAACAGGAATTGGCCCTGCATTGGGGAAGCAGACGAACTCCCAGAGTCTCTGCGTGGCTCAGAAGCATGACCCAATGTGATAAATCAGTGAGGACTATGCATAATTTCAATCCCTCACCTCTAGGCTTAAATATGTTTGGCACCCTCTAAGAGACTACCTGCTCACCCCAGAGTTGGACGACTTGAGCTGAACAATATATTGTTGATGCACCACACAACACCACATTAGACCTTTTGAATCCCTTTCTACTATTCTACAGCCTTACATGTTGCGAGACCTATTTTGCCTACCTCTTCATTGTTACAAAGCTGTCATGTAGCAGTCTTCTTATGTACACTTCAAGATATGCCATGTACTAAGTCGATCATTTCTTATACCTGTGTGCAATGTCTTTCATTGTATGTTCTTGTTCTTTAAAATTTTATAAACACATTTTAAAAAAAGAAATGAAGTTGATATCAGTAGGGAACTGAGTACTGTAGATAGTGCTCACTCTATAGAGGAGAGTTTACTTTATACCACACTGTTTGCAAACACTGAAACTTTCATAAGAAATACACCACAGACTATTCAAAAATATCTACTAAGAAGAGTGCACACTTTATGCAACAGCTGTCAAAAAAGACACCATTTGCTAAAAATAAGGTGCTAAATATACTACCTGCACCATTCATACTATGGTGAAAACGTTATAGAAAACCCATCTTCTGAAGCAAAACAAGCATGCGTACATAGGTTAGTACCAGGTGCACACAGACTTCTATGTTAAGTAGAAATTGTCATGCTGATATAACTCTCTTCAATAACTGCTTACAATCCTTGGTATGTAAGTATGTAGGATATTTGCCTTGCTAGAACCTTTTTCTGTGGTACCAAAATACTTATGTGGAACATATTGAACACAAGTCTACTGTCACCTGTACACAGAGTTACTCTTGAATACAAGATTTATAACGCGTCCAATACCTCTACACAGCTATGGTGCATTAGGAGGACATGTGTTTGCTAAACACTCACACCCATTATTTGGGCCCAAACTGAGAAAAATTAAGTGGAAAAATAATATGGTAGTTATCCGCTACAATCTAAATCATAAAACAAACAAGCACACTCATTGGATGATGTCATCATTGATGTCATCAATTATGTCGTTTGAGATATCATCAATCATAAATGATGTCATACAACGTGTCATGTGTGATGTCATATGTGAGGTCATAAGCAGTGCATGGCAGGGGTGCAAGTTCTAGTTAGTGCTGCTAACTATAACTGGTGAATTTGTGTGTTTTTAATTTAAAACGGTAATGCTGTCAGTGAGAAAATTCACCTAATTATGATGTTAGTTTAACCTTTGGCTTTTCAAGTGAATTTCTAAGAATTGTTTTTATTCAAAAAGATATTTTTATCACACCTAACTAGAGCGTTACTTTAACCTTTGTTTTTTTCAGTGAAAATATTTAAATATATATATATATATCGTGACAGAGTGACAAAACAACCATCATGAGCACATTTATTTAAGTATTTTGGTGTACACACTAGGACAGTGAGAGATTAAACATGACATATCCTTGAACTATTTTGGTTATTCCATAAGTAAAATAGAAGGGGCTGCACTTTGCACCCAACCACTTGGTGTCCCAAGTACACCACAGATCCTTGACCTATCTGGCACTTGCTGGCCTTGATAGTCAGACCTGCGGCCTGCAGGGTCTGAAGCACCTCCTGGAGGTGAGACAGATGGGTCCTCCCAGCTGAAGCTGAAGAATGCAATGTCATCCAGGTAAGCAGCACTGAAAGCGTCCATCCCAGCCCGGACCTGTCCACATGTGTCACTATTTAAATACAACGCACGCTGTCCTATGGTCGTTTAGGGCCTCTCTTAGGGGTGACTTATATATATTAAAAAAAGAAAGTTTATGCCTGCCAAAAGGTTTGATTTGCCAGATCAAAATGACAGTTTAAAGCTGTGCTACAGCCTGCAATGGCAGTCCTGAGACATATATTAAAGTGCTACTTTAGTGGGTGGCACAGTGAGTGCCACAGGCCCACTAGTGGCATTTAATTTATAGGCCCTGTCTACGTGTAGTACCATATACTAGGGACTTACAAGTAAATTAAATATGTCAATCAGGTGTAAGCCAATTTTACCATGTTTTAGGGAGAGGGTGCAAAGCACTTTAGCACTGGTTAGCAGTGGTAAAGTGCACAGAGTACTAAACCCAAGAAAACAAATCCAGCAAACCAGGGGGGTTGAAGGCAAAAGGTTTGGAGGAGTATCACGCCAAGGATGTCAGGTCTAACATGTGTCCCCAGGAAATAGCAAACAGAAGCTCATTGAACTTTTTGGGTTGTTTAAAAAAATGCCATACGTTAAGGCGTGATAAAGATTACTCTTTGTAAGTATACAGAAACTCTTGATTAATGAAGCAAGCTAGAGCACAATGATAGTATCTGGTCAGACTAGTGTCTCAACGATAATCCCCATGTATAATACCCTGCAAAGAAATGTTGGTAAGCTATAGAACAATACAGAGATATAAGACATGGCTTGTGGAAACACATCATGTAAGTGCTCAGAAAAACCTCAGGGATATCCTGGGCACTACATATTTCTTAGTGCTTGACAGCAACTGATGACTTTTGCTATGTGGTGAACACTGGAACTCAAATACACCTCATTTCCAACAGCTTGGCTATCTTAAATTCAGTAGGCCAAGATTACCTTCCATACACTATAGCAAAAGCTATGTATACCAGGAGAAGAATCAGTCTATCTATTCAGGTATACTCTCAGTCTGACAAAGCCACTTCCTCAACAGCAACTTCCTAAAATTCAGGTTACACCTAACACTACAGTTTGCCTGTTACTCACTAAAATTAGGGAAAGGGTTACTAACCCCTCTTTTCGTTCAGTCACTCTATTCACTCTCTCATTTATTAATGGCCGGTAGAGCCCGCTACGGAGGGCTCTTATGCTATTAGAACATTCCGCCCCTAGGAGGCAGAATGTTCAAATTTGTAAAACAAAGGCCTCACGAAGCCTGAGGGATTGAAATCCCTCGGGCTCCGTAAGGCCTATTATTCACAGCAACAGCTGTGAACAAACATTGGAATGTTGGAGCTCCGGACTTCTACCGGCCATTAGAAGCCCAGAGCACTCCATTGTTTTCAATGGAGCTCCCAACATTCAAATGCACTAATTTCCATTAATATTCCGGAACAAATGCATTTATTAAGGTTGAACATTTCTGTACATGTTCAAAGAGCAGGAACATATATAGAGGAAGGGTGTCTGGAGGAAACACCAACACCTTCACCAACTCCCTCCATTCATTCACCTTTTCACTTGCCTTGGGGTCTTTAGCATGCATAGTTTACCTGCCAGAGCACACACCAAATATCATCATGACATTTTACAAGGATAGGCCAGTTATTGGACCCAATGTGCCAATACATACATGTGGCAAGCTAATTTTGCCCTCTTTCACGCATAATTCCATACATCACTTCTGTATGCCACAAAGCAGGGCGTTGAGTGGGCCAGATTTGAAAGAATTAAACACACGCACAGAGTACACTAATGTGTCATGCACAACTCTCTGGCTGGATTCTGCAAATTGAAACTGAAAGTGCAATCAGTCTTTATTGGTCAGTGTGTACCCTGTTCAAGTGTGGAGTTCTGATTCATGGGTGAGTTGAAGAAAGAAGCATTGACAAAGACAATAGGGACATATTTACAAGGGCATTGCGTCACAGAAACGTCACTTTTAATGATGTTCATGTGGCGTAATGACCTGCTCCATAGTTACAAAGTGGCGATAACATGGTTAAGTAAATAAAATATGCCCTATGACGCAGCCAGCACTTTTTTTTTTACTTTCAGCCATGCTGCACAGGAGCTGTGCTTCTATACAAAATGGCAACAAAAACAAAATGACCAAAGCCTATAGATCTTGCATAGGCGAGACCTAGGGGCATATTTACAACAAAATGCTGTAAAACAAGGCAAAAAGCATTGACAAAGCCAGTAGATCTTGTTTAACCAAGCCCTATTGGCTTTGCCAATCCTTATGAAAAAAAGATTATTTGATGTGGCCACAACGCAGGAGGGGAGAGGGTGGCCAGGGAAGCAAACCCGGTCAAGTGGGGAGAACAGGTCAAACAACAAACACAGGAGGGGGACAGGCAAGCGTTCAAGCGGAGTATGCCTGGGCAGGAGGGGAGAAGGCCTGCAAACACATGCACTCTTAACATATGCACTCTTATGGAGTGCTAAAACATAAAGGAGAAACAAGTACCTGTGGAAGATACGATCAGTGGGAGGACACTGGCCACCGACAAGTTGCAGTACTTGTTCCATGCTCAACACAAGCGACAAACGGAGGAAGAGAAAGTGAAGCTTGCACACACTGACCAATGAGAAGCAAAGAAACCAGAGTGATAATGAAGGAAACCAATGGTAAGTAATGGATGGGCTCCAAGCCTCTTGTTTGTAAACAAAATGTTTTGCGAGCGTCAGCGCATGCTCTGTGTCAGGCGAGACCTAAAAAGGAGTTAGCCAGGGGCCAACGCCATCTTATTGAACAACATAGATGAGACATTGTTTGACAAATTTCCTGGTTGCACGTTTGTCAGCTATATCCTTCCTGTGGGTCAACTTTGCAGTCTCTTTCTGTAAGCATATAAGTGAATACTCAGATCCGACCTTTCTGCACTAATCCCATTACAATGTCCATACTTTTCGCTTTACTTGACTTTATACCTAAATAGGAAGATCTGCCCTTTAAATCAACAGTGTCACATGAAATATAAGCGAATAATGGACATAAATGAAGGAAAGATTCACCACCGCTACAATTGATTAGATTAACGAGCCTCAATTTCCACATCACAGGTTTCATGCCGACATACACCTACAATTGGTTAATTGTAACTCATCAAGAATTAAGGATCGCTGGCAACAGTATTTGCTTTCTCACCCAGAGACAGAGCAGATATAACATGTGGAGTAGTAGTGAAAGATTCACCATGTGGGAAATAAGCATCAGCTGCTGCTAATGTGGAACCACATCAGTCTATTACTCAACCCAGCAAACATCCTTTCAACATCTACGTTAACATAATCTACACTTAAAACAAACAGCTGTTCTTTCCTCATACACTTATACAAATTAATTTATCACAATATCATACCAACAACTACAAATGTGTTGCTCTACAATGCCCACATAACAAAGTTTACTTGTTTTTAAATACATGTCACTAACTTTATTTGTAAATCTGGAAAATTTCTTATATACTGCCTTACAAACAACAACAAAAAGATGTAACCCCTTCACTGCTAGGCCTGCCCCCCCGTGCGAAGCCTTTTTTTGGCTATTTGGGGTAGTTTGCACTTAGACCCCTGTAACTTTTTGTCCACATAAGGTATCTAAGCCACATTTGCGTCCTTTCTCCAACATCATGGGGATTTTAAAGGTACCCAGGGTTTATGGAATCCCCTGGAGGGGACCCAAAAATTAACCAAAATACAGCAAAGTTTTTTGTTTTTTTTTAAATGGGGAAAAAGTGCTGCAGAAGAAAGCGTCTGTTTTTCTCCTGTAAATGGTATCCAACAAAGGGTTTGTGGTGCTGAAAGCAACATCTTCCCAGATTTCAGGGACAGGCAGACTTTGGCCAGAAAACCAAAATGTTTTACACAGTTTGGGCATTTTACTGGGACATAGCCTATTTTTGCTACTTTTTGTACTTTCAACCTCCTTTCAGTTAGTGGTAGAAATGGGCATGAAAGCAATAATGGATCCCGGAAAGCAATACATTTCTGAAAAGTAGACACAATTCTGAATTCAGCAAGAGGTCATTTGTGTAGATCCTTCAAGGTTTATTTACAGAAACTAACAGTTGAAATGAAGCAAAATTGAAAAATGAGTTGGAAAAAACAGCTATTTGTGCCAACATTTTCACCTGTAACTTATTTTATGTATGGTAGATGTTTGAAAGAAATATACCGTTACATCTGCAGGACCCTTCTGGCTGTAGGGATATAGAGGACTTGTAGGTTCACCAAGAACCCTAGCAACCTAGAGCCAATAACCGAGCAGCGTCTTGCAATGATTATTCATTGTGTACCTGGTATATAGCAATTCATTTGGT
Organism: Calotriton arnoldi; assembly: GCA_963921515.1. Classification (NCBI taxonomy): domain Eukaryota; kingdom Metazoa; phylum Chordata; class Amphibia; order Caudata; family Salamandridae; genus Calotriton; species Calotriton arnoldi. Next base: position 2,789,233 of record CAWUFW010001431.1, read on the forward strand.
AAAATATAAAGAGTGAAAACTAGGTATCAAAGACACCCATGTATTTCCGAAATGGGAACAAAATATAGAGTTTAGAAACAGTAGCTATTAGCACATCTCCAAAATTGTTGGTACCCATACTGTTATGTTTCATATAGGTACCCTAATATAGGCCCGGGTAATATCATACACCTTCACCTACATTACCTCCCCTACACTACACAGTAATGAACCTTTTAGGATTGAACCTTTACCTAGTTCTAGTCCTGGGCGCAGAAGGAGGGTTTCTCCCTGAACAATAGTGTCCTATAACTTCATCAATAGACTCAGACAGTATGAATGAATATTCATAAGGGTTCTTGGAAACTAGGCTGGGGCTACACCACCTGCATAATATCTACGTACAAGGTTCATCCCATACGTCATCCTCAAATCCAACAACGGCTAACACAAGAAACAAGGGACAAAGGAACCCCTGATACTTTCTGCATAAATACAGCACATCTTGCTACTGTTAGTCAGAGGGAACCGAGACTTCCAGGCCGACACACTGACCAGAGACGCTGAGGCTCCTGCATGCAGACGCTCCAGCTGACAGTGGTCTAACACATCCCTTGCGGGGTGTCCAACTCGAGACCAGGACGGGTTCCTACATTCTCACACTTCAGGTAATGGGGTTCGACTAAATCCTAGAGGGATTCTTGGCTTCACACCTACTCACATGCTAGGTACACTTAGGTATATCTAGAGAGGCATCGTAGGAGTACGCGCTTTCTTTTATCATGCAATTTATATTCATGTATGCATTTATGATGATTGCAAAATGGTAGAACTGTACTATCCATTTATATTCACTATACTGCTGATTATATATATCTGCTACTGTCTAACGATTATCGCAGCACATCTATTTTACACTAGAAGAACAACTGTGCAATAAATTCTTATTGTAACACGCCCGACTGTTTCTTCTGTGTAACTCTCTGAGACCGAATAAGTGAGCACGAGTGACTGGGCGAAAAGTAGTATATTGTTTCCACGATCCTGAGGGATCAGGGTTGTCATGTTCTAAGGTTGCCAGAAACTATTCTCTCCCCGATAAGAGGAGACACTAGTGACACTGTGAGCTAGCTAATGCAAACAGGCTAACATTTTCGGTGGGGGTGTTCAGAGTCAGTCTGCCACCAAGCCCACAGTTCATGTTATCCGAACGTGCAGATTCTGTATAGGATATATATAGGAACTACACGACATGGCATCGCCAACGTTGGTTGGGTACTTATTTAAGAGTAGAATCTGAGTAGTTCAGTCGTGCTATTCTCAGAGACCCCTACTCACAAAACACCAGAGACGTCTGGAGTGGGTGGGCACAAACTCCGCCGCAGCTGAGTAGGCGAAAAATCCTATTTATTAGCTGTTGGCTAATCAAGCTTGAAGGGCACAGTGTTCCTAAATTGTGCAAATAAAACCTTATCTTAGTTCCCTTGAACAAACTTCTTCTTTACAAAAATGACTGAGGGCGAAAATAACCCAGTAGTAAATCTACACGTCTCAGACGGAGAAGAAGATTCAAACGCAATTCAAATTGCACCTAAATTCAGGCGTACGATCACCCTGAAACTAGTAGAAAATGGTTTATCAGCTAGGGGTGGCTTAGTAGTTTTCGTGATTGAGGCACACAAATCAAACAAAACAGAGGTATTCTATTCGTGGGTTACATTCCCAGAAGCAGATGCAAGAACACAGACATTTCACTACTATACAGAAGGAGATGCACCAGTGGAATATGGACCATTCGAGGACATAGAGGTTCCACTCATGTACCAGGAACACTTATACTGGTTTAAAGGCGCCCTACCCCACATAAGAAACAGAGTAAGATTAGGCCCACTCGGAGTAGAGGGGGCAACATGGCCGATATTAGCAGCCTACACGGCACATCCTGACATTAAAACAATGCCGCAGGCAGACTTCCTCATACAACACAAGGATTTAATTAAAATCTACAGAAATTTGACGCAATTCGTCATGAAGACTTTCACAGTCCAACCAGCAACAGTTGCAACAAATGGAACTCATCCTCAGGGTACAGCAACTAAAATTACACCACAAACATTACACGCAGTAATGGACAAAATGCCCACGAAACGTGAACAAATGCCATTCTGGGTAGCTCAGAAAATAACTCAGCTTGAGGCAGTATTCCCGAATACTACCCCGTATGAAAAACACAGAATGCTAACAATCTGCTTGCCCATGGGGATAACACCACAAGTAGAAGATTGTACCACTTGGGGTACAGTCTTTGCTGCCATCTATACCAGAACTCATGGTATTCCTTCATTAGCAGTAGTGCCAGATGTATTAAGACAAATACAAAACGAGTACGGAGCAGAACCTGCCCTGATCTTAGGGATGAAGTTACTAAATAACTATGACCAGGTATCAGCCATAATACTACCTAATATTAAAGGGAGGCAGCATCAGTGGCAATCCGCCAAAGCCTAAGGGAGTACAGTCCGTTGGATCAACAACACGAACTGCCCAAAATAATTGAAACTGCATATGCAGAATTAGACAGAGACAGTTTGGGTGGGAAAGCATTAAAACCCCAATTAATGGGCAGTCCTGAAAAGGACATTTCCAAGCAGACACCTGCTTCTTCTAAAAAGAAGTGGGATAATAAAAAACAACAAAACTTTAAAGGAAACAGATCTCAATCCCGAGGCAGATCTCCTCCACAGGAGCCCTCTGAAAAGAGGTACAACCTTAGGAATAGGGATAATATTAGGAAACCTGACAGGTATCAGGATACTGATACACGTTCCTCTCGTTCCTTTCAGTGCTCGACGAAAAACTCTGAGAGAGAAGGACGGTCAGAACACACAGAAGAGCGTACAAAGTCCAGAGACAAGCAGCACGCTCAAGACTATACTTCCAAAAAAGAAGAAAAGCCAAAATCAAAACCTCAGTTTAAAAAGAATAAAGTTGCAGGCCTGAAGATCAGACATGCCCACAATTCTGAGGACACAACTTCTGAATGGGGAATGGGCTCAGACGATGCTAGACAGTGCGGCAGAAGTAACAATAGCTCGCCAGAACCTGATGGAATCTCTGGTGACAGCGGACTTGAATGATTACATCACGGTCGAAACACCAGATACAAGGGTGAGCATCCCACATAAGTTGCACAAAATAACACTCGAAATGGAGGGGGAAGAGCCCAGGAAAGTTAAAGGTCTCTTTTGGAAAAACCTATCATCTGGTTATGACATCCTATTAGCTGAACAAGATTGGCCACCAGCATTCGTTATGGAGTGCCCTAGGGGAGAAACGGTAATTTTTCCAGCATTCTCCGACCTCGTTCCCATTCATCTTAAACATGCATATGCATGGGAGTGGGCAGTAGCCCTAGCTCCAGCATTGTACAAAAATCATGCCGGATGGGATGAAGATTCAACCCACCACGTGATCCCATTAAAGGTTTCACCAAATACACAGAGACAATATCCAATAAAGCAAGAAGCTAAAACAGGTCAGGGAGATCTTAGATCAACTTGAATACCAAGGGGTGATTGAATCATGCACCTCACCAATGAACAAGCCTTTGTTTCCCGTATCAAAACCGGACAACTCATATCGTCTAGTTTTAGATTACAGACATTTAAACACATGCACAAAGACATTCGCTGTCCAAAACGCACACAGTGCCGCATTAATGAATAACATTGTGCGGAAAAAATACAAAACTACACTTGATATCTCAAATGGATTTTTCTGCCAAAATATAGCGCCTGAAAGCAGGTATTTGACCGCATTCTCTGTGTTGGGGTCCCAGTGACAATTTTGTTGCCTCCCTCAAGGGTATAAAAACAGCCCGGGGGTATTTTCAGCAAGGGTAACTGAGTTACTCCAAAATTTTGATGAGGAAGCATTGTCCTATGTGGATGATATTTATCTGACGGACGATGACTTAAAAAGGCACTTGACCAGGGTGAGCACCATAATGATGGGATTCGCCTCTGAGGGCTACAAATTTAATTTTAAAAAATCAAAAATCGCCCAACTCAATGTCCTATTTTTAGGATATGAGCTGTCAAGTGAAGGAAAAAGTCTGGCAGCTAACTTTTTAGAAAAGTGTGCGCTTCTCCAACCTCCAACATCATTGAAAAATTTACAATCAATACTGGGATTCCTAAATTTCGGCAGAACATACATTTTGTATTACGCAGAAAGAGTAAAACCTTTCTACGATTTAATGAAACCTGACTTTTCAGTTAGACAATGGACACAGGAACACACAAACATCCTACGTTCACTACAAGAAGACATGATAGCTTCAAAACACTTACAGACGCGAGTAAACGTACGCAACTTAGTGATCCGTGTAATAGCGGGTCAATGCGGGTACGCTTACTTAACCTTCAATGAAGGTGAAACAGTACCAATCGCTTACAAATCACACCTGTACACAAACGCAGAAATGCGTTTCACTTCTACAGAAAAAATCCTGACAGCAGTTCAGACTGCTGTAGCAAGAGAAAGAGCACTGGCTCAGGGAAAATGTACAATTGTCGTGACCCCAATTCCAGCTTTAGAAGCTGTTACAAAAGCTAGCATTCCAAATGAAAAAGACTTACATCCGAGATGGATACAATGGGCTAATTCTCTTACTGCAACGGATGTTGAATACAGATTTGATCCAAGTATAAAAACACAAGCATTTCTGCAATACGAACAAGAATATCCTCTACCTAATGAAATCTTGCCTCTAGATCAGTATGAACATAATATTTACACTGACGGATCTGCTCAACCCGCCATAGGGAGTAAACAACAATACAGTGCAGCATGTGCTATCGTTAAAGGTCGCATGTGGGATGGAAAGTTCCATCCAAGTTGCACCAAAACGCAGTCTCTAGGAGACTGCACGGCTCAGTTGGCAGAGTTAAAAGCACTGATACTAGCACTGGTGAATACGGATGACAAATTCCCCACACTGATAGTGTGTGATTCTTTTTACTGTGTGCAATCATACAATGAATATTTACATAATTGAGAACAAAACGGGTTCAAAGATGCAAAAGGTGGCACAATTAAGCATAAAATGCTATGGGAACAGGTAGTTGAGTTGAAGAACGAACTACCGAGGGCTCACGTGATTCATACACTGAGTCATCAATGTGATGGCGTTCACGTTGAAGGGAATTCATTGGCTGATGAAGCCGCAAAGGGGGCTGTACGAACGGCTTCCGTAGCTACAATCACTCGTTCAAAAACGAGGATAGACGGTGAGATTATGGTGGCTGTCATTGCTTCGCGCAAAGGCAGCTCAGCAGTATCAAAGAAATTTCCACTCAAGTACTCCTACAAGTTAGATGCAAACAACATTCCATATGCTCAGATTCCTGGAGTGGGGGATAGAGTAATACCAAATATGGATCGTAGACAAGGTTTGATTGTTGCTGCACACGAGGGTTTGGGCTCTGCACATACAGGCGTTACAGCGACTATTTCCTTGTTGAAACAGCACTATTGGTGGCCAGGTCTAACAAAGTAAACTAAAGACTAAGGGGCCGATTCCGATCTGGGACGGAAATCTCTCCGACCGAGCCGGACCCGGAGAGATTTCCGACCGAACCGGACTCCTGCAGTCCGACCGAACGAGTACGATGCGGCCGTATGCTGCCGGACTCGATTCGGTCGGATTCCCATAGAAGTCAATGGGAGCCGGTCGTACAATGCGTACACGGGCTCCCATTGACTGAATGGGTACGTCGCGAACAAGGGCGCCCCCTACAGCGGGTACGCGTCGGTGCAACACGCACCGTACATGCATGTGTAGGGGGGACCCATGGGTCCCCCCTGTGTGCAACTCGCAAGGCTACGGGTGAAGGGGGTCCGACACGGACCCCCGAAGTCCGGCTCCGACAGTTCTTTGGAGCCGGACGGTACGAGTCGGTCGGGCTGTTCGAAGCACGCATCGTACTTGCTCGGTCAGGTAACGTCTCCATTGCGTGGTGCAAGTCGTGTCCGTACGGGTCGGTCGGAGCGGTTCAGACCCGGAAACGAGTCGGTCGGAATCTACGCGTACATTCGCATCGTACTAGCTCGTTCGGATAGCTGTACGAGTCGGTCGGTAAAAACGCGCACGGCTCGTATTTTTCCCGGGCGAATCCCGTTCGGTGAGCTTCCGGCCGAGATCGGAATCGGCCCCTATGTCTTGAAATGTGACATCTGCCAACAGATGAAAGGCTCCACCATAACACGCCCGGCACAGACACCACTATTAAAATCAGACAAACCTCTCGCGTGTGTGTGTATCTGGACCACTGCAGCCCCTTACAATCTGATGGGGCTTACAAGTATATCATGGTTGCAGTGGATTCCTGCTCAAGATTCCTATGGGTATGGCCTCAGTGCTCGGCTGACGCTTGAACTGTTATCAAAGATTTGCGAGTCTTTATAGGGACATACGCAGTTGGCACGTTACATTCTGACCGTGCCCCGGCATTTAGCTCTCGGGCTTACAAAGAGGCCATGGAAGGTATGGGCGAAGCATTGCGGTACTCCTCTCTGTACCATTCTGAGGGAAATTCGGTTGTGGAGAGGAAAGAAAAACCGGGACCTAAAGCAATCTTTAACAGCTAGGGTATTAGGCACGGGCGGTAGTTGGGTCAATCATCTATATGGGGTACAACGAGCACTCAGTAACCAGCCAAGAAATTCTCTAGGGGGTGTCACTCCATATGAGGTCCTATTTGGGACAAGAATGTGGGTACCTGATCTTGATTGTGAAGGCACAGTGGCGGATGAGAAACCATTTGATATCCATGATCGTTTGGCTGTTTTACAGGATCTAAATGAAGCCAGGACTCAACAAAGTAACGTCCTCCAGAAACAGACCGCCACTGGGGAAGTCAAGGCAAACACGGCAAGACCTGTCTGGATCCCAAAGGTCAGGGATCTGGTCAGAGAGAAAATAGCGGACAAAAATGAATTCGGACCATCATACAGAAAACCTGTACCCGTCCTAGCAGTTCAAGGAACAAGAACTGTACTTTTGCCTCCTCTTGCCGGGAAAAAGGAGAAACGATTTGTCTCAATCGACTTAATCAAACCACACTATGTGGCCAATACTGAACAGTAGGCCTCGTGGACTCCACAGTAGCAGATGCCCTCCTCTAGCTACCATCCAAGAAGTTCAAACAAAAAGACTCATCACGTTCGAAGAGCCTCCTGTGCGGAATGAAGGACTATGCAACAATGCTATGGAACTCATTCCCCTTGAACCAGAAGTTCAACTTCAAAATTCAATTAAAAATAACACACAAGTTGTAATTAGACCAAATACAGACGTCTACGTCAACATGCCTCGACGAGAGCAAACCACGATTTCAACAAATCCCGATGCAATTCCTACAATTGATTGAACTGCTTCTGGCTACTTCATGAACTTTGATATGTTTTCCTTGGATCCAAGTGAACCGGAAACAACGCCAGCCCAAAAATCACGCAAACAGCAAGCTAAAGACTTACTGAACTTTCTCAAAAAGACTTACCTGGTATCGCCTTGGTTAGAACTCTGGGTACTCACTGGGATACTATTTTTTCTTTTCTGGCTAGGTTTAGTTATAACTTTTGGCATGCTTATTAACGGACGTTACATTCAACAAAGACCAACAGCCGAAAAAGTAAATTTGATTTTGAAACCACATCAATCTTCTCATCGTGAACAAAGAGACTTGTCATCAGTGAACATTACAGCAGTTCCTATACCGGACGGTATAGTTTGGGACAAGGTTGATTTCGAAATATTCGCTCCTACTGAACTTTTAAACATTTCTCATGTATTTAAAATTTCATTGAGTGATATCATTACCTCTAGTACATTTTCTGATGATTGGGACTCTGAAACTGTTAATAACATGTTGTCTGATTTAGAGAAAACTGCCGCATTTCCAAACAATGAAATGTTATAAGGTACTTCAGACTATGACACATTGTACTGTTACCAACATTATGGTCATCATTTCCTGCACAAATCTATATCACCTAGAAATGTTTTTGAGTACCACCAGTGGGAACACTGCCCTCCACCACCTAAAAGTAGTTCGCAAACATTTGCACAGAAATTTTCATATTTTTCAGGGTTTAACACCACTGACCCGACTTCATACTATTATAAGGTTACACGGACATCGGCACTGAAAATTATGTTGACAAACACCAAACAGATTTACTCTGCTTCCTTTATTGCCCAATTGTCTGAACAAGGTTTTGACCTATGAAAGGACACAATAGACTTAAAATCAGTCTGGGGTTCTAGAGACTGGCAAGTCCAGGGAACAGAAGCGCTATTTAAAGCATGCCTCATTCCACAGCAGATGATATTTCTAAATGACACTGTGCAACAGACATCCTGTCTTGGACTAGCCAAGAACAAGGACCTGAACACACCTCAGTTTCCAACACCATCACAGATGGAGGGGTGGCAAAATTCAACTACACAGGGAGGGGCAACAATAGATGACATTTTACAGTACAATAGACCAGACAGTGATTGGAAAAAATGGGTGGTTTGGCCCTTAGACACGAACACATGTCAGAAAAGGTTCTGGGGTCTAACCGAAGGGTTCACTATCCATAGGCCAGACCCACGCTATGTACAAAGAGAACACCCAGGGGTAGTGACATCCTACAGTGTTGGGAAGTTGTGCCTTTTTTTTTTAAATTTCTTTATTGAGTTTTGTAATGAGAGCGATACATTCAAAAAATAAACAGTACCACTTTACCATAATGACATTTCAGATAGACCATGTAAACAGTATGACAGTTTGTATTGAATCGAATGATGGAAGCAGCCAGTTTCCTGAACGACCAGATGTCCTGAAGCGTGATCCCATATCGGTCTCATACGTGGGGGGCAAAGGTGTGGTTCTCACATATGTCCATCAGTCTCGGGAGAGCGTGGGTCAGTAGTATTGTGCTCAGCGATTGGGTGCGCTAGGAGATATGATTGAAGAGGGGACCAGATATCGCGTGGGCGGGAAGAGAGTGGCAGAAGGTCTGCATACGTGTGCAATTGTTCCTGACAATATAGAAGGTCCTGCATCCAGTCTTTAAATTTGGGGGCCCGTCCCCTACCCCAGCGGCAAGCGATCCGCCTCTTTGCGAGAAGGAGCGCCAGGGAGACGTAGCGTCGCACCGATGTAGCTATTGCTGCCGTGTATCCCAAAAGCGTCACTAGAGGTTCTTCGGGTACATGCAGGTCAGTCATTTGGTCAAGTGCCACCAGTACTTCCGCCCAGTAGCTCCGTATAGGAGGGCAATCCCATGCTAGATGTTGAAAGTCAGCCCCTTCGCAACCACAGCGGTCGCAGCGGTCAGTGACGCGGAGTTGGAGGCGTTTTAGACGTGCGGGTGTATAGTAAAGTTGGTGGATATATTTATAGTGGATAATACGCTGTCTACTGTTAGCGGATATTGTACCGGTCTGCTGGCAGCAAAACGTCCACTGTTCGTCAGTCATAGGGGATCCCAATTCGTCCTCCCAGCGGGAACGAGCCAGAGGAGGAGTGTGTGTGCTGTCACTCTGAGTGGTGCGGTAGAGCAGCGAAACCACGTGTGTGGGGGTGGTTTGTTGAAGGAGGGCATGTAGTGGGGCCATAACGGGGGGCTCCTGCGGGAAGCATGGGGTGAGGGCTTTCACATCTTGTCGCAATCAGAGATAGAAAAACCGCTCCAGGGGGGTGGGTGTGGTAGTGCCAAAGAATACCTCACTGGTGCAGAATGTTCCCTTGTTATATAATTTCCCCCAGTTTGTGATGGAGAGTTTGCGCAGGAGCCGGCAGCAGCCGCCCTCCTGTGTAACAGGAAGAACCAGTCGACCCTGGAGGGGAAGCAGGGGGGAGTATAGCGAAGGCACGTGGAGACGGCGGACCAAAGCTTGCCAGGCGCTGACGGTGCATTCCACCGTAGTGGAGGCCAAGCGGCGAGAGATGGGAGGCGCGCTGAGAAATGCAGAGCAGGGGGTCGGGAGCATATAGCCTTCTTCGACTGCGAGGTGTGGCATGTAGGGGGGGGGTTTACCCAGTATGCCGCAAAATGAGCCTGGGCACAACTAAAGTAGAGTTCCAAGTCTGGGATTTCAAAGCCTCCCTCCGCAAAGGGGCGTGTGAGAGTGTCCCATTGCAGCCTAGCGTGTTTCCCTCCCCACGTGAGACGAATGAGTTGAGTTTTGAGGGCTTTGAAAAAATGTCGGCTAGGGGCGTAGGGGATGTTAGTAAACAAGTAAAGTAATTTAGGCAGGATGATCATCTTGATTAGTGAGGCATGTCCAGCTAAGGAGATAGGCATAGCGATCCACCTCGAGATCTTATCGGTGATGAGGTCTAGGGCACGCCCGTAGTTAGCCGTCATCAGGTCACTGCGGTTGCGAGTGACAACTATGCCGAGGTACTTAACTGTGTCTTCGCACCACGCGAGAGGGTAGTCGGGGAGTGGCGTCCGTAAGAGGGAATATCTGAGACTTCCCCCAATTGATCTTTACCCCAGACAGTCTGCCAAAAAGGATGATCAGCTGTAGGATAGGGTTGAGGCTGTCTTCCGGATTGCGGAGGTATAGAGTGAGGACGTCAGCGTATAAAGATATGAGAACTTGTCTATTGGGATATATAAGGGCGTGGTCCCGATAATGTTGGCGGATTTTTGCAGCCAGAGGCTCAATAGCCAGGGCAAAGAGGAGGGGCGAGAGAGGGCACCCCTGTCTGGTGACTCTGACTATCGTGAAGGGAGAGGAGCGTACGCCGTTCACAAGGCTGCTTGCCTGTAGACCGGTGTATAGCAGGTTTATCCATGCCAAAAAGGGTGCGGGAAAGCCCATACGCTGGAGCACGTACACCAGGTAATCCCACTCTAGGGTGTCAAATGCTTTGGTGGCATCGAGGAAGACCGCCACCGCATTGGTGTCAGGGTCAATATCCTGCAGGATGGCGAACAGGGTACGCAGATTATGAGATGTGCCTCTACTTGGTATGAACCCAGACTGGTCAGGAAGGACTAGGACTGTCATGAGGGGGCTAATTCGGTTTGCAATCAATTTGGCTAAAATCTTGGCGTCTACGTTTATAAGGGAAAGGGGCCTATATGAATCGCATTGTGTGGTCGGTTTCCCGGGTTTCGGGATGTAGATTATAAGTGACTCCCGCATTGTTTGGGGCAGAATGCCCGTCTCACGGGCTACCTCAAAAACATGTCGTAGGATTGGGATAAGTAAGTGGCGGTAGGTTTTATAAAACTCAACCGGGAGGCCATCAGGGCCTGGGGCTTTCCCCGATTGCAATTGCATTATAGCAGCGATGATCTCCTCATCTTCATGGTGCGCCAGAAGGAATTCCCGTTGCGTGTCGCCAAGCAATCGCAGTGTCCTCGAAAAAAGGGGTAAAATCGATGGGATGAGATCTTTGTGAGGTGTATAAGGTTTTGTAAAAGGTCCTAAAAGTTGCTGCGATCTCAGGGGTGTCTCTACGCATGTAGCCATCCTCGTCTTCAACTTCGAGGACAGTGTTGGAAAATCGGGGTGGACGGATTAAAGCCGCGAGCGCCTTCCCTGGTCTTTCACCCTCTCCATAACATCGCGCCTGGTGATATTTCCCCCTAAATTTACACTCCCGGTCCGACGTCTCCTGATACTCGCTGAGAAGGTCTCTCAGTCGCGACTGTAGTGTCGGGGAGGGAGCGCTCTGCAGTTGGGCTTCCGTGTGTTTAAGCTCGGTTTCTAGTTTGCGTAGTGTGGAACGGATATCTCTCAGAACGCCTCCGCCTTTGTCAATGCAGATGCCGCGTACCGTGACCTTGAAGGCCTCCCACACGACGGAGTACTGCGTGACTGAATTTTCGTTTCGGGGGAAGAATTCTTCTATCTCCTGCTCAAGTTCGGATTTAAATACAGGGTTAAGAAGGTTCTGCAGGGGTAGCCGCCAGGACAGGTAAGGCGCTTCTTCTTGAGGGGGTGCAAGTGTGATGAGTACCGGTGAGTGGTCCGAATAAGTGCAAGGGAGATGGGAGGCCCAAGATAGCCAAGGAGTTAATCACTGGGAGAGGAGCCAGCTATCGATTCTAGACCAGGAGGAGTGGGCCGTGGAGAAGCAGGATCCCTCTTTGTCGTGGGGGTGAAGTGTGCGCCAGGCGTCAACAAGGCCGTGGTCAGTGACTATTTGATTGAGGGAGTGGTGCGCATTGGAATAATGATGGGGGTATGGATGTGAACGGTCTAGAGTTGGGTCTAGGGTGACATTGAAATCCCCTCCCCATATTATGTGTGTTGAATCAATCGCGAGGATTTTGCCCCAAAGTATGCAGAAAAATTCAGGGTCATCCACGTTTGGCCCATAGCATGAGACGTGGGTGATGGACTGTGCAGCCAGTCTGCCCCATACAATACAATAGCGTCCCTGTGGGTCAGAATAGGATCCAATAGAGGTGTAAGCTAGCGTGTGTTTAATCAATATAGCTGTGCGCGTGCATAGTTAGAGTAAGAGGAAAGCTCCTAGAGCTCGCCCAGCGAGACGCAAAGGTTGTAGGAGTGGTGGGGCTGAGGTGCGTTTCCTGAAGCATGGCGCAGTGTATATTGTGCCTATCTAGATAAGAGAGAATGTGACGGCGTTTGCGAGGGTCTCCCAGACCTCTCACGTTCCAGGTCAAAAAGTTGTATTTGGGTAGGCTAGGTCGGTTTTCCATGGCTGTCTGTCAGAGGCATGTAGATGATCGGTATATAAGAGTCGTGCAGAGTGTCTATCCAGTCCATAAGGTAGTCGATTACGTCAGTGGTAAGTGGCATGCCCCAACCCCTTTCCCTACCCCCCACCCACATCAGCAGCCCAATGCTGCTGTGTCGCAAACCCCCCCATCCCACCCCCAATATCCCTTGCCTCCCGCTCCCAACAGGGGAGGGTGGAGGTTGGGTCCCATAAACAGGCAACCAAAGCAGCATGGGGGTTCCCCAAGTGGGTAGCATCTAGAGGGCAAACCAGTAACTCCTTGCAGAGGCGAGGGTGCCTGGGAGATATAGGAAATAGGGGCTTGCCCGCCCCGTCCTAGTTGAGAAATAGTGTCTTTGTGACTGAAGACCAGGGGTATGCATGGGGGAGATGTACCACTGTCCGCCCGGCCCGCTAGTTTGAGGCCTGTAAGTGTCTCAGTGCAAAAGGAAAAGGGGGACAGTACTCACACCCCACATAGATGATGGTAAGGTCTGCAGTCTTAGTGCTATGAGGAGCCATTATTCGACATCCGATGTGCCGCCACCTCCGTTTGAGTTGTTGTGGGGGAGGCACGCCCCGCGGTCTCTCTGGGCAGGGTCTTGATGAAGTCGTAGACATGTTGTGGGTTAGTGAAGAAGTGCTGTTTCCCCAGGTGGGTGACTTTTAAGCGCGCTGGGTATAACATGGCGTAAGCAATGTTCAGTTGTTGCAGTTTTTTCTTCACTGGAATGAATTTGCGGCGTCCTTCCTGGACGGCCAAGGTAAAGTCTGGGTACAGGGAGATCTCGTTGCCTTCAAAGATAACCTTTCCTTGTTCCCTTGCCAATCGGAGTGCAGTGTCCCGGTCCCTGTAGTTGAGTAGTTTCGCCACGATGGGACGGGGCGGTGCGCCCGGGACCGGACGAGGGGCCAGAGATTGGTGCGCTCTCTCTATGATGAAGACCGTGGAGAAGGCGTCTCTCCCAAAGGCGGTAGCCAGCATGCGTTCCACAAATTCTTTTGCCCGTGCCTGTGGATTCCGGCACGCCTAGGATCCGTAGGTTGTTCCGCCGCGAGCGGGCTTCAAGGTCTTCATTCTTCGCGGCTATGACCTTCAGGACTTTTTCCATATCTAACGTTTTGTCTGCTGTTGAGGTGGAAGTGTCCTCTAGGTCCGATATGCGGCGCTCCGTCTCCTTTATGCGCTCTTCATGTTTCTCGCTTTTATGGGTGAGAGAGTCCATTCGAGCGTTCATGGTATCCATCTTGCTCTCTATGGAGGATAAGCTGGATTGGATGTCTAGCAGCAACGCTTTGAGGTCTTCCGTGGAGGTGGGCTGTACCGGGGCGGAGGCGCCAGGCTGATCGTCTTCCATATCCACCTGCGTCCTAGTGGACGTGCGAGCAGGGAAATTTAGTTTGGGTTGCTTGCCATCGGTGCGGCCCATGATGTTACGTGCGGTGAAGTGGAGTCATCTGCTGGTTCAATGGGAGAAAGGGTGCAGTTCGCCACGTAAACAGGAGGTAAAGTGGGGACAGTCTCACACTATCTGAAGCAGGTCCAGCGCCCAGACGGCACCGTGGGTCTCAGGTCCCCGTAGGCCCGTATAGCGGGAGCGCCCGCACGGAGAGGCGGCGAACCCCCGACTGTCGGGGTCTCCTCCAACGTCAGGAATCAAGGGCTGTACGGTGGTGAAAGACAGCGGGGAGAGGCACTCAGGGACGGCTTCCTCCGATGGCGGTGGGCACTATGGTCCGGGGTATTGTCGTGGAGGCAGCTGGGGACTCGATGAGAGCGGTCTACAGTAAGGGCAGGGCCGGCCAGAAGTGCAGATTAGTCCCAGAGGGGCGAGCTGGCGGAGTTGAGGGGGGTCGATGCCCGCCTCACAGTTGCGAGTTCCCAAAGCGGCCTAGAAGATTAGGATACGCCACGTGGTGGAGTGAGGCAGCCCAGTCCAGGCGCAGGTCCGCTTACCCGCAGCGGTCAGCCACCGTCCCCGTCCATGTAAGATCTGGGGGCATTGTAGCATGGGGGGAGTGCAGGCTTCCTGTGCAGCGGAGGCGGAGAGGGGCAAGGGCGATGGCGACAGGCTGGCGTTAGTAAGGGGGGTTAAGACCCACCTCGTAGCTGTGGGTTCCCAGAGTGGCCCCAGAGATCAGGATTCGCCGCGTGGTGGTGTGAGGCAGGTCCGCCTGGCCGCGGTATGCAGCTGCAGCCCCCCCTCCGTCCCCGGGGGGCCGCCGAAGTGGCACAGGACAACAGATCCGCGTCTTAGCAAGAGGAGCAGCGCAAGTGTTCCATGCAGTACTCCATGCAGCGGAGGCGGATAGGGGAGTATAAGCGATGGCAGCAGGCAGAGAACGGGTCAGCGCCGAGGCGCACTCACCGGAGGCAGGCGGGGGCCCTCCCCAGTCCCTGCTATCAGGCGAATCTGCGGGTGGCCTCTCACTACCCCGAGGGGCCCCAGACAGCGCCAGGAGCCAGAGCAGCCTCCGCGTCAGCGAAGCGTTCCGGGCAGGAAGCCCAGAGGTGGTAGGATCAGGCCCCAGGCGATGATGTGAGTCCCCCCGCGGACGGCTCAGTCGCGGTCTGTCTTCTGTTGGGCTCCGGGACGGTTGCTCGAGACACTGCGCCGTCAGAGCCGAGAGGTGAGCCCCGCGTCCCCAGGCACGGGCCGCCACTCCTATTCGGCAGTCCGCGTCCCAGACGTCAGTGCCCCTCCAGGCGTAGGCAGTTCGGGGAAGCAGCCGGTTGTTGAGGGAGGCGTAGTGGCGCAGCCGTGGCTTGGTGCGCCCCGGCCACAGCTCCGCTTCGCGGCGGGTTATGCTGCAGTGGCGGCCGCCATTTTAGGTCGCCCGGGCCTCGCAATTGCCAAGTCAGCCCCCAGGGGAATCAGGCTGTTATTGAGGAGGATATCGGCTTCAGCAGGCAGCGGATGGCATCCGCTACACAACGGTGTCAGTCTCAGCGGTATGGAGCGGAGTAGGAGCTGGATATCTGGCGGATGGTGTCCCAGGCAGCAGGAGCCTCACGTAAGTGCGGCCATCTTGCTTGGCGCCCTCTAGCGCCCCCCCGGGAAGTTGTGCCTTGATTGGCTAGAGACCTCAACACTCACAGAAGTGAAACAACACTTATCCTTACTCACACAAGACATGGATCTTAGGGATTTTTTATTAGGTCCCAGGAAACGTTTCATATATGCTGGCATTTATGCTGCCTACAATGAAAATTGGAAAATATCTCAACAAGAGGCCTCCGAGAGAATACGGGAAATAGACTGTATTAACTTAGAGAAGGCATTAGCGGTAGTGGGTAATGGGTTAACAACTTTGACCTCCAGGATATATTCCTTAGGCAACATTGTATCTTCTGCGATAGACATACTGGAACAGGATTTAGTCATATTACAACACGGGCAATCTCAGTTACGTTCTATTGTGTTATTAAGCTGGACGCTGCAATCTTTGCGTGCAGGCTATGTGCCTTGGCGTTTTATCAACAGTACGTCTCTGTTTTCTGAATACAGTCTAACAGATAAACAGATGGAAATGGCACAAAGGGGAGCAAAATATACAATGCTGCGTATTGAAAAACTGGATAGATTACCATTCACGGTAGCAGAATCGCCGTCCACTGAGTGGCTCATCCATGGCCACATAACTCTACCGGTCACTACTTTTCAGTTTCAATATTGCCTTGAGCAAAGGCAGGCAGGCAAATATGAGAGGATGGGTAAGGAATACATTAAGGAATCTTGGGAGTTACCATATAGATTTCGGTGCCGGAGTGGGGATCGAGAGGTGTTTCTAAGCGGTACAAACTGCAAGAACGCTTTGAGCGGTTCTCTCATGTGCCAGGATATTTCCCTGCACGGAGCTTGTAATGGTTCAGTAGCGAACTTGTCCTGCCACATGAAAGGGACTCCAGCAGCCGTGATTACACCGGTATTCGAGCTGCTCTCGAATGGGAGTTACTTGATGCTGAACGATCAAGGTTGCTGTGGGATGCTTCCGGGCATTGCCTATCAGGTCACTGTGAACTCCAGGGTTACTTGCTGTATGCAAGTATTGTTTCCCCCAATGAATACAGTCAGGGAGGCGCCGTTATGGCCTTCGTTGAATGTTTCCTTTATACAGTTTGATACTTTGAGCAGACTGAAGGCCATGCCTTTACAGCAAACCGTACCCTTAACCTCCGCCCGAGAGACCTTTGATCTTCAAATCGCAAGGACCTCGACTGAGATACAGGCACTTATACGTACAAACTGCCCCTTTCATTTCGCAGAAATGGTGGGTCGTATCTTTAATATGTCTGATACGAGTGGTATTATACACCTATTTAAGACCATAGGGTCAGGATTTCTAAGCACCTTTCAGACAATCCTCAGAGTTATTCCAAATTTTATACACTCCGTATTGGGAAGCATTTTTGGAGGTCTTCCGCTGATCCTGCTTTCTAGCGCAGGAATCCTGATTGTCATTTTTCTGCTCTGAAATGGACGGCCCAATCACCAACGAGATGGCAAAAGCACTCCTGGAGCGCAAATACCGTGAGCGCATGGTACAACATCTGGGCACACCTCGCCTACGGGAACTGAGAGGCTCTTGGTTCCTATCGTTTAGACCAGTCTGGATGGACTGCATCTTGCCTGTTCTTCGATGCCTGTTTTGCGGTGAAGAATGCGTGTTGGATCTCTGTCTGACACTTGCATCGGACACGCCTGCAGACTTGAATACCAGGCTGGAACCCCTGAGGGCCCGTGCTCGGCAATGTCCCCAGCGTATTCCCATATTGATGGCTGCATTCCTCGAGAATCCGCAGGTGCCTTTTACAACTGGGTTGAGCATCAGCTCTTCCACTAGCACTCAGGTTTCGACAACAGCACCAGCTGCCTCTACACCAGCTATTGGCAGCTCTGAATATCATTTGTGCTCCATTGACGTACTCTGCGAGGTGTTACAAGGACCGTCTTCTGCAGCGGCGGGCAACGACGATGTTGCGTCTCCCAGCCAGGACACTTAATCTATAATTGGCTCATCGTGTGCTGGGAAAGTATTCAGAATTTTTCTTTTGGCTTCAAAACTCGACTAAATTTGGAACATTTCCTTAAATTGACACTTTCGCTGAAAAGCATGGCCTTCTGACGCTTGTAGTGGTTCGACTTATATAAACGAACTCAATTAGGACTTCGGCTTAAGTAACAATTCCAAAAACTTTTCGAAGTAAAGATTTTTTCTTTCTTCGTCTTTTTCCCCCTCTTAAGACTGTTTTTAAAATGATTTTACGACAATGTTTTTACGTTGCTCACTGATAGTTTTTATGCGCTTTTACCTAGTAAAGAGAATAGTTCGATGGCATTGTATTATTGTTGACTATTCGGAAGAGGAGTGGGTGTTATGTTTCATATAGGTACCCTAATATAGGCCCGGGTAATATCATACACCTTCACCTACATTACCTCCCCTACACTACACAGTAACGAACCTTTTAGGATTGAACCTTTACCTAGTTCTAGTCCTGGGCGCAGAAGGAGGGTTTCTCCCTGAACAATAGTGTCCTATAACTTTATCAATAGACTCACACAGTATGAATGAATATTCATAAGGGTTCTTGGAAACTAGGCTGGGGCTACACCACCTGCATAATATCTACGTACAAGGTTCATCCCATATGTCATCCTCAAATCCAACAATGGCTAACACAAGAAACAAGGGACAAAGGAACCCTAGATCCTTTCTGCATAAATACAGCACATCTTGCTAGTGTTAGTCAGAGGGAACCGAGACTTCCAGGCTGACACACTGACCAGAGACGCTGAGGCTCCTGCATGCAGACGCTCCAGCTGACAGTGGTCTAAAACATCCCTCGCGGGGTGTCCAACTCGAGACCAGGACGGGCTCCTACATTCTCACACTTCAGGTTATGGGGTTCGACTAAATCCTAGAGGGATTCTTGGCTTCACACCTACTCACATGCTAGGTACACTTAGGTACATCTAGATAGGCATCGTAGGAGTACGCGCTTTCTTTTATCATGCATTTTATATTCATGTATGCATTTATGATGATTGCAAAATGGTAGAACTGTACTATCCATTTATATTCACTATACTGCTGATTATATATATCTGCTACTGTCTAACGATTATCGCAGCACATCTATTTTACACTAGAAGAACAACTGTGCAATAAATTCTTATTGTAACACGCCCGACTGTTTCTTCTGTGTAACTCTCTGAGACCGAATAAGTGAGCACGAGTGACTGAGCGAAAAGTAGTATATTGTTTC
The DNA here is from genome assembly GCA_963921515.1 of Calotriton arnoldi. Lineage (NCBI taxonomy): Eukaryota > Metazoa > Chordata > Amphibia > Caudata > Salamandridae > Calotriton > Calotriton arnoldi. The sequence continues at coordinate 2,808,244 of CAWUFW010001431.1, forward strand.
CATGATCCTGAGGGATCAGGGTTGTCATGTTCTAAGGTTGATAGAAACGATTCTCTCCCAGATAAGAGGAGACACTAGTGGCACTGTGAGCTAGCTAATGCAAACAGGCTAACATTTTTGGTGCGGGTGTTCAGAGTCAGTCTGCCACCAAGACCACAGTTCATGTTATCCGAATGCGCAGATTCTGTATAGGATATATATAGGAACTACACGACAATACTAGCATGTAAATTATGAGACATTTTTCACAGTGACTTCTTTTTTACACATTGTCTTACATTTGGAAGGCAGATATGCATCGAAAGTCAATAGGTAATAACAGTTGCTCTACAATTCTGTGTTCCCCTAAGTCTCCCGATAAAAATGGTACCTCACTTGTGTGGGTAGGCCTAGTGCCCGTGACAGGAAAAGGCCCAAAACGCAACGTGGACACACCACATTTTTACAGTGAAAACAGACCCTTTTTTTGCAAAGTGCCTAGCTGTGGATTTTAAACCCTAGCTCAACCGGCACCTAGGGAAACCTAGAAAACCTAGACATTTTTCAAAACTAGACACCTAGAGGAATCCAGGATGGGGTGACTTGTGTGGCTCTCACCAGCTTCTGTTACCCAGAATCCCTTGCAAACCTCAAACTTTGAAAAAATAAAACACATTTTTCCCACATTTCTGTGATTGAAAGTTCTGGATTCTGCGTGGGTCCACAAACTTCCACCCACCCCACATTCCCTTAAGTCTTCCGATAAAAATGGTACCTCACTTGTGTGGGTAGGCCTAGTGCCTGCAACAGGAAACGGCCCAAAACACAACGTGGACACACCACATTTTTACAGTGAAAACTGACGCTTTTTTCGCAAAGTGCCTAGCTGTAGATTTCGAACCCTTGCTCTGCCCGCACCTAGGGAAGCCTAGCAAACCTATACATTTTTTAAAACTAGACATGCAGGGGAATCCAGGATGGGGTGACTTGTGTGGCTCTCACCAGGTTCTGTTACCCAGAATCTTTTGCACACCTCAAACTTTGTAAAAAAAACACCCACATTTTCCTCACATTTCTGTGATGGAAAGTCCTGGAATCTGCATGGATCCACAAAATTCCACCCACCCCGCATTTCCCAAAGTCTTCAGATAAAAATGGTACCTCACTTGTGTGGGTAGGCCTAGTGCCTGTGACAGGAAACGGCCCAAAACGCAACGTGGACACACCACATTTTTACAGTGAAAACAGACCCTTTTTTTGCAGAGTGCCTAGCTGTGGATTTTGAACCCTAGCTCTGCTTGCACCTAGGGAAACCTAGCACACCTATACATTTTTTTAAACTAAACACGCAGAGAAATCCAGGATGGGGTGACTTGTGTTGCTCTCACCATGTTCTGTTACCCAGAATCAGTTGCAAACCTCAAACTTTGTCAAAAAAACCACATTTTCCTCACATTACAGTGATGGAAAGTTCTGAAATCTGTGTGGATCCACAAAATTCCACCCACTTCACATTCCCCAATGTCTTCCAATAAAAATGGTACCTCTCTTGTGTGGGTAGGCCTAGTGCCCGCGACAGGAAACGGCCCAAAACGCAACGTGGCACACCACATTTTTACAGTGAAAACTGACCCTTTTTTTGCAAAGTGCCTAGCTGTAGATTTTGAACCCTAGCTCTGCCGGCACCCAGGGAAACCTAGCAAACCTATACATTTTTTAAAACTAGACATGCAGGGGAATCCAGGATGGGGTGACTTGTGTGGCTCTCACCAGGTCCTGTTACCCAGAATCCTTTGCACACCTCAAACTTTGTAAAAAAAAAAAAAAAAAATCCTCACATTTCTGTGATGGAAAGTCCTGGAATCTGCGTGGATCCACAAAATTCCACCCACCCTGCATTCCCCAAAGTCTTCCGATAAAAATGGCACCTCTCTTGTGTGGGTAGGCCTAGTGACCGCGACAGGAAACAGCCCAAAACGCAACGTGGACACACCACATTTTTACAGTGAAAACTGACCCTTTTTTTGCAAAGTGCCTAGCTGTGGATTTTGAACCCTAGCTCTGCCGGTACCTAGGGAAACCTAGCAAACCTATACATGTTTTAAAACTAGACACCCAGAGGAATCTAGGAGGGAGTGACTTGGGTGGCCTTACGAGGTTCTGTTACCCAGAATACCTTGAAAACCATAAACTTTGTAAAATAAAACACATTTTTCCCACATTTCTGTAACTGAAAGTTCTGGAATCTGCGTGGGTCCACAAACTTCCACCCACCCTGCATTCTCCAAAGTCTCCCGATAAAATTGGTACCTCACTCGTGTGGGTGTGCCAAGTACCCGCGACAGGCAAGGGCCCATACCAAATTGTGGAGACATCAAAATTACCTATTGCAAAAGACCTGTTTTTGCAAGGGGGTCACCTGGGTTTTTGGCCCCCGGCTCGGCGGCAATCTAGGGAAACCTACCAAACCCACATATTTCTGAAAACTAGAGACCCGAGGGAGTCCAATGAGGTATGGCTTGCATGGATTCCCCAATGTTTTCCTACCCAGAATCCCCTGCAAATCTCAAATTTAGCAGACAATAATCACATTTTTCTCAAATGTCTGTGTGGGAAAGTTGTGGGATCACCGGGCTGACATAAATTTCCTACCACCCAGAATTCCTCCAGGTCTCCCGATAAAAGTGGTACCTCACTCATGTGGGTGGACCAAGTACCCGTGACAGGCAAGGGCCCAAAACGTATTGTGAAGACATCAAAATTACCTATCACAAAACAACCTGGTTTTGCAAGGGGGGTCAACTGGGTTTTTGGCCCCGGGCTCGGCGGCCATGTAGGGAAACCTACCAAACCCACACATTTCTGAAAACTAGACACCCTGGGTAGTCCAGGGAGGTATGGCTTGCATGGACCCCCCAATGTTTTTCTACCCAGAATCCCCTGCAAAAGTCAATTTGGCTGAAAAAATCAGATTTTTCTCACATTTCTGTGTGGAAAAGTTGTGGGATCACCAGGCTGACACAAATTTCCTACCACCCAGCGTTTCCCCAGGTCCCCCAATAAAAATGGTACCTCACTCACAGGGGTGGGCCAAGTACCCGCGACAAAGCGATACCAAAGGGGATGATGGACGGAGTGTTTGAGCAAATCAAACACTCACCCCCAGTCAACTGATCTGGGTTTAATCCATCATCATTCTTTAGCTCACTCCACCACCCCAGTTCAGACATGGCCATATGCAAATCAGTCTGACCCTGTGCCTCATGGGAACAGTCCAGCCCGAACTGCCAAGCCATGTCTTCCCTGGACCGGAAACAAGCATCCTGGGACCGGTTTCTGGCTATTCAGCCGTCATCAGCCAGGCTAGCTTGAATCCAGTGGCAAAGTGAGCAAGGGACCCACGTCTGGGCATACCCTGCCAACTTAGGGCGAACAAAGCGATACCAAAGGGGATGATGGACGGAGTGTTTGAGCAAATCAAACACTCACCCCCAGTCAACTGATCTGGGTTTAATCCATCATCATTCTTTAGCTCACTCCACCACCCCAGTTCAGACATGGCCATATGCAAATCAGTCTGACCCTGTGCCTCATGGGAACAGTCCAGCCCGAACTGCCAAGCCATGTCTTCCCTGGACCGGAAACAAGCATCCTGGGACCGGTTTCTGGCTATTCAGCCGTCATCAGCCAGGCTAGCTTGAATCCAGTGGCAAAGTGAGCAAGGGACCCACATCTGGGCATACCCTGCCAACTTAGGGCGAACAATGCGATACCAAAGGGGATGATGGACGGAGTGTTTGAGCAAATCAAACACTCACCCCCAGTCAACTGATCTGGGTTTAATCCATCATCATTCTTTAGCTCACTCCCCCACCCCAGTTCAGACATTGCCATATGCAAATCAGTCTGACCCTGTGCCTCATGGGAACAGTCCAGCCCGAACTGCCAAGCCATGTCTTCCCTGGACCGGAAACAAGCATCCTGGGACCGGTTTCTGGCTATTCAGCCGTCATCAGCCAGGCTAGCTTGAATCCAGTGGCAAAGTGAGCAAGGGACCCACGTCTGGGCATACGCTGCCAACTTAGGGTGAACAAAGCGATACCAAAGGGGATGATGGACGGAGTTTTTGAGCAAATCAAACACTCACCCCCAGTCAACTGATCTGGGTTTAATCCATCATCATTCTTTAGCTCACTCCACCACCCCAGTTCAGACATGGCCATATGCAAATCAGTCTGACCCTGTGCCTCATGGGAACAGTCCAGCCCGAACTGCCAAGCCATGTCTTCCCTGGACCGGAAACAAGCATCCTGGGACCGGTTTCTGGCAATTTAGCCATCATCAGCCATGCTAGCTTGAATCCAGTGGCAAAGTGAGCAAGGGACCCACGTCTCGGCATACCCTGCCAACTTAGGGTGTACAAAGCGATACCAAAGGGGATGATGGACGGAGTTTTTGAGCAAATCAAACACTCACCCCCAGTCAACTGATCTGGGTTTAATCCATCATCATTCTTTAGCTCACTCCACCACCCTAGTTCAGACATGGCCATATGCAAATCAGTCTGACCCTGTGCCTCATGGGAACAATCCAGCCCGAACTGCCAAGCCATGTCTTCCCTGGACCGGAAACAAGCATCCTGGGACCGGTTTCTGGCAATTTAGCCATCATCAGCCACGCTAGCTTGAATCCAGTGGCAAAGTGAGCAAGGGACCCACGTCTGGGCATACCCTGCCAACTTAGGGCGAACAAAGCGATACCAAAGGGGATGATGGACGGAGTGTTTGAGCAAATCAAACACTCACCCCCAGTCAACTGATCTGGGTTTAATCCATCATCATTCTTTAGCTCACTCCACCACCCCAGTTCAGACATGGCCATATGCAAATCAGTCTGACCCTGTGCCTCATGGGAACAGTCCAGCCCGAACTGCCAAGCCATGTCTTCCCTGGACCGGAAACAAGCATCCTGGGACCGGTTTCTGGCTATTCAGCCATCATCAGCCAGGCTAGCTTGAATCCAGTGGCAAAGTGAGCAAGGGACCCACGTCTGGGCATACCCTGCCAACTTAGGGCGAACAAAGCGATACCAAAGGGGATGATGGACGGAGTGTTTGAGCAAATCAAACACTCACCCCCAGTCAACTGATCTGGGTTTAATCCATCATCATTCTTTAGCTCACTCCACCACCCCAGTTCAGACATGGCCATATGCAAATCAGTCTGACCCTGTGCCTCATGGGAACAGTCCAGCCCGAACTACCAAGCCATGTCTTCCCTGGACTGGAAACAAGCATCCTGGGACCGGTTTCTGGCTATTCAGCCGTCATCAGCCAGGCTAGCTTGAATCCAGTGGCAAAGTGAGCACGGGACCCACGTCTGGGCATACCCTGCCAACTTAGGGCGAACAAAGCGATACCAAAGGGGATGATGGACGGAGTGTTTGAGCAAATCAAACACTCACCCCCAGTCAACTGATCTGGGTTTAATCCATCATCATTCTTTAGCTCACTCCACCACCCCAGTACAGACATGGCCATATGCAAATCAGTCTGACCCTGTGCCTCATGGGAACAGTCCAGCCCGAACTGCCAAGCCATGTCTTCCCTGGACCGGAAACAAGCATCCTGGGACCGGTTTCTGGCTATTCAGCCGTCATCAGCCAGGCTAGCTTGAATCCAGTGGCAAAGTGAGCAAGGGACCCACGTCTGGGCATACCCTGCCAACTTAGGGCGAACAAAGCGATACCAAAGGGGATGATGGACGGAGTGTTTGATCAAATCAAACACTCACCCCCAGTCAACTGATCTGGGTTTAATCCATCTTCATTCTTTAGCTCACTCCACCACCCCAGTTCAGACATGGCCATATGCAAATCAGTCTGACCCTGTGCCTCATGGGAACAGTCCAGCCCGAACTGCCAAGCCATGTCTTCCCTGGACCGGAAACAAGCATCCTGGGACCGGTTTCTGGCTATTCAGTACCCGCGACAGGCAAGGGCCCAAAACGTATTGAGGAGGCATCAAAATTACCTATCACAAAATGACCTGGTTTTGCAAGGGGGCACCTGGGTTTTTGGCCCCGGTCTCGCCGGCCATCTAGGGAAACCTACCAAACCCACACATTTCTGAAAGCTAGACACCCGGGGGAGTCCAGGGAGTTATGGCTTGCGTGGATCCCCCAAAATTTTCCTACCCAGAATCCCTTGCAAACCTCAAATTTAGCTGAAAAAAAGCAAATTTTTCAAATATTTTTGCGTGGGATCAACTTGCCAGCACAAATGTCCTACCACACAGCGTTCCCCTCAGTCTCCTCTGTAAAATGATACCTCACTTGTTTGGGTGGGCTGAGTACCTATGATATGGAAAGGCCAAAAACTTGTAGAGATTGAGGGGGGCCCAAAGCGGGTCCAAAAGGGCAGTTTGTTTATATGTTTTTAGGCTGACGCTACTTTGGGCACCCACACAAGCGAGGTATAATTTTTCTTGGGAGACCAAGGGAAATGCTGGGTAGTAGGAAATTTGTGCCTGCGCGGTGATCCTACAACGTACTCACACAAACATGTGAGGAAAATATGACTTTATAAGTAAATTTGAGGTTTGTGGGAGATTCTGGGTAAGAAAACGCTGGGGGATCCATGCAAGCCACATCGCCAGACAAGAGTCAGTACACGCACACAACTAGCCAAGCGCCATCCATGCACACCGCCAGCCAAGCGCCATCCACACACACTGTCAGCCAAGCGCCATCCATGCCCACCGCCAGCCAAGCGCCATCCAAGCACACCCCCAGCCAAATGCTATAAATGCACACAGTCAGCCAAGCAATATCCACGCACACGGCCAGCCAAGCGCCACCAACGCACTCTGCCATCTAAGTGCCATCCCCGCACACCGCCAGTCAAGCAGGTCTGGACTGGGAACAGCAACCAGCCATGGCAGATTGCTGCTCGACCAGCCCTGGGGTGGAGGGTGGAGCATGCTAGTAAAAAACACTGCTCCCGCTTTTGTTACTGGGGCCCTATATTGCAGAACTGCTGCAAAACTGGCCCCCAGTGACAAAACGGCACCCCACGGCCAGAAAACTGTCCCACCTGGGAGATTTCCGTTCCCCGCTACGGCCCGTCTGGCCCTGCAGCCAAGCACCATTCATGCACACAGCCAGCCAAGCACCAGTCCACGTACACCACCAGCCAAGCGCCACTCCACGCACACCACCAGGCAAGCGTCAATCTATACACACCGTCATCAAACGCAAGCCCACCCACACCATTAGCCAAGTGCAGGTCAACACACACCGCCAGCAAAATGCCAGCCAAATGTCAGTACACGCAGACCGTCACCCAACCTCCAGTTTACACACACACAAACTCTCCCTGGTTTCTAGTGGTTTTCTGCCCCCGCTTGGGTGCAGATGAAAATAAAAATATCACTGAAACAGCCAAAATGTGTGCCTAAAAAAAAGGGAGCGATCCTTGCCTATGGGGCTTCTCACTGGCATGCCCATAAACATATCCCTGGTGCCTAGTGGGCTTTCTGCCCGCCCTGCGGGGGCATATAAGGGACTATTGCTCTGATCTGCCTTCCGGGGGCGAAGAAAGCCTTCTTTGGTGGTGGGGGCATTAGCATGCCCATTCTCGGCAGCCCCCACCCCTATGTACAAAGAAAAAAATCCCTGGTGCCTAGTGGGCTTTCTGTCATCCCCCCGGGGAGGCAGATTAGGGACTATTGCCCCCATCGGCAGAAAGGCTGTGGCAATTTTTTGGGGGGGTTAGAGGCATTGACATGTCCATTTTGGGCAGCCCCCACCTCTATGTATTTAAAAAAAAAAATCCCTGGTTCCTAGTGGACTTTCTGCCCCCTGGGGGGCAGATCAGGGGCTATTGCCCCATCTGCCTTCCTGGGAGGGGCAGAAAGACTAAGGGATTTTTTGGGGGGAGGTGGGGGCATTGGCATGCCCATTTCAGGCAGCCTTCACCCCTATATACATAAAAAAATCCCTTGTGCCTAGTGTGCTTTCTCTCTCCCCTTGGGGCAGATCGGGGACTATTGCCCCATCTGCCTCCCAGGGGAGGCAGAAAGGCTGTGGAATTTTATTTGGGGGATTGGGGGCATTGGCAAGCTCATTTTGGGCAGCCCCCACCCTTACGTATATAAAAAAAAAAACAATCCCTGGTGCCTAGTGGGCTTTCTGCCCCCCGGGGGGCAGATCAAGGGCTATTGCCCCCATCTGTCTCCAGGGGGGGCACAAAGACTGCAGAATTTTTGGGGGGATGGGGGCATTAGCATGCCCATCTCGGGCAGCCTCCACCCCTAAATCCAATTAAAAAAATCCCTGGCCTCTAGTGGGCTTACTGCTCTCCTGGGGGGGGCAGATCGGGGGCTACTGCCCCATCTGCCCCCCAGGGAGTCCAGGGGGGTAGAAAGACTGGAATGCAAATGCCCCCACCCCTAGATTCAATAAAAAAAATCCCTGGCATCTAGTGGGCTTTCTGCCCCTCCAGGGGGGCAGAAAGATTGTACTTTTGTCAGGGGTGGGGGCATTGGCATGCCCATCTTGGGCAGCCCCCACTCCTAAATTCCATGACAAAAAAATTTCTGGCATCTGGTGGGCTTTCCTGCCCCCCAGGGTGGGCAAAAAGACTGATTTTCCTTAATTAATTTTGGGGGGAGCATATGCCCTTGCCCAAGGGGCCACTTCCCCCTCCCTGGTGGCTAGTAGGTGGATCCCTGCATTGTTCTGCATTCTGTCTATCAATTGTCCTCTTTGCATTTGTCACCTCGAGTGGGACGGGTATGCCCAGATGTGGGTCCCGTGCTCTCCATGACACTGTATTGAAGCTAGCCTGGCTGATGAGGGGGGATTCCCTGAAACCGGTACTAGGATGCTTGTTTCCAGTGCAGGGATGACCTGGCCTGGCAGTTCGGGCTGGACTGTTCCCATGGGGAACAGGGTCAAGACTGATTTGCATATGGCTGGGTCTAAACTGGAATGGCATGGGGAGCAGAAAAACGATGGATTTAGGCCCAGATCTCTGCACTGGGGTGAATGAATGACATTGTTCTGCATTCTGTCTATCAGATGTTCTTTTTACACTTTCTATATACTGCCTTACAAACAACAATAAAAAGATGTAACAACACATGAAGCCCTTCAATTGTGACAATGCCAACGTACAATATTCCATATTTACTCCCTCGTTCCTTCTATATGCAACTCTTCATTTGGAAACTTAAAGCCAGAACTATTGGCTGTGCTAATGTTTGCTTTAATAGGCTGGTGTTTCTTTATGAGAGAGTAGAGCGGGGAGAACAGGATTGTAGATAGGCAACGAGGAGTTAAATAGTTTTCAAGTTTTTTTTTTAGTATTCAATCCTGAACCTTCCATATCTACATAGTTAAAAATAAAAACACATAAGAGGGTCTGGGATATCTTAGGTCATTCTTTCCTGATACTTGCCTGATATAAGATTAATCTTTAAACCACATGGTACCTGTGTGATGAAATGCTGATAGTATTGGGACAGTTATCGGATCACCTGATCTTTGCAAGCGTTTGAAAAATGCTGACTGCATGAATCATACAATAGTGACCTAGTTCATCCCGGTTTATTGTATTTTTTATTTCGCCTCTATATTTATTCATTTTTGTTTTATTACGTTGACTAAATAGACCCGCAACTAGCATTTTTCACATTAATTTATATGAACACACACTCACGCGACTGGGTGCCTGTGGGGTTTCCACAGTATAGCAAGTTTTCATATACACAATATAATGCATTTTTATCACACGTTTGCTAAATACACATTCTTGTTTATTGATTTTCTATAGCGCAAATCTATTCAGTCACTAAAAATGTCCGTTTTTGTGCACAAGTTGCAGGATTAAGTTTCCAGTGCCTGCATTACTCACAACACACAAAAATGCAAATAAACCTGTGATATTAGTTAGGTTAATCCTGTGCCCAACCGTGGGCCAACCCTATATCTGAGAGGATCACAAGAACCCAACATCAGGAAGATTATCTTTTATTACATTTTAATTTACATTTTGTACCAACTCAAGTCACAAGGAAGTACAGATTGCACAATTATTTTATCAGATGGACTGTCAATATAATGAAGAGGGAAAATATACAAGTCAATCAATCCATGTTGTTCATTTTGAATTAAAAAAATCACCCTTAAAACACAACATAATAAAATACGATACAATCAGAATAAAAGCATAATAACAAAAAATAAATCACGGTTCATCAGCAATTAATATGAATCCGAGCCAACTATGGTGGATTATTTTATAACATGACTCAAAATACTAAAATCAATTAATTGAGTATGCGCCCAATTTTTATAAGCCTCAGTACAGAACTCCCTTCTCATTATCCACATGGCTGTTAAAACTTTAGCCACTATAAATAATTACTCCATCTGTACTGTACTAGTCCATAAAATTGTCAAAGCTTTTAAGTGCTGTCTAGTTCCTAACAAAGGAAAAATAGGTAAGTTCCATTTCCTACGAGGGATAGCATAAGCATTGCCAAAGAAAAGCAGATGTGGTACTGATTCAATCTCTGTTTTGCATGGACACCTATTATTAAGTATACAAAACAGTGATGGATGAAATGGTGGAATTAATCTTAGCCACTGGTAAGTGCATGGGCCGCATCCCAATCCATTGTTCTTATGAACACTGTGCCACCTCAGTTCAGACCCAGCTATATGCATTCAGTCTTGACCCTGCTCCAAACGGTAGGTAGGTAGAAAACACGTTAATTTAGACTATCGTCCATAAAAAATTCTAAATAAAACAGTTAAAATCAATGATTCAACCCCATCTAACTGGCCCGATTCCCCCCTCCTACTACAGTTCATCATTAAAACTCTGTTTGCCAGACCGTAAAATTTGAGAAATTCCTACTGCCACATCAAAATAACGCATTTCTGCTAACAACTCAACAGCTTTCCTCCTTTGGGCAGTTTCATATTTAAAAAACAAGGGTCTTAAAAGTTTAATACGGTTTGAAAGATAAAAAACACAGTCCATAAGTACATACAGTAGAGAGCATTTTACATTCCGGGAGCAGGGGAATAGACTGCTGTTATCCTGGACCCTGGCCCAACAACGGCGGGATGAATGGATTGGTGTACATCCCACTCTAGCTCTAAAGATTTCATTCCGTAAGCCGGGGTCTGGTACCTGCATCAAATATGGAAAGACAATGTCCTGGTCTAGAAGAGAAATTGAGGAGCTGATAAGACGGCTTCTTGCTCAGATAGGTCAAATCATTAGCCTCGGTCACTAGTACTGCAGACTCTCTCATTACTTGTTTGCCTGGGAATGGGGACCAGGACGTAATTGTACCACAGTCTCAATGAAGGTTCTTAATAAAGGTCAATCTACTCCTTACTTCCTTTGCCCACATTCTTTTACTACCTTGAATCTCATCCCAGCAGATTTGAGATACTTAAATCACTTCATCGTCCTCCAAGAGGCTATTGAAGTATCTTAAGGCCCGAGTGAAGGCCAGCAGACTCCAGGAGACTAGTTTGAACTCTCTCCTTATGCCCTGGACCATAGTACCTGGAGGGAGCGATAGAAGTCTTCTGAGAACTGCCCCTTCTAATCGGTCCTACTCATAGAGGGGATCAAGGGAAAAGATCTCTCCTCCATACAGGCCCAATGGAGGTATCTTCCCTCATAAGCCCTCAATAGTGGGATATGGGCTAATCCTCCAAATTTCCAGTTGAATCTAGACAAACAGCTGGCTTGCAATAGTGCCTTCTGCTTAATGTAGTCCCAATGCGTGCCCCATTTCAAGTTCTTCCTAAAAGTCAAATCCAAGTATTTATATTGGTCGACTTGCCCCACCTCCTGTGTATCTAGGTACCAGGTGAACTTTTTTTACTCCTTTCCCAAAGACTAGAATCTTGGTCTATATATAGATTATACTATATGTTGCTAGGGCGTTTAGTTTCCTCTACAGACCAATTGGGGTACAGTCCAACAATACCAGATCCTCTGCATAAAGCAGACAATCAATGTGCTATTTCCCAACTTTGAGGGAGAAGGACTTTGTTTGGGATATAAAAATGGGAAGGTCGGCTAGAAATAGACTGAAGAGCAAGGGTGCTAAGACACACCCCTGCCAAAGGCCATTCCTAATTGGAATTCTTTGAGATAGCCTGCCCCATTTATCTAGCTCCACCTGAGCCCAGTTGTCAGAGTGCAAAGATTGAATTACACTAAGGAGGTTTGAAGGAAGCTCCCAGGCAGCTAGTTTTCCCCATAAGATATCCCTGTCCACCAAATCAAAGGCTGTCCTAAAGTCAACAAAACAGCAGCACAGCCTGTGATTCACTTCCAGGGCCTTCTGGATAATGGCCCATAACGCAAAACAGTGATCAGTGGTAGAATGGCCCTCCCAGAAGTGCCCCTGCTCTATTGGGATTTTCTTTGATTCGGTAGCCCAGACTTACAACTTAGATAAAATAATTTTGGAGAAGCCTATAATCTGTGGGATCTGAACCGTTTCCTTTTTTTAAAATAGATTTTACTATGGACCCTTTCCATGATGGAGGCCGGTCCAACTGAAGGCAATCCAACTGAACAAAAGTGAGTAAACTGTAGCCTTCCAAACACTGTTCGATTTGATTCTGACCGCTGGAATGTTATCGGGGCTAGGGGCCCAGGAAAGCTTTATTCTCTCAATCACTGCTCTTACCTCCTCTATTGAAAACCAAGTGAGAGGGAGTTTTTGCCTGAGTGTTCCCTGGGATCTAGCTGGAACAGAAGGTCCCCTATATAAATCTGCCAAATAGGTAGTCCACATATCTTCCGGAATCATACATACAAGGGTACCCCTATTAAGGTCATTGGGCTTATTAAACTTCGTCCAGAATTTTTATTGATCCTTGGAAAGAATCATTTCCTGCATCTCATCCCACTGCTCCAATAGGAACATTCCAGACCAAACTGCCAAGCCAGGTCCTCCCTGAACCAGAACACAAGCAACCCATGAGCAGTTTTGCCCTAGGTATGGTCTCATCAGCCGGATACAGCTTGGTTCCAGTGTGCACGGAACCCATGTCTGGTCATACCCATCCCACTTAGTGTGACACATTAGGTATACAAAACAGTGATGGATGAAATGCTTGAATTAATTTAAGCCACTGGTAATCACTCAGGGCTGAATCCCAATCCATTGCTGATATTTTGCACATCATGCCACCTCAGTTTGTACCCAGCTATATGCATTCAGCCTTAATTATGCTCCAATAGGAACAGTCCAGCCCGAACTGCCAAGACAGGCCCTCCCTGAACTGGAACACAAGCAACCCCAGACCGGTTCTGTTCTAGTTATGGACTCATAAGCTGGGTACAGCTTGGTTCCAGTGAAACAGTATGCATGGGACCCATATCTGGACATACCTGTCCCACTTAGAGTGACACAATAAGTATACAAAACAGTGATGGAGGGAATGCTGGTATTAATCTCAACCTCTGGTAATTACTCGGGCCGCATCCCAATCCATCATTATTTTGCACACCATACCACCTCAGTGTGGACCCAGCTATATGTGTTCAGTCTTGAGTCTGCTCCAATAGGAACAGTCCAATCAGAACTGCCAAGCCAAGTCCCCAGGACCGGTTTCGCCCTAGTTATGGGCTCACCAGCCAGGTACAGCTTGGTTCCAGTGACACAGTGTGCACAGGACCCACGTCCGTCCCACTTTGGGCAACACAATAAGTATACAAAACAGTGATAGATGGAATGCCCAAGAACACTGAACAAAACAGGCAGTGAAGACCTCTGGAGCCAACACAGGAGGGGGCTCCCTTTAAATATTTGATGGGAAAGGCCCTGGCAGTAATATCAGCGAGAGATGGAGCTTAGGCCCCCAGAGGAGATGCGACTATTAACTCCTGGATGACACCATTTTGAATTGTCCCAGCATGCTTTGAAGGAGGCTTGGGACAGGGCTGAAGAGGTGATTTGGCACCCTAGGATAGTGCCTGGAATCTGGAACCTTTCACTCCCTCTTGGTCTTGCACAAGGGGAAGAGCTCTCTCTTGGTTGTGTTTTTTCTGCTGGACACTGGGACTGGAGGCGGCAGCCATGGACAACTGGAAGTAGGAACCCCCTGATATCCATCTGGAGTAAGGCCTCTGACTACAGTTGCCCCCAGGACCAGTAGGGCTCTCCCCAGGACCAGGGAAGCTAGTCACCTTACACCCCCAGGACTATTTGGTGGAAGAACTGAACTTCTGCGCCAAGAAGGAGATAAACACCAGGGGAGGAAAAAAGGAGAAAGTCTGGCAAAGGGAGCCAGTGGAAACAGCTCTCTGCAAAGTTTGCCACTTTGGAAGACAGGAGGCCTAAGGAAAGTGCTTCAAGTGACAAGGGCTCGCCACTAGGAGCCCAAGGTGGGGCAAAATGGCCCAACTGGGCCTGAGATAGCAGAAGAATCTGACCTTTGGACCCCCAGCGTGATTGGCGGGAGTGGAGCTCCACTGCCCAGCTGATCAAACCCCCCTGGGTGGGTTAGGGCCTGGGGTCACCGAAAGGAGCAGGTTTAACTTTTGCATCTGGGTGTGGGCATGCGTGGTGCCCCCTCCCTAGAGCTTGGAGGGCCCGGGGGATCCCAACCCCCAGGACGGTTCTTGCATCAGGAGCACAGGACCCCATCACTGGGCCCCCACCACCAAGGATCAGGGGAGCGCTGTTACGCCCCCCCCCCATGAAGCAGCTAAGGGACCCATCACCCCAACTCAGGGCCCTGACAATCAAAAGTTGCAGAACACCTTCGCACTTCCCCGGGAGTGGTGGGCCATTCTGACTATGCACTTGTCCAAGGGGAGTGGGTGGCTACCACAAGAGGTCTGCAGGAGTGGGTAGGAAAGGAGAGTCTGCCGGCTCCTGCGGTCGCACGCAGGAATGTGGACAACGTGGGGAGCCAACCGGGCAGCCAGGGGTGGGCTCCCTGTGCTGCCCCGAATGAAGGCACACAGGAGGGCACAGGTGGGACCGGGCACTCCCCAGATAAAAAAAACAAAAAGGACACGCCATGCAGTGCAAGGCTGTGTGGCACAACAGAAACCAGTGGGCGGAGCTGTACTACCCAGGCTGGAGCATGTGCTCTGCAGCTGAGGCTGCAGTGCAACACTCTCTAGGGTTTAAGCACATGGCTGCAGTTATTGTAGTCGGAAGGTGTCTAAAGAAAGGTACATGTTGTACAGCACCCTCTAAGGACCAATTCTATGGTTGCATGTTATGTGATCAAAATGTGATGCCCATTAGGGGCTGTTCTTATGGTTGCGTTTTCATGATTTGAAAGTAGATAAAAAGCACACAGACATATGGTATGTTCAATCTAAAAATGCTTTATTGAGATAATAATGCTGACAGTGATTACTGATCAAAGTGCATAGGCTTAAATAACAGTAATAAGGGCAAGTACACATGATGATTATTATTATTGATGCTTGCATTTTATGTACAAAATGAAGTCTTTAACATGTGGTTTGTTGATATTGAACCTTTAGCCAAGTCAATAGACTTACCTGATGTGGTCAGAGGTGATTACGCAATGACAGCTATGGTATTTTCCATCTGACTAATGCATGTATTTGTAAATTAATGTGTGGTTTTGAATAGTGTGCGAATAAAAAATACTTTTCCTTTTTCTAAAGAAGAAACACAGACTGGACAATTATTTATTGAGTGTTATTACTGCGTGCCAGCAAATGGTGATTACTAGCCCACACCACCTTCCTTGAGCAGGCTTTGGACTGCTCTGCTCCTTGAGAGAGTCAAGCACTACAATAGGGTGTTTGGTTCCCAGTGGAGAGCGAATTTGAACCCATTACTTGTGCAGGCCATACAACCAATGGCCCATTTCCTTACAGTCCTGCAGTATTCCATGATAATATATTCCAGTCACCAGTCAATTTGTTCGTAGATTGTGGAACGTGGTGATATATGCTGTGTTTACTGAGTCAGTTTACTCTGTTTATGACAGGGGAAAACTCCTCTGTTACAATTAAGTTGCATACAATCTGGGGATTGGGCCTCCAGGCAGGGGAGGATTATACTTGAGGCACATGGGAGAAGTTAAGGAAAGTGTTGAGCGCACATCATAGCTACCAGGCATCGAATGGCATGCAGCCCTTAAAACATCAGAATGTTTTACCGCTAAGTGCCCATTAACCGAAATATTGTTTTATTAATGGGGAATCACCATCCTCTCTTGCACCAGGGGGTTACATGGCCACATTGTACATGTATACAACTCCCTTTGGGGGATTGAATGGGTCCCAGTTGCACTTATCCACACTTGCGTACCCAAATGCCAGTGTGTGCTTGACCCCACCCATAACACTATACAGGTCACCATGCCAATTTCCAAAAGATGGAGTAGGAGGGATTCAACCAATTCCATATTTTTTGGTGGTTCACCATCCCCTTAGGCTCGGTGCCTCATTTTGCAAGCTCAATATTCTGTCTGACTGTGATATCTGCTCCTCCCCTCGGCCTGGTCACATCTAAGCATGGGAGGAAAGCGATCAATCCCGGAGTCTTAACATCCTGAGAGTTAGGTGATGGTGGCTGGCTACGGTGCTAGCAAGAGCAGTTGTTTCACTTTGTATAGCCACATCTATGCACATTCTGGCTTTGTTTCTCTCTTAAATTGGGGCAGTGGTATGGAAAGTTTGGCGGTAAAGGCCTTCACTAGTGCCTTACGCTCTGCAATCTGCGCTTTAAGTTCATTCATAATGTAAAATACATTGTTAGCCTAAGAAGCCTGAAGAGTACTGGGAGGGAAGCGTTCGCCACATCCGCCTCATCCGACTCCATTTCAAGTAGGGCCCATCGCCATTTTGGACATTGAAGGTCACCATTTTTAGACAATGGACATCTTCATTTTAGACAATAGAGGTCTCCATCTTTAGACCATGGAGGTCACCATCTTTAGATAATGGAGGTTGCCATCTTTCTCCATTTATACAGAATCATTGTCATGTCTGCCATTTGATGCAGATATCGTCTGACCTTTTCTTTCTGAGAACTGTGAAAGAGTCAGGTCATTCGTCTAATGACATAGATATAACACCTGATGTGACATCAGTCTGGGATAAGTGTCTACTTATCACCATGTCAAGGCCATATAAGAACAAGCACAACATATAGCCAAAATAGTTTAGTCTAAATTGATGTCCATTTACCTAATATGTTCATAAGGAAATGTCTGGGTGGCACACCTTGATGCACATAATCTATGTCAGAAATTCCTAAACTTATGTCAGAAATTACAATCTCTGATAAGGTAGGTAATAAACCCCTCCTTCCACCATTTCCACTCAACTAGTGGATCTCCCTTCATCTGTAGGAATTTGTGAGGTGGGTCAAACTGCATGATTTGTATTAACCAGAAGTACTGTTTATATTGTGTAGGAACTGAGAGGAAGAAGTGTGTATGTGTTAATTGGCTCTGTTAACAAATTAGGTATGAATAAGGTAAAGTTATCCTCTTCACTTGACGGAGAGCATGAAGATGAGGAACAGAGGAAATGGCAATGCACAAAGATTAAGAATTAGAGGCACAACGCTTAATGAAGTATGTAGCTTTATACAAGGGGCCTTCTAAAATGTAAGAGTCTCAATTGAGGATTAAAACCAGGCAAATGTAGAAGCCAGCTGTTGAAAACAGTTCTTTCACCATTGTGAGATAAAAGCTATTTAAGATGGCTGTGTTACTGTTGAAACACACAGTCTAATGTCCATGTAATGTAAAACAAAATGGCGGTCTCCGATCGAAAGAGAGGCTTTGACTGTTATGTTTAGTATTCCTTTATTGTTACTGTACAACTTGTCAGGCTTGTGCCTAGCTCCCTGGTAACAGGGGTGTTCTAGATCATTATGTGGACAGTTACTGAGGAGCTGGCAGGAGGCTAAGGTTGCTGCACAACCAGGCTCCCCTGACCAATCACAATGCTGCAATACAAAGGGGCTGGAGGGGTGGGCATGTTCTCCACGTAGGCTGCATGGAGAACAGGGAAAGTGCGCATGACTGTTTTGGGTCCGAGGGAGCGCGGACAAACAGTCATTGAGCACTTAGGAGGGTTCTACCATTCCTCCCCTGCTCTGCAGCCTCGCCCCCTCTCGTAAAGCTGCAGCAGCAGGAGGACAAAATAAAATGATAATAACATTACTTTATTATCATTTTATTTTTTCCTTTCTTTTACTGCTGCAGAGTAGTGGGGCATCGCTCCTCCCCCTTAGCAGAGGTGCCGCCACTGAAGTCTTGTCCAGCAGCCAAGGTCAAATGTTCAATATGAAGCAAGATTGGTTATTTTGCCAAGGTTTGAAAGGCTAAGAAAAATGTCAAAGTGAAGTGTCTTGAGGAGGGAGAGGACTCCGATGAGGAGGAGCATGTCAATAGAGTGTTTAGCACAAAAGATTAATTTGTGTTGAATGTGGGAAATTCAAATGTATGCAGATTCGGGATCACCCTATACAATCATTAATGAGAAGGTATGGAAGGAAAGATTTGTAGATCACTTTGGAGATTATTTCCCACGGATGTTAAACCTGAAGAGTTCTCTGGCGAGAAAATTGAGATGTTGGGGTACAGATGTTTACTTTTTTGATTCAAAAACAGGAAGAGCTAAGGTTAATTGTATATTGCAAAAAGAGGGCCACCTGTTCTGGGTTGGCAGGAACAGGGTAATCTTAATATGATTTTGAACCGGAACAGTGCTGAACCAGTAATGATTGTGGATGACAGTGAGGGTGTTGGTAATGAAACGCTTGAGAGATTTCCCAAAGTGTTCTCGATCAGATTGGTAATCTCACTAATTTTGAACATTATATTATAAATAGGATTCTGCACAGCCAAAAATGCACAAAGCCAGGAATATTCCTATTATGTTAAGGGAGGAGGTGCAAAAGGAACTTGACAAATTGGTTGAGGCTGATATTATTGAAAGGGTAGAAGCGTCAGAATGAATTTCACCTGTGGTTATTGCCAGACCCAACAATGGCAAAATCAGATTATGCATTGATTTACGCTATCTCAACAACAATATAGTGATTGATAAGTTTCCTTTGCCGAAAATCTCTGAAATGCTCACTTCATTAGATGGTGCAAAGTGCTTTACCTCACTGGATCTATTTGCTGCATACCATGTGATTTCCTTACAATGAGGAAAGTAAGAAATTTACCACATTTATCACACCTATGGGGTGTTACCAATATAAAAAAATGCAGTTTGGACTAGCATCCGCTGCAGCGGTTTTTCAGAGATTAATGTAGCAGCTTTTTGGGAAGGTGAATAATATAAGGTGTTTCCAGGATGATATCTTCATATATGGTAAGACTAAACAAGAGCATGATACAACCATGAACATGGTGTTGGAAGTTCTAAATGACAGGAATTTAACTGTGGAATACTCAAAATGCAAATTTGCCAGGCATTCTGTGACATATCAGAGTCATGTGATAAGTGAGGCGGCGCGTTTCTCGCAAGCCAGAATTATTTGAAGCTATCAGCAATACCCCTGCTTCTACCAACAAGGAGGAGTTAAGATACTTCTTAGGACTTGTAGAGTTTTTCTCCAAGTTTGTAGAAGGGTTCTCCAGTAAGGTTTACAATGCATGACAACTATTGAAAAACAAGTGTAAATTTTGTTGGACACTTGAGTGTCAGAAGGAATTTGAGAACATCAGGAGTCCAATTGTTAAGGCTCCTGCCTTAAAAGTTTTGACATCAATTTGGAGAATTATATTATGGTAGATGCTAGTAACATAGGTTTGGGGGGTGTCTTAACACAAAAGGATACCAAGGGCCAGGAAAGAATTATTTTTTATGCATCTAGAGCATTATCTCAAATAGAAGAACAGTTTTCTGTCATAGAGAAGGAAACTTTAGCTTGTGTGTGGGTGTTGGACAGCTTCAGACCATTCGTAAGAGGTAAAAAATGCACTGTTAGAACTTATCACAAGCCGTTAGTGAAACTTTTAATGACAGAAAGTATGTTCAGGGGTTTGGCGAGAATAGGTAGAATGTCCATGAGACTGCAGGATTTCATATATAGAGTAGAATATGTTCCTGGTAAAAGCAACGTTACTGCAGATTTTTTGTCTAGGGTGCCTTTGGACATTCGGGAGTGTAAGGAGTAGGAATGGGCAGATTTCAGAGTTGCTCTTATTCTTGATCAAGGTCTGGCTGGTGTTAAGAGAGGATTGGGATACAGAGTGTGCCACAGGCGTGGCTCTACAAAAATGGATCCATTTTATTGGATCAGGTTGGCCCAGCAAATCTATGTTGTCCATGGAATGGAAGCATTTTTTGGAGATAAGGAATTAATTATCTGTGGATGGAAGCATTGTGCAAAAGAGTGATAAAGTTGTTTCTCCAGTTATCTTTAGGTGAGGGTAGTCAATTTATGTCATGAGGGACATGGAGGAATTGCCTAGACTAAACTTATGTTCGAAAAATGGTTTTGGTGGCCGGGAGTGGATACTTTAGTGGAAAGGATGGTAAGAGAATGCATCACTTGTTCTAATGCTGACAAGTCCTTAAGGACCTTGAGGCCCAGCATGTGTGAGCCTATTGTTACTCATAGTCCAAGGGAGACAGTGGCCATTGACATCATGGGACCCATTGGAGAGGGGCAGAAGTTTGTGATAGCCCTAATTGATGCTTTTTCTAGATGGCCCACCATTAAAATTGCTGAAAGAATAGACACTGATGCAGTTATAACATTTATAGATGAGGTTTTGTTGAAAGAGGGATTGCCAGCGCAACAGATTAGTGATAATGGGGTACAATTTATGTCTGGTAAAGCTCAAGCAGAGAACTACCTAGCTCTATAATCCCAGTGGGAACAGTATGATAGAGCACTTCAACAGGGTGATTAAAAATGCAATGCAGTTAGCTATCAGGAATAATGATGATTGAGAAGTCCAAATATTTAAGACTGTTTGGATGTATAGAACAGTTACTCATAATGCTTTGGGTGCTTCACCTTTTGAAATTATGAGAGGAAAGTATGCCAGAACCAAGGCTAACCCTGAGAGGTTAGTACATTCTGTTAAGGTAAAGTTTTCTATGAAGGAGGTAAGGAAGAAGATTGTGGATACCTATTTAAAATACAAAGAACAATGATTTAAGAAAAATGTTAAAAATACTATTGTGGAAGTTGGAATGATGGTCAAGGTGAGAAAACCTTGGAGAGTCAACAAAGGAGAAAGTCAGTTTTCGGAACCTTTGAAAGTTGTTAAAGCTTTGCGTAATGCCCTCATGTTGAGTGATGACATGGTTTGGAATTGAAAAGAATTGCTGTACTTCGCAATAGGTATGTAGAGACGGAGAAGTTAATTGACAAAAGAGCAGACCGCAAACAGAGGAAGGAAATCACCAACGCTGCCCCTGGCCACCAACACGCACGCAGCACTTTAGCCCCGGTCCCTGGAGGGGCTTTAAAAACTCGGCGGCGGTCCCGCAGCGCGGGAGACCGCAAACAGAGGAAGGAAATCACCAACGCTGCCCCTGGCCACCAACACGCACGCAGCACTTTAGCCCCGGTCCCTGGAGGGGCTTTAAAAACTCGGCGGCGGTCCCGCAGTGCGGGAGACCGCAAATAGAGGAAGGAAATCACCAACGCTGCCCCTGGCCACCAACACACACGCAGCACTTTAGCCCCGGTCCCTGGAGGGGCTTTAAAAACTCGGCGGCGGTCCCGCAGCGTGGGATGCGCGCGTGGCGTGCCCGGGCTCGGACCGGGCTCGGACCGGGCCGGGCCCGTCTTGGCCTGTCATAGACCATCAGAGGCCGGGCTGGGCTATAGCTCCTACATTTACGCACTAAGGTACTGTGATTTGATGCCAACTTTGATGAAGAAGAAATCTGAATAAGGATATTGTAGATACCTGACTTTCCACTGTTCACTCGTCAGGAGAAATTGTTTTGGGTATAAGGCGTTCTGAACAGTATTGTTAATAGATATTTTAATCTCATGTTATAGCTAAACCCTTTGGTGCTGTATCTCATTGTTGGTATATACTTTTTAGTTTCTTTCTTCCTCCCTTGTAATTTTATTGTGATATAGACAATATGGGGAAGAGAAAAATGGCGAGCACCCAGAATAAAAAGTTAGCTGAATCAGGAGAGCATTCCTGCCAGTCCCTACTTAGTTACTTAACTGGAGCTGTGGGTGCCATAGAACAACAGATTATAATGGTCGAAGAGGCTTTAAAACCTGGAACGGATGAGGGTGCTTTGGTGGAAGCTAGTTCTAGCCAAATTGAGGTTCAGAGAAGTAGTTTGGGTGTAAATGGCTGCATGGCGAACATTTCGAATCATTTATCAGGCAGTGAGCAGGAGTACGATGTGCAACAACAACCACCAAATAAGCGCGCCAGGAACCCTGATAACTGCCCTGATAACTGCCCCTCTACTTCTGAGGAACCAGGCTCATTGATTAGGAGGTCTTCTCCTAAAGTTCGTAAAAAGGCCCCTAAAAAGGTAATGCCCACATTAACCAATAAAACTGAAAATTGGGAAAAATCATTAGTTAGTTCTAATATGCGCACACAGAGTGAGGTTGGAAAGCTAAAAGTAAAATTGGAAGCTCTGGATTAATTAATTAGAGAGAGCCTAAGTAGTTTGACATCTAGAATAGGCACTATGGAGGTAACTTTAGCTAAATGTTTGGACAAACTTCAGCCCCTAGTGCTTGAGGGTACGCGTATGCCTGCCCAAACGAGTAATTATGACCATCAAATCAATAGCACAAGGCCAAATATTATTAGCTCTGCCCCAGTCACCCACAACGTATTAAGACATGTGCCATCTAACACAACTCAACAAACTTCTTCTGTTAATATTGAGGCTCATCCACCTACTATCCCACCAGCTGCGACCATGCCCACATGTATCCCACCATCAACAAATTCTAATTGTGCACATAAAAATCAGAGGGAACGACACACCACATATTTGGATTTACTGCCAGCTGCCACGCCTTATGTAGTGGTGTTAGTCAATGTTCCCACACTAGTAGATGGGACGGTAGAATCATGGGAGATTCTAAGGAACGAGTCCTTACACTGGCTTGGTACTAGGACGCAGGGCCGATCCTAGAACTTCTGGGGCCCCGGGCGAAAGGGAAGATGTGAGGCCCCTCTAATTTGCATGTAACATCCAGTCGCGGCCGGCATGACTCGCGGGTGGAGGGTCTCGCGGGGGTTCGCGCGCGGGGGGGGTTAATTTTAAAATAAAATAAACTTACCTTCCCGGGCCTCGCGTCGTCTCTGCTCCTGACCTGCTCTCCTGCTTTCCTGCCTCTGGCAGGAACAGGAAGCAGGCAGCCTCCCTCCCCTCCCCTAAGCCAATCACAACGCTGCAATGGCAGCATTGTGATTGGTCGGGACGCCGACCAGCGAGGCGCCTATGGGGAGGCCATTTTCTCCATGTAGGCTGCATTGCAGCCTACATGGAGAAAGGCCAGAGTGCGCATGACTGGTGTGGTCGGCCATGGAGGACCGACCAAACAGTCAGCGCCTTTAGCAGTGGGCAAGGCACTCCTCCCCTGCCTTAAAGCAGACCCGCCCGCCCTCAACCAAACACTTCTGCTTTCTCGCAGTGCGAGAAGCAGAAACATAAAATGGTAGTTTTAGCATTTTGTGTTTCTGCTTCTCGCACTGCGAGAAAGCAGTGGGGTGACGCTCCTCCGCCCTAGTGGAGGAGCCGCCCTTGGTAACATCACAAGAAGTGACATCACAGAAAGTGACTTCGTAGGACTATTGATCTTATTTGGCATCACTGAAGAGACCTAACGTGGATATCAGTAACATGGACAAAAAGATAAATATACAAATGAAATAAGTCCATATATTTTAAAACTGTATTAAATGGATTACATTTGTCACATTGGATGGAAAAGCTAGGTGCAGGTCTCACAAAGATGTATATTATTTACTCCTCGTTAACTGATTGTTTCCAGATGAGTGCATGATACAATTTCCAGTTCTGCCTCATAAAGGGGGGAGATCCTGTTGAGGTAATGAGGGGCGGATCATTCAAAATATAAAATGACACAAGAGAAAACCTCTCACACCATGGATATAATTGCAAATTTCAAAAGGCTCCCTTATCTTTCTGTGCCATTATTGTGCTACCTTAGGATGACATTAATACTTTGCAATTTGTTTTAACGTAAATCCTCTCACCAGTATCCCACACGCACATGCTAAGAGACGTAGGACAATCTTTTTGTGTGTGGGCTCTTTACTCGCCAGAATTATGTTAAGTGCAAAAACACAACACATATAGTACAAAATTACAAGACACCATTGCAAACAAATAAAGATTGTACATAAATAAAAAAAGACTGAGAACCACCGAGACCACTGCTAAATCATACATTGACTTGAAGGTATGCTTCAGATTCAAGGGGTTTTCAAATCAACGTTTTTGATTTGGTGTTAGAACTGTAGGAAGTAGAAGTGGCCGCCTTTAGCGCTGGTGGAGCCCTGTGCGACAATGTTGGTGCCCCCAATGACTCGCTCTGCCACGGATTCCCTCACTACCACCCTTTAACAGTGCTCCTCAAGTCTCCATAACCACATTCTCGCTCAGATGCATTTAATTTGATTTACAGCGCCACTGATACCATTGTAGGGTGTCAGAGAACTTTATATCACACATTACACAGAGACAATCAATCATACGTGTGTAAATCACAAGAGGTAATGTTACATAAGACAAAGGACTAGGAGTCACATGACAATCATACTAGTAGGCAGTATAGTTTAATAGTGATTGATCTGGAGAAACACAAACTCTGAATTTAGAATGTAATACCATGGTTGTGGGTTCTCTTTAATAACCAGAATTGACTTCTGTCCAAATGAACCCTTTTTGCAACATTAGGATAATCAAAGGCTGGGGAAAAACTATAATGCTATAATTTATACCTTGCAGTTTGCATACAGCTCTTAGATGACAGTTAATAGCTCATTGTTCTATGTTAGGATTTTGACTTATAAACTGCAAGTAACAATAGGATCTCTCTGAGAAAAGCAGTAACCCACTGGCCTTTTTACATTATGTGGACTTAGTGATCTGCATGGTACATGTTCTTTGCAGCAGGCACATTAACCCTCTGTGCTACCTTTCCACAAGTCAAAACTTCCACTTGACAAAACTCCATCTCTCTCTAGGAAGAACATTAATCACCGGAGTTATCATGACATTTTTATTGTTGCCGATAATTGCTGGAGGCCAGGAAGGAGGCAGCAAGGGCTTTTAGAAACATAATATACTTGCAAACATGACGCCCCCACCCGAAGTCAGCGCCTCAGTGCGATCTCATCGGTCGCACCGCCCTAGAGCCTTCCTCCTCAAGGGTCCTGTGACCTCAATGACAGAGTCACTGTTGCTCTAAGGCAGTGGTTCCCAAACTGTGTGCCGCGGCACCCCGGTGCGCCGTAATGAGGTGCCAGGGGCGCCGCGCGCACGATGTGGGAAATTGCAGCTGCAGCGTAGGGGGAGTGAAAACGTTTTTGTCAACATGATAGGACGATTTCACATCAATAGATTTTTATTAACAAGCATTTCATCTGTAAGTACAACTTGCCTCTGCAGTCACACTGACTTCAAAACATACACGACGTGCTTAAACTCCATTGGTGACCAGGTAACTGCTAAGCGTTTTCAGCTAGGTAAAACGGGACCTGGACGGAGTAAGCTTCATTCATTCATTGTCTGCTACCAACGGCCCTCAGCCGTCCGTCATTCGGCGGGGCTTGGACGCAGTTTAATGGTTAATGCTGTGTAACTTGTGGTCGGAGCATGAGTGAAGCAGCGGATAAAGGCCCAGCCGTCATTTTCTTTAATGAAGGGATTTGTGGTTTTCCGGTACTGTTTCGAACTGTGCGTGCAGAAACTTCGCTCGAGGTGAAGTCAAATGTATCGGTGCAGCCCGGGGGTGGTTTACGATATTTGTGTGCCTGCGTGAGGTAAAGTTTAAGTAGTAAGTAGCCAGCTGAACGCTCAGTATTCTAGTTAGCGCCGCAAGGTCTGAGTGTGATTGGTAAAGGAACTGCCCACACAGGATGGTTTGCGATATTTCCACGTCTGGGTGATGTAGAATAACTCCGGAGTACGCTATGTTTTTGGAATTACCCTCTGGGTCTGAACGTCATTTATCCCGAACCATGTTATTCTGGGTGTAGGAAGAAGACTTTAATTTGGATTGGTCTGATCAGGACCTATTAACCTTTACATGGAGCCTGTCACTGCACATCACCATTAAAGTAGCGGCTTGAAACACAACTAAAGTTGCCGCCACGAATGCCAGGGTCAGCACCAGACTCGCAAGCTCTACAGCACACTTACAAACACGCTCTGACTCATGCTCATTTTAAACTCACTCACACTCTTTCTCACTTCCATACTCACACTGGTTCAGTGCAATGCACTATCACTCACTTGCCCTCATTCTCAGTCTCACTCGTTCTAAGTCACAATAGCAGTCACTCACTCCTGTCTCTCGCTCACTTTCACACACATGCTCACACACAAACACACACATCTGCATGCACACAACGTTTGACAGATTATTTTTGCACTTCCATGTAGCTGCCTGCCCTGGTTCACTCCAGCTCCTCTCTTGCTAGCGGTGAATGAGTTCTGAAGCCAGGCACATAGCTTTCTCCGCATAGGCCTGCGCGGCGGCGAGAAGCCTTTGCGCAGGTACTGAGACGCATAGTCCTGCACCTACATGCGTCACTCTGGGTCGGTGTTGGTGAAGCCACTCATAAGGAGCCCGCCTTTTAGTATAAAAATAATGCTGGTGATACTGATTACGACAGACCAAACTCAATGTTCCATTTTCTCAGAGCGGGTCTCAGTACCAAAAGCTACTGAAAGCAGCAGCTGACATAAATAAGGGTTTGGGACCAGGCACTATGTTGGGGAAAAAAACGATGGATTGGGATGCAGCCAAAGTGATTGCCAGTGGATGAGATTAATAATTCAAGCATTCCAACCATTATAATACCTTCATTGCGTCCCAATTACTTTAAGGAAGACAACAGGAAGTACTCCCGAGGTCGGGCTTACATCCCCCACACCCGCCCACCGGTAAAAAAATGGTGGGGTGCCACGGCCAACTGCCGATTAGGTCAAGGGAGCCACAGGTCAAAAAAGTTTGGGAACCACTGCTCTAAGGTGTGCTGCTTCGTAGGCCTGCCCAAAAGACTCGAGGTGAGCTTCAATAGGGGTTGTAGTGGACAGGCCTTCAAGGTTAACCCACACTTGCCACCGCTATGGTCCACCTGCTGGTGCTCAGACACCACTCTTCTAAGGTCTTTCGGGGCCTTCTAAGGTCTAGCATGGAAATGTGCTCTCTCAGGAGAGTGGTCTGGTGGACTGGTCATGAAGGCTGAACCTGGTTCCCCAGTTCCAAATTCGGCAGCTCTGACCATAGTGCCACATCCTCTCCCCCACTGAATACCATACTGCCCCACTGAGAGAAACTCGCACTGCCTTCAACTACAACCCAATTGCACCCCGCTATAAACACCTGCAGGCGACTCAATTCAAATTATGCACTAGACAAGAGCAATATGCTGCCTAAAAAAAAGTGACAACATCCTGGAAAAAGCAAACACTCATAAGGAATGCAAGATTAAGTAAAAGCATGTGAAATGTAAGCAGGAACAACATGGTTACCTTAACGCTTTTGCACTTATTATTCAGAAATCAATGAGTGCTTTTGCATGAAAAGTTAAGGCCATGACTACAGGGCCGGAAGGGACCAGTTTCAATGTCCATTGCTTATCTCCTTACAAAACGTAAGCAATATGGTTTAAAAAGACCACATTCGTGAATACAGAGCCGCAGTATGCATTTTGTTTTCGAATCCACCCATCAAGCAGGTATTGCAGTACATCCAGGAATGGTGCACTTCCCCACCCGAGGAAAACAAAAAAGTAGCGCTTCACTGGCAAACTCTGTAAAGTGGCACTAATGTGTTTTGGGTGTGAATAAAATCAATCTGGCCCCTTTTGACCCACTCTGTCTTGCTTTAGTTCTTTTTACATTTTGAACCTTTTATTTCTCTCCATCCCAAGGCTGCACTTTGGAAGTGAAAAATGTCAGAAAAAAGACGACCTTTCCAGCAAAAGCGTTTTTATATTTTGGATTAATTTCACAGGGGAACAAATAAAGGAAAGAAAAGAGGGAGTACTGGCTACAAGGCCCAGGAAGGGGCCCCGACACCTGGACCTCGCAGCTTGCTCTAGTGCTTAGAGGCCCAGGGAAAGGGGGCCCCCTCCCCTGGGCCTTCGAAGCAGTAACGAGGCATTTTGTAAAACACTGCCCTAGCACCGGCAGTACTACATACATTTTAAATACACATTCCCATAAAAAAAATGGGTGATGTAAAAGTTAACAAAAGCCAGTTGATCTGGCTACTCCCTCCTCCCCTCATCCACCTCGCCTTACCTGTGTCTGGCTGGTCCTGGAAACAAAAGGGCCTTCTGTCACCTAGCAACAAAATGCAGAAAGAGAATGGCTGGTACTTAACAGAGGTGCTGCCCCTCCCCTGACACTGTGAGCCATAATTGCTGGCCTGGCTGCTGTGCCTTCCCCACTGTTTGTACCTTCCCCCACCCCTGCACCCCCAGGAATGCCACGAGGACGATTCAAGATGTGTTGATAGTGTGGGGCAGGGGACCTCGTAGGAGCAGGTGGGCTAACTGTGAAAGTGTGGCCTTTCACACGGAAGCGGGGCCCCCTGTCTTTCAGCCGAGCGCGAGGCCCTGGGCAGCTGCCCACACTGCCCATGCCTAGCGCCGGCCCTGCTAGGACGGGTTTAATCAAGAAATTATTTGATGAGTTTAAGATGGTAAGGGGAGTGGGATGGTTAGGCAGAGGGCCAAAAAATCTTCCAGGGGACTGTGTAGTACTGTCATTTAAAACCCCATACCTAGTAAAAGCAATACTGAGTAGAGTGGGAAATAACCCCACGTTTGGTCCAGGCGTCAACGTCGTTCCTCTAGCCTACTTTTATCAACCTATATATAGCAATAATGCCAGGACAAACTGGGAACTCCATACCCCGTTTTACAGGAGACAGCTTAAGATTTCCACTCAAAACCGTTTTGAAATATTTAACAATCTCGAAGCGGTTGACTGACTAAGATCAGAGGACCCTACTCAAGTTGTAAAATTCAGTGGTATGGATGTTTCTCCTAATATGGGATCACCAATAACTAGACTAAGGGGTCGATTCCGATTCGGGCCGGAAAAAGCACCGACCGACTCGGATCCGGAAAAAATACCGACCGACACGTACCCGTGGCGCCCGACACGCCAAGTACGATGCAAGGCGCGAAAAATCCGACCGACATGTAAGGAAACCAAGTCGACCGACCGAGCCGCACGGAAAACAGCAATCCGGCCGGAAAAAAACGCGAATCCAACCGACCGACACGCACCCGGAACAAATCCGACCGAAACGTACACGCTAACTCCAAACCGCCAAGTACGATGCAAGGCGCGAAAACCACGAGCGAGTCGGACGGAGGACAAGCCGTACGACCGACACGCATACAAAACCGAGCCGAAGCAACACAATACACCGCGACCGACGCGTACGCAGCATAGAAAACTGCACAAACACAGCGTGAACGAAACGGAGAACACCGTACGAGACCAATGCAGGGTCCGACTCGGTCACAAGAACGTTTCCAACATACACAAACAGCACAAAGGAAAAATCACCACAAAAAAGGCCAAACAAGCAATTACCAAGCCAATAAATACTGGGGGGTGGGGACAGAGAACAAAGACACACCCACAACTCCACCTATATAAAGGACACAAATCACTACCATGAGCCTTTGCAAATGCCATTCCACTGCCAGCACCCAAGAGAAAGCAACCACACACCCACAGCTCATCCCTCACACAAGCCACACACCATCAGCACACCAACAAATACCTACCTCACATACACCCAGCAAAACACACACTCACACACCCTCACCTGCACACCAACACACACATCACTCACCATCACCACCCATCACCATGCCCCCAAGAAGAATCACAAGTTCCTAGATTGTGAATTGGAAGTCCTGGTAGACGAGATCCTCAGGGTAGAGCCACAGCTGTTTGGCGCACTGGTCCAACAGACCCCCATCTCCCAGAAAACCAAGATGTGGGAGAGGATCATCAACAGGGTGAACGCACAATCACCATGTCTGCGCACAAAGACCGACATCCAGAACAGGTGGTATGACGTGCGCAGGAGGGTCCGGGAGCTGCTCAAGAAAGACTACCTCATCAGCCAATACACCGGCAGTGGCCCTCCTGCCAAGCCAGTATACCTCCGGCCCTGGGAGGAGAAGGTGCGGGCCATCCTTCCGCCAGTGAGCGTATATGGACTAGAGAACATCCCAGAGCCTGGTGAGTACACAACAAATGTACACAATATTCTGACACAAAACACACACACATCACTGTCAAGGGGAGAGTCAAACCATGCACTCATAGCAATTACACAGCAACCAGAACAGAATCATCCCAAAATGTGTATGTCAGTCAGATAAACACAACACATGCCATCAAAAAAGTTACATCCAACCGTGCCATCACATGTACAAACACAACTACAACTACAGCTAGGCAGTGGCACAAATAGAACTAACAAACACATCCAGACATGTAGCCACCACAACAACACCAACACACAGTGAAGACCACTCAAAGGAAGGAATTCTGTGTATGCTGGCCAAGTCTGTGTAGCCAATAGCATCATGGGAGTCGCAGTCACACATATTGCCCCCCCACAACTGTCCCATCAACACCACCATGAACCATGCGCACATCACAGGGAGTGGAGAAGGACTCACAAGATGGCTGACATTGGCTACTGCTGTGGGGAGCACAAGGCCCTGCTGGCAACTGTGCACCAACAAACAGCAGGACACCACTGACTGACATCCTGAGAGACAACTTCCACTCCCTGCAATGCAAGCACAGTCCATGGTGGGATAACTGACTGGCTGGCTGGGTGGGAAGGAGGACTTGCAGCACTAACCATAGTCACAAGCACCTCCCCTCACACACACCCCAACACAAACTCCACAGTACCCACCTGGTAGAATGCAATGCCCTCCATCCTAACACAAGATCCCACAAGCACCACCACCCTGGGTTATGTTGTGTGAAGCACAGGGACACTCTTGGGACTCTTAGCCAAACAACTGCCAGGACAACACTCCCAGCCATCCTGTCAGCACAGCCAGCCCACCCCACAGGGAAGCAGAGTCAAAGGAAGGAAGCATGGGCATGCTGGGAAGGGGGTGGAGGCAATAGCATGATGGGAGTCGTAGTCACAGACATTGCTCAGCCTCACAACTGGCCCATCAACACCACCCTGAACCATGCTCACATCACAGGGAGTGGAGAAGGACTCACAAGATGGCTGACACTGGCTACTGCTGTGGGGAGCACAAGGCCCTGCTGCCAACTGTGCACCAACAAACAGCAGGACACCACTGACTGACATCCTGAGAGACAACTTACACTCCCTGCAATGCAAGCACGTTCCATGGTGGGATATCTGGCTGGCTGGGTGGGAAGGGGGACTTGCAGCACGGACTATAGTCACCAGCACCTCCCCTCACACCCCCCAACACAAACTCCACAGTACCCACCTGGTAGAATGCAATGCCCTCCATCCTAACACAAGATCCCACAAAGCACCACCACCCTGGGTTATGTTGTGTGAAGCACAGGGACACTCTTGGGACTCTTAGCCAAACAACTGCCAGGACAACACTCCCAGCCATCCTGTCAGCACAGCCAGCCCACCCCACAGGGAAGCAGAGTCAAAAGGAAGGAAGCATGGGCATGCTGGGAAGGGGGGTGGAGGCAATAGCATGATGGGAGTCGTAGTCACAGACATTGCTCAGCCTCACAACTGGCCCATCAACACCACCCTGAACCATGCTCACATCACAGGGAGTGGAGAAGGACTCACAAGATGGCTGACACTGGCTACTGCTGTGGGGAGCACAAGGCCCTGCTGCCAACTGTGCACCAACAAACAGCAGGACACCACTGACTGACATCCTGAGAGACAACTTCCACTCCCTGCAATGCAAGCACGTTCCATGGTGGGATAACTGACTGGCTGGGTGGCTGGGAAGGAGGTCCGGCTGTCAACCAAACACAAGCAATGCAGACCATGTTCACACCCCAGAAAATACATAGAAATGCCCAAATAATGCAGGACAATGTGCCACACCAATATCAACCCCTGACTGTGACGACTTAGGACAATGCAATGTACAGGCCCGCACCCAGAGGCACAGTCACAACTGTCATGTGTGTCAACCATTGATGCCTGCAGAAACATGACATACATTGTTTGTGTCTCCCAAAAACAGGTGATGATGGGGACACAGCAGCAGACGCTGAGGAGTCCCAGTCCCAGGCTCAAGAGGATGCCGAGCTCACTGGCGTCGTACAGCCTCTGTCCTCCTCGGACGATGAAGAACAACCTGGCACATCCGGTGCAAGTCAACATGCAGCACCAGCAGGACCACCAGCTGCAGCACCAGCAGGACCACCAGCTGCACCCCCTGCACCCACCCCTACAACGACTGTCACCACGAATACCATCCCTGCCGACATGGACAGAATAAGGAGCAACACCAGCACAGTGACCCTGGACCAACCTGGGGCCATGGACACCACCACCACCACCAACCCCCAAGGTGGACCAGGGTTATCTGTGCGTGCCACTGCACACACTGCACATGTCAGCAGGGGTGGTGGGAGGGTGGGAGACAGAGGTCGCTGCTTGCAGACGTTGCTGGTGTGCATGACGACCCACAACTGGTACGCATAGCTGATGCGTACCAGTCCAGCACCGGAGAGCTCAGCCAGGTAGTGGGGCTCCTCAGAGACATTAAACAGCAGCAGGCTGCCCATCATGCCCGCTTGGACTCCCACATGTCCCACGTGGAGTCACACATGTCCCGTGTGGACTCACACATGTCCCGCGTGGAGTCCAAGTGGGATGCACTGCATGAGATGACGGCGGTGCACAGGGACATTTTACAATGCCTCCGCCAGATGAACAGCAACCAGTCCACACCTCCCTGTGTGCCAACAACATCTGGTGATGAACAAATTGCAACTGCCACAGGGAGGAGGAGGACTCTGGCGGAGAGTCCCCTGCACCGCAGCAGCCTGCACTTGAGGGCTCCCCCCAAGAAGAGGGGTCGTCCGAGGAGGGAAAGTGAGAGGCCGATGGCCAAGCGCAACTCCCAGGAAGCCTGAACCTGTTCTGGATGTTCGCCTTTGTGCACAGACTGTTCACCCTGTTGACGGCAACACTACTCCCACACATTGCATGGGGAGTACAAGTTGGACCAATGTGTCAGACAACTGTGGCCCCGATACTGGGGATCCTGTCTACCCGGACTTTCAATTCACCTAGGAACTTGGGATTGCAAGATTCATGTACAGCACAACCCATCCTATGCACTATTAACACAAATGTATCACAATAAACACACTAATACACCATACTTGCCTCTGTCGTGATTCCAACGTGGGTGCTGTTATGGGGATGATGAACTGCAAAATTACACTGTGTATGCGAACTGCAACAGCAAGGACAACACAGGCATGTGAGTACAGGCAACGTGACACACATGAGGGAGACACACCACCAGGGCTACACGACACATACACACCTAGGCCATCTGACTCATTGCCTACACTGATGTTGCCAGGGAAGACGGTGCAATGCACAGACACCACACCCATTCCCAGTTGTAGTCAAGTAGCCCACAGGTGCAGTAAGCAAATGGCAGTCAAATGTGTGACCACAGACAACGCACATCACAAAGTGAAGCACAGGTTTATTACACAGTTGCAACATGCCGTAACCACTACAGATGCAAGGTAACCCCACCTGGTAGCGGGCACACAGTCAACAACTGTAGACGGAAGGAAGTCCATGGGTGTAGCGCACATCACCTGTAGGGACACAACAGCTACCAGCCTGGATGTGCAATCACGTCGTCGGTGGAAACAGTTGACCAAACGAATCTGAAAGTACCCTGTGAAGGACAGAAATGACACACAGTCAAAAGCAATGGAGTACAGGACAGAACAGCAAAACTCATGCACAATACATGTTACAAGATACCCACCCAGAACCAAGTTAGCATGTCAACACTGTTGGGGAGTACAGCCCACCTGTCACCACACATCGCAACACACATCCAGTCAAGTAGCCCATGGACACACTCCAACAGCACCAGAGCACCACCCACACATCATGCCAACTCACATCATTGACATGACACCTCAGGATACTCACATTCAGCTAAAGAAGTTGGTGATGAGCTGTGTGCGGACATCACCATCACCATCATCATCATCATCATCGTCACTGGCATCGTGGTCCAGGCCAGGATCCTCCACAGGTGGCGGATGTTGGTCATTGTCATCCTGGATGAGAGGCAACTCCTTCCGCACTGCCAGGTTGTGGAGCATGCAGCAGACGATGATAATCTTGCACACTTTCGCAGGGGCATATGGGAGGGACCCTCCGGTCTTGTCCAGGCAGCGGAAGCGGCTCTTCAGGAGACCAAAGGTCCGCTCAATCACTCTCCTGGTCCGACCATGTGCCTCATTGTAGCGCATCTGGGCAGGTGTCACAGGGTTCCTGAGGGGTGTCAGCAACCACGGCATGTTGGGGGTATCCCGAGTCACCTACGGACAGACAAGTGCACATTAGCTGACTTGGAAAAGTGGGCGGAATACTACAGATCAGATCACACACAATGGCACAAAGTCAGTACACACCGACAAGCCAGGCACGCTGGTTCTGCATCTGTGCCATCATCCTGGGGATGCGACTACTCCTCATCACAAAGGCATCGTGTGCTGAACCAGGAAACGGGCACACACGTGTGTGATGGTCATGTCTGCAAGACACACCACCAGTGCATTGACCGAGTGGTAGTGCTTGCGGTTCCTGTAGGCCTGCTCCTGGGCCTGTGGTGGTACCAAAGCCACATGTGTCCCATCAATGGAGCCAATTACATGCGGCATCCTCCCCAGGGCATAAAAGTCACTCTTCACGTCAGTGAGTCGTCGCAGTCTAGGGAAATAGATGTACCGGTTTAGGAAGAGCAACATTGCCGCCAAAACATCGCGGAGCACACGGCTGAACATGGTCTGTGACATCCCACCAGCAGTCGCCACAGTATGTTGGAAGGTACCAGTGGCAAAGAAGTGTAGGGCTGCCATCACCTTCATCTTGGGGGTCAGCGCTGTAGGATACGGCCGGCCAGGCTGCAAATGTGGGGCCAACTGCACTGCCAAATCCTCAATCAGCTGCCTGGTGAAGCGGTACCGTCGGATGCTGTCCCGTTCCACCATCGTTGCCAGGTCTGGGAATGGCCGATGGACAGCAGGAGCCCTGCAGTGCAGAGGAGAAGTAAGCAAGATTGTCAGTCACCCCACATATGCGGCATTGAACACACTCAAGATCCCAACATACATCATTATGAGGCACAACTACATGAAGTGTGCAGTACCGGAAGAACATGTATGGTACATACATGGCCAACATCTGTCAACACGGTCCTACAGGTGGCATCAATTTGTCCCAGGTTGGCCCATTGGATATCATGATGCCGTGTCACAGTTCCCATCTCCTGCTGCCGTGTCACAATCACCCCCACAGTGACATGTGAGGACAGATGTGCCCCAGGCACCACAGCTCAACGACAGGTACATTCCCAGGGACCCTGTAATGCCACATGGACACTGGCATCACATGGAGTATCATGTGTACACCACAGCAAAACAAACATGACCCCCACAGGTAGTGGCCCCACTTGCCACGGCAGGACAGACATGGACGTCTGTGACACACACGCACAACATCAGAGTCCATGCACACACAACGTGGATGTGGAGACTGTCTCCCATTGTGCACATGAAATCAGAGACATTGTAAACACTACATGCACAAAGACTGTGGAGGTCCATCACTATTGTGCCACTGGGACACCCTGGATCAAACATACCGTCCCACATGGGACTCACGGGGTATGTGACATGACATACACAAACACCACTGTGAAATGTGACCATGGCACATGCACAGATATGAACAGTTGCACATCACAGTGGTCACGTACACGTAACACCCAGGATCCTGTCCCCATGAACACGTGCACAGCCTGGGGGTGGCTGCCCACAGGTGACACCCACAGGACAACATGTACACCAACATACACACAATAGGAAATGCAGCCTTACATGCCTTATGATAAGGTTTGGACAGGCTGTCGTGATGTAGGTGTGCCCCTCACTCCCTGGGAGCTATCTGTGGCTGGCATATGTCCATCTGAGACAGGCATGCTGACATATGCCAGTCACATGTACAGTGATGCGTTGTACTGCAATGGACCGATCGGTGCCTCCGGCCGGCCCATTGCTTTCAATGTGTGCGGGTACGCGTTGTACCCCTGTGCGCGTTGAACTGCAATGGACCGATCGGTGCCTCCGGCCGGCCCATTGCTTTCAATGGAGTGCGGGTACGCGTTGTACCCCTGTGCGCGTTGAACTGCAATGGACCGATCGGTGCCTCGGCCGGCCCATTGCTTTCAATGTGTGCGGGTACGCGTTGTACCCCTGTGCGCGTTGAACTGCAATGGACCGATCGGTGCGCACCCATTGACAATGGGCTTGCCTGGCAACGGACGCGTTTTCGAATTTCGAACGAGTCGGTTGCTGGAAAATCAGTTGGTCACCCACAACAATGTTGCAAAATCATGTATGTCATGAAGTTGAAGATTTGAAGGATGCTGTGGGCGTGTTTTGGTGCTGCTATTCCATGGATTGGCCAGATTCAGAAGATGCAAACGACTTGGACCTATCACTTTGGACACAAGGGACAGTATCTGCCTCTCCAGCACATATATATTGCTGGCTGTTCCCCTGAGAGCCCACTTGCCTGCACTACATGCTCCAGGACGACATCTGCCACTGCACTGCTGCTGTCTCTGCCCCTCTGGACCCTGCAATGGCACGTACTGTGGAGAGAGCCCCAGCCTTCAGCCTTGAAGAGAACCAGGCCCTGCTGGACAGCCTACTTCCACAGTACAGCAAGCTGTATGGGACACCAGGGGAGCAGGTGAGTGTCCTGTGCACTGCCTTTCTGAATGTGCATTTTGTCTGACTAGCAAGGCTGAGAGTCTGCACGCCACTGGCTAGCAGGCTCACTGAGTAGTTGTCACCCCCCATAGTGTGTAGTGACTTGCACTGGACAGGTATGGTGCAGTGACAGTGCTTCTGAACAGGGTTTTACTCCCCATGCAATGATACCATGTAGTGACTTCTGGAAAACTGTCCATGGGCAGCCGTGCACTGCCTGTGTACACCATGTGCCCCTGTGATTGCGACATGTATATGCAACTGTGTCATGCACGGATATGTTGCATG